>CM077160.1:600000-928026 GCA_039583875.1 Platanthera guangdongensis
CAGCTGCCTTCCCAAAACGACCGGCAAGGCCTCCCCTCCGCTCATTCCCGGCATCTCTCACTACTTCCCGCCATCAGCCTTCGTAGCAGCTATACCCTCATCTTCTCCAGGCGAAATTTCTGCTCGTACTTCTTCCCACTTTCATCGGCCAAGGAAAACCCTCTTTCTGCTCTACCCTCTTTCGGTATGTACATCCTAGCATTTTTTTGAAACCCTAGCAATTCCTGAAAATGTTTGTTCATGGGTAAATGATTTCTCTCTCAGTGATTTACCATGCTTGTTCGATTTAGATCCCTTCTCTATTCTCAGAACTTTTTGAGTTTTTGCAATCGATGGGCGCTAGAATTTTTCTCAAAAAATTGTTCCTTTGATTCGCGTTTTCGTAGAGCACGCGCCTCGTGTTGGTTTTCTCTTTGCGGTTTCTTCAATGGATTGATTGTGGGTGTATTTCTTTTGAATAATGTCGAGATCCCATCGGCGATTGACTGCGGGATCTTAAAATTTCATGTGGTTAGGAAACATTTCTAGGTTTTCTGTTCTTAGTATTTTTTGCCTCTTCCTTACTCTTCAGTGACAGTAGGGGTGAAATTACTCAGACTGTATAGTTGCAGTGTAGTTTCCACAGGGGAAATGAAATCGGACATGCTAAATGATGATGAAAACACGATCCTTTGCATATCAAAATTGGGAATCCAAAGTATACAATTAGTCATTTAGCACTCACATATACGAACACCAATATGTGTGAAATATCCAGCTTTGGATCATTTGTAACCAGCTTGAGTATACAAAGGTCACAGCTTTGGATATCCAGGTGAAATTGCTCCAATATGTAATCATAAAATATGTTAGGCACATATTAGTGCACCAAACCTTTTTGGTTTCACATATTGGTTATCCAGGTATGTTAGGCACATATTGATTACAGCACTCCAAAGCTGTAATCAGAACACATATTGGTTTCAACTTGATGGAATCCATATTTGTATGTAGCCTGAGAAATTTCAGGTGGATCCCACATACCTGATAGAGGCTACTGTGAGGATATAATCTTGCTGACAGTAGGTTGTTTAGTATGTTGTATAGATATTTATTGAATCATTCTACTCCACTGCAAGAGTGAAAATGACAGCATACTTATATCGAACACTCATCTTGAAAATTTGTGATAAAACATGTACTTTGATGAAATACTTGATCATGGCTATTCGATTTTCTGTTAGCAACTATATATTTTTTTTAAGATTACTTTTTAAACGTATTTCTTATTTTTCTAGTGCACGATGGTTAAAACTAAAGATGGAGTAATTGCAGCAACTTGGGAGTCAAATGAAGTATTATTATTCTGTGATTTATGTATAGAAGAGATAGAACTTGGAAATAGGCCGACGACGCACTTGTCTAAGGAGGGTTGGAACAATGTGACCCTTAAATTTCAGGAACGTACGGGAAAAATGTATGTGTGCGCACAATTAAAAAATAAATGGGATCAACTAAAAAAAGATTGGAAGCTATGGAAAGAACTCAAGCGCGGGGAGACAGGTTTAGGTTGGGATTCAACTCGTAGAACAATTGATGCGTCTGACGATTGGTGGAAAGAGAGACTCGAGGTGAATGTACTTTCATTTTTTTTTTAATTTATAAATTAATGCTAATATACTGTCATTTATTTTAGGTTGTTCCTGCTGCGAAAAAATTTCGTTATGGAGGAATTTCTCCAGAGTTGGAAGAGAAAATGCATGTAATGTTTAACGAGGTTGTCGCCTCTGGTGATTACGCATGGGCTCCCAACTCAAGGACAGATCCATCTAGTCCTGATAATTTAATGTCTGAGCATGACGAAGACATGGAGAATTTGAGTACGTCGATTAACATAACTGAAGACTCAAGGGATACCGTGAGGAGCTATGAAAGCGGGGGATGCTTGCAAGGAATAAAAAGGAAAAGATTTGAAAAGAACAAACATTGTGGAATGAAAAAAAACCGACTCGGTAGATATAACATTGATCAGCTGATTGAATCAACCATCAAAGTTGGAGAGAGTATATCACAACCCCCTAAAATATCTGAACCTACTTACACTATACATGAAGCAATTGAGGAATTAGAGAGACATCCAGACATTTGTTCTGATCCAGCGCTCTACAACTTTGCCACCATTTTTTTATTGGACAACAAAAATAGAGAGTTATTTCTGAGCTTACCAAGCTCCAAAAAGGTTTGGTGGCTCAAAAACCGCCAATACACATGCATGCATCCGGGGGGTCTTTAAAGTAATCTCTTAGTTATGCGTAGTTTTGTATGGTTGTGGTAATGTGATATTTTGTACTGTGTATGGTTACAAACAATATTTAGTATGGTTTTGTATGTGTGTACATATGCTTCGTACTGTATGCTATATGGTTGTGCGATGTAAATTTTTTTTTGAAACTACATGGTTTATGATTGTGCGGTGTAATATATTTTTTTCATGGCCTCACATGTGATGTTTTTTTGTTTGATTATGACTTGTCTTATTCTTGTATTTCTATTGAACTTCTGTTGCAGGTCTGGGCATTATTTATATGACGTCTTTGGAAAATGATATTGAGCTTAATGACAGACGTCGTAAAGCAGCGTATTATCTTATGATGGTTAACACAAGTTTTTATATGATTGTTGATTACAACTCTCATTATGAGAATAGAATACCTTGCACAACATCTTCTAACACGGGAGATAAGTGGGTTCGAGAACTGTTGAATGGACATCCAACAAGATTTTATTATAACTTTCGTATGTCGAAGCAAATTTTCTTAGATTTGCTTGAAACATTGGTTTCTAATTATGGGCTAGAAGGATCCAGGAGCACCACTACAAAAGAGGTACTCGCGATTACAATTTATATTATGGCACACAATCTGACAATGAGAGTGTTTGGAACGTTTTCAACATTCAACAGAAACAATAAGTCGATATTTTTCAAAAGGACTAGATGCTTTAATAAAGCTATCGCAGGACGTTATTGCACCAGTTGACGATCGATTTACAAATATCCCCACAAAGATTTTAAATGACGATCGATACATGCCCTATTTTAAAGATTGCATTGGCGCAATTGATGGGACACATGTTGATGCTCGCATCCCAGTGAAGAAGCAGGTTCCATACATTGGGCGCCATGGCTTTCCAACTCAAAATGTTATGGTTGTATGTGACTTTGATATGTCATTCACTTTTGTCATGGCTGGTTGGGAGGGTTCAGCACATGATAGCCGTATTTTTCATAGTGCAATTACAAATCATCGATGGAACTTCCCTCATCCACCACCAGGTAACTTACATAAAATATTTTCTAGAGTGCAATTACAATTAATATGTCACTAAAATATTGTTCAATATACAGGAAAATACTACTTAGTTGATGCTGGATATCCTTTGCAAGAAGGGTATATTAAACCGTATGTTGAAACGAGGTATCACTTGCCAGACTTTGCACGTGGTCAGCGTCCGATAGAAGGACAAAAAGAAATATTCAATCAGGCACACTCATCATTGCGTGGTGTTATAGAACGTACGTTTGGTGTGTGGAAGAAGAAATGGCGAATTCTTCGTGATATGCCACCGTATAGCTTTAAAAAACAACGAAATATTGTGGTGTCTACGATGACCCTGCATAATTTTATACGTAGGCATCATTCACATTTAGACAGAGATTTCTTCCGATGTGATCATGATGAGACATTTGTCTACCCTCAGGCCCATATGATTAGAGAAGGAGTGCAAATGACAAGCAACACAAGGAGGGAGGACAATGAGAATATGAGGGGTGCAAGGAGCCAGTCGAGTCAAATGGCTGCACTTCGTGACTCTATTGCAGAACAGCTATATGACGCTGTCAGATTTTAATGTTGAATATTTTGTTGATATCACGTTGGCAACCCTCCATTGAGCATATAAGATAGTAGATGTGTTGGAGATCCAGATTGGGATCATTATGTATAGTTATGCAGATGTTATATTTAACTACGTGCTCATTTTATGAGCACATATGATGAACTACATAAAATTTTACAAGTTTTGTGTCTTTATACATTAGGTTTTATATTTTCACAATTTATATCATTGTTTTGTGTTCTTGTGATGGTTATCATGTATAATATAAAATCATCAGCTTCATAGTTCATTATTATGTCAGTATCTACACCAGGTTTGGGTAGTATTAATAAGTTGCATTATTTTAATGATGTCATTTTAAAATATTTTATTAAATTTATTGAATATTTAAATATTTCATTTTAAACCGACACCGGAACGGTAGTTTCCCAAACAGATATACTATTTTTCAGTTTTGAAACTGACTAGAAACAGAGATTATCCAAACAGTTCTCAGTTTTGAAAATACAGTTTTAAACTCTCAGTTCTATAATACTCCCTTTTAAACCGCCACCGGTTTCCCAAACAGAGCCTTAGCTAAGCGACGGTGCTTAAACTGCAAAAAAAAATAATATAGAATTTAAAAACTTACCTCTAGAAATCTGTGTAGCTCATCCGACCCTTCCATTGATTTTTAGTAGAAGTCGTCGGCGACGGAGTTCTCAAAACCCTAACAGGGATAAGTTTAGGGTTTAGGGGAGGGCTGGCGGCAGAGAATGGGTAAGGAGAAGTGGCAGTGAGGAGGAAGAGAGGCTCGGGTTTTAGGGGTAAGGCGGGAAGATTGTAACGGGGTTCAGCGGAAGGGAAGATTGGGTCGTAGGGATTTTTGCTAGCGGGTAGCAGAGAATGGCCGGAAATAAGAGAGGAAAAAGGAGAAGGGGCGTGGATTAGGGTTGCTGGAGATTTTAGGAATTCTGTTGCAAGGGAAGAGACGGGGGTTGGAGGTTTGATGAAGGCTACAAGAGCAGTGGCGAGAGAGGAAAGTAACGGTGGGCTTTTCGGCGGGCTAGGGGAAAGATGCGGAGGGGATCGGGGTGGCCTTACTGTAATCCGGCGGTGGGGAAGAGGGGGCGGCGGAGGCGCCGGCAGATCTGGCGTGGCAAAAGACGCAGCGGTTCGAGGAAATTTCCAAAACCTTCGATCCCCTTAGAACAGTGTGCTATTTATAATCATAAACTTAGAAAACGCTGCATAAAATGGGAATAAAATGTGATTGACAAATTTATTTTTGTTACTAATAAAATAAAAAAAACATATTTTGTTATTTTTTACATTTTTTCTTTCAAAAAATTATTAATAACAAATAAATCATATATTTTAAAAATTTTTGCATTTTTAAATTTTGAGTCTCAAATATTTTTCATTTCAAAAAATGATCGACATGAAAGTTGCAGATCTCGACATCGAGATCTATAACTTTCATGTTGACTTTTTTTTTTGATTTAAAGGAGTTTATGCCTCCAATTTGTGCCCAGAAAAGGATACGCACGGAACAAGTCGTCCGTACAGATTTTTGGCTTGACTTTTTTCGGGGCCCAAATCGGAAGTCTAAACTGCTTCAAATTAAAAAGTGTTCAACATGAAAGTTGTAGATCTCGTCCAGATCTACAATTTTCAAGTTGAACACTTTTTAATTTGAATCAGTTTAAGCCCCTGATTTGGCCCCTGAAAAAAGTCACGCTGATTCCGGGCGTCCGTGAGAATGTTCAGAGTGACTTTTTTCAAGGGCCAAATCGGGGGTCTAAATTGCTTTAAATCAAAGAGTTTACATGAAAGTTGTAGATCTCGTCGAGATTTACAACATTCATGTTGAACATTTCTCATGAAAATGTACGTATAAGACAGTTCAAAAAGATGTGTATATTTCTATATACAATTAACTCGTATATACAGCACACCTTTATAGAAATTTGAAATCAAATATATTTCTACACCGGACGATATTTTGTTTAAAATTTTTGGTGCAGATGATGATATTTTGTTGAAATGGAGTTTTGGACATACTAAACAAAATTTTGTGGCATTTTGACTCATTCTAATGCTAACATAAGTGATTGAATGAATACATTTGAAATCATTTGTAATGTCATTATATGTAGTTAGTTATTTTGAAAAAAATAAATATTTTAAACAAAATTTAATTTTTTTTAAAAAAATTATGTTTGTTTTCTAGTAACAAAATGGTTTTCAAATAGCCATTTTGAAAAATAAGAATTTGCTAATAGTAATAGTTTGCTAGAAATCAAAATGAGTTTGTTAGTAGTAGCACCCAAAAAAATCACCCAAAACGTACCGCTCAAGCTGTCTTAACTGATAGGGATAGGGGAGACAAATACATCATGTAAAAGTAGCTAACACGCAGCTAACAAGCAGCTAACAGACAGGTAGAAATTTGAATAATAGAAAGTTTTATTATCCAAAAAGATATCATTTACAAAGGTATGACCTCTCTTTTATAGAATGGAGGAGAAAGGAGAGAGTACAAACAAATAATATGGGACTAAAAATGTACAGGGCTGAGCGACTAGAAATTAAAGAGACCGCACAGGCCACGTAGTTAGTTAAATGGGTTAACCGCTCGGCAACTCCAGCGGGAAGAGAACACGCCGCAATAGGAGATCGATAGACCGCCCGGTCAACAACCCGCCAGACAAGATCGCAAGGCCGCTTGGTCTAACACTTCAACACTCCCCCTCAAGCTGGAGCATAGATATCAATCATGTACAGCTTGTCACAAATGTGGAAGAAGGAAGTAAAGATCGGTTTTGTGAAGATATCCGCCATTTCTTTGTCGGAGGTGACAAATGGAGTACAAATCTGTTTCTTCAAAACCTCTTCCCGAATGAAGTGACAGTCGACCTCTATATGCTTTGTTCTCTCATGGAAGACCGGATTTTTGGATATGTATATAACGGCCTTATTGTCACAGAACATAGGAAGACGATAGTCATACACCTCTCCTAGGTCAAGCATGAGAGCCCGCAACCACTTTAACTCACACGTGGTTGACGTCATACTCCGGTATTCGGCTTCTGCACTGGATCTCGAGACAATAGACTGTTTCTTGCTCTTCCAACTCACAAGATTTCCTCCAACAAAAGTACAAAAACTTGATGTGGTTTTACAATCACCTTTATCATCCACATAGCTTGAATCTGAGTAGGCTTCAACCCTCAGATGACCATTCCTCTGAAAGAGTAGCCCTTTTCCCGGTACTGCTTTGACATACTCTAAAATCTTCAAGTCAGACTGAAGATGTCACTCCCTGGGAGCTTGCATAAACTGACTAATCTTGCCTACAGCATAGGAGATGTCGGGTCTAGTCACCATGAGATAGATGAGTTTGCACACCAAACGTCTGTACCTCGTGACATCAGATAGAAGAGGCGAGTCATCCGTCCATGTTTTGTCTTCGCCAATAACCATGGGAAACCGGGCCGATTTGGCACCTGTCAATCATGCCTCTTGTAGAAGATCAAGGGCATACTTCCGTTGGGAGAGAACCAACGAGTCAAGCTTCTGAGAGATTTCTATCCCCAAAAAGTATTTCGGGGAGCCCATATCCTTCGTGACCAGGTGTTGACGGAGGTGTTTCTTCGTCAAGTCCACCCCATCTTGGTCATCGCCAGTAAGAAGAATATCATCCACATACACTGCCAAAACCACCAGTCCCGAGGCGGTTTTGCGAATAAATAAGGAGTGATCGGCCGAACTCCTTGCCAAGCCGATGGTAGCCACAATGCCACTGAACTTGTCGAACCATGCCCGAGGGCTCTGCTTAGGCCATTACATTGACCGTTTTCAGGAAGAGATCTTGGAGGTCGAGGAGGTGGATAGCTTCACTTTGATGGTGGCCCTGAAGTTCAGGTTGAAGCGGGGTCTGTTCAGCATGGAGATGGGGTCCAATCTCCCGAGGTCTTTTGAGGAGATGATAGCGAGGGTGAATACCTTCGTTCGAGGAGAGGAGAAGAACAAAGATTTCTTGGCATGGCTGTACGAAGATGATCCGATGGAAAGGGGGAGAACATGACATTTGGGGGTGAAGGCTAGGAGGATGCCAGAGAGGCAGGTCGAGAGGAGGAAGGAAGAGCCGAGGAGAAGAGAGGAAAGGAGAATGAGAGAAGAACCCATGAGGGTCGAGGAAAGGAGGCAAGAGAGGCCTCGAAGGCAAGAGGAAAGGAGTCCTGCGGAGGCCCAGACAAGAAGAGGGGGAGATAGACGATTCAAATATCCCGAGAATCGCCCCAGTGGAGACCACCGGTGAGACAACATTTCCAAGAGGAGAAGAGGAACGACAACCGGCAGGAGGGAGGCTTAGGAGGAGTAAGAAGGGAGGCAATGACCATCGCCCGTCAAGACAACAAACATCGCCGGAGGGAGCAACGGGCAATGCATCAGGAGGCGGAGATTCCCCTCTACTGCGACATTCATCGAGTAGAGGGGCATGGGACGTTGGCTTGCCCAGAGTTATGAGAAGCAAGAAGGAGATTGGAGGCAGGAGTAGTAGAGAGGGAGCAGCAGATGCAGGAGGCTCCGGTGGGCCAAGTGGCATTCCAGGCTCCGATGAGGAGGAGGAATGATGATCTTGTCGATCTGGGAGGTCGTGGAGAGGTGATACATGGCCCAGGAGGTGGGCATGCAGGGGTAATCAACGGAGGAGCCGGGCTTGGAGCTTCCCGCAAGGGGAGCCTCCATTGGATCTATAAGAAGAACGTCGTCTTGACGTCGCAGAATTCGCCGTCATTATAAGAGATCATCTTCTCAAAGGAGCACATGTTGGGGAATGAGAACCCCTTCCACGACGCCCTAGTAATTCAAGCTATCATCGAAGACTTCACCGTCGACCGAATCCTCGCGGATAACGGGAGCTCGGTGAACGTCATATTCAAGAGAACTTTTGTCTGGCTTCAAGTGGAAGCGTCTCGGGTCTAGGCTGCATATGGACCCCTCTTTGGCTTCTCGGGCGAGAAGAAAGAGGTGGAAGGAGCAGTGGAACTTCTGGTTACTCTCAACGGGACTTTGATCTGATGCTGCTTTGTCATCGTCGACGCGCCAAGCTGATACAACGCCATCTTCGGGGGCCCCTCATCAATTATTTCAAGGTCGTTCCGTTGTCATATCATCAATGCTTGGAGTACTGCTGGGGGATGTCCGATCATGATCAGGGGAGATCGCAAGACATCCAGGGAGTGCTACCTGAATGTCGTCAGTACCATCAGTTGGATGGGTGACGCGGAGAGGTTGGAGGAGCTGTTGGAAAAGGAGAATGGATTGTGTGCTGCTGAGGAGGTGGAGGAGGTGGAAGTAATCTCTTAAGGAGGAGAGCCTGGTCTGCTGAAGGTTGGAGGATCCCTGCCGCTAGAGGGGAAGATAGAGATAGCCGCTTGCTTGCAGGACAACGTCGACGTTTTCGTTTAGAGTGATGCCGAGATGTCGGGGGTTGACGCCGATGTTGCCTGCCATCGCCTCAACCTGGATCTCGCGGTGGCTCCCGTTCGTTAGAATTAGAGGAAGAGCGCTGTCATGCTGGCTGGACCGATCAGGGAGGAAGTGGAGAAGCTGCTGAAGGCGGGTTTTGTTTCAGAGATCCAGTATCCGGGCTGGGTCTCCAATGTTGTAATGTTGAAGAAGACCGGTGGGGACTGACGTCTATGTATTGATTTTTCTATACTGAATAAAGCTTGCTCGAAGGATTGTTACCCCTTGCCTCAAATCAACGCGATGGTTGATTCCGTCGTCAGATTTCCTCTGATGAGTTTTCTTGATGCTTTTTCAGGATATCACCAGATCTGGATGCACCCCCCCCCCCGACTGCCGCGACGTCTCCTTCATAACCAGCGATGACTGCTACACTATAAAATGATGCCCTTCGGGATCAAGAACACAGTGGCGACTTACCAAAGAATGATGGATCAAATATTCAAGGAGTAGAAGGGGCAGAACTTGGAAGTTTATGTGGATAATCTCCTTATCAAGAGCAAAAGCATTGCGGAGCACAGAACGGATCTGGTGGAGACCTTCACTACCCTGAGAAAGTATAAGATGCGACTCAACCCGTCCAAGTGCGTCTTCAGTGCAGGAAGAGGGAAGTTCTTAGGTCACCTCCTCACTCCCAGGGGGGTGGAACCTAATCCGGATAAAGTGAATGTCATTCTGGAGATGGCATCCCCGAGAGATCCCAAAGAGGATCAAAGGTTAACGGGAAAGCTAGCAGGCCTTAGTCATTTTTTATCCAAGGCAGGAGAGAAGTGCTCTCCATTCTTCAAGACTCTTCGGGGAAATCAGAAGTTCGAGTGGACCGCGGAGTGTGAGGAGGCCTTCGGAAAGCTCAAGTAACAACTAACCCAAGCTCCTCTCCTCCAAGGCCCGCGGCAAAATGAAGACCTCTTGCTATAATTGGGAGTAGGAGCAGAGACGGTTAGCTCGGTGTTGGTCCGAGAGGAAGGCAAGAAGCAACTCCTTGTCTACTATGTGAGTAGAGTGCTGCGACAGGCGGAAATGAGATATCCTATTCTAGAGAAGTTGGTGTTTGCTCTTGTGGTTTCCGCTCGGAGGCTCCGTCCTTATTTTCAGGCTCATTCCATCAGGGTCGTCTCCGATCACCCTCTGCATAGTATCCTGGATGTGGTGGAGCATTCAGGCAGGTTGGCAAAATGTGTGGTGGAGCTTAGCGAGTTCGACATTTCTTACTCTCCAAGGGTAGCGATCAAGGCGCAGGCAGTGACAGATTTCCTGGCCGACTTCTCAGCTGAGGTGGAAGGAGATGAAGGCTCTTCCAGCCCAGTCTCTTGGAATATGTTTGTGGACGGGGCTTTGGACAGGTATTTTGTGGGAGCCGGAGTCGTTCTAGTATGCCCCCAGAGAACCAGGATCGAGCAAGCAGTCAAGATCCTCTTCCCCGTTACAAATAATCAGGCGGAGTGCGAAGCTATGGTGGTTGGCTTGCATCTCACAAAGGAGTTAGTAATTCGGGATATCAGGGCCTTCACCGACTCGATGGTAGTCGCATCCCAGATCAGAGGCGAGTTTGAAGTAAATGATCTGATACTGCAGAAATATTTAGTCAAGGTGAAAGGCCTGATTGGGGGATTTCAATCCTTCTTCGTCGAACATGTACCCCGAGAAGAAAATTCTGAGGTCGACTACCTCGTCAAGTACGTTCCCCGGGCTGGGGGGACCGTGACCGAACTATTCTGATCGTCCATCGAAGAGGGGGAGATGATGGTGATCGAACAACAAACATCCTGGAAGGATCCATTTCTTTCTTTCTTGGCAACAGGTCAGGTTCCTGCCAGCGAGGGGATCAGAGGAAGTTTCACTACAAGGTTGCATATTACTTACTACAGGAAGCAGAGCTCTGTCGTAAGACTATCTCAAGCCCTCTGGCCCGGTGTCTGTCAGAGGTTGAAGTCCCTCGCGTTTTGAAGGAGATTCATTCGGGATAATGTGGCAGTCACTCATGAACTCGCACTCTGGAGCAGAGAATTCTAAGGCAGGGATACTTCTGGCCCACCATTCGAAAAGATGCAGAAGCATTCTCCAAGAAATGTCTGCAGTGTCAGCTCTTCGCACCTCCTCAACTACAATCAGCTTAGCACCTTCGCTCGATCACTGCTCCATGACCCTTCACTATTTGGGGAATGGACTTGATCGGCCCTTTCCCTCAGGCCAGCGGACAGAGGAAGTTTGTCCTCGTCATGATCGATTACTTCTCCAAATGGATCGAGGAAAAAGCTCTGGCAAAGATTACCCTCAGATTGTAAAGAATTTCATCTGAGGAGAGATTGCATGCATGTTCGGGATTCCTCTCGCCATCATCACCGACAATGGTCCACAATTTGCCAGCTTGGAGTTAGAGGACTTCTGTAAGCAGCTAACAACGGATCTTCGATTCGCCTCTGTACATCATCCTCGCAGCAATGGACAAGTGGAGGCCGCCAACAAGTTGATCATCAACCTCCTAAAGAAGAAATTCACCAACTTAAAGGGTAATTGGGCAGAGCAGCTCCCCTCAGTCCTTTGGGCTCTGAGAACAACTCCGAACTCGGCCACGGGGGAAACTCCCTTTAAGTTGTCTCATGGGTCTGAGACACTCATGTAACAACCCCATCCGTTCATATGGTATATTCTAGAAGGTCCGGCCGGGGCCCCACAGTATATATCACAAAATAGGCGGTGAAGGTACAGGATGATACCAGAGTAGCGCATCGCACCTATCACAAACCATTCTAGCGGAAGCCTAGACTACAACTTGAACTACTCATGAATGCCCAAACATAAAACTCCACATTTTATACGATATAGGAATGTCTTACAACAAGTAAAAAGAGTTGGTATTATGGCCTTACATGACTGTCAAACAGTGGCCTAAACAGATTGACGCGCAGGCCGGCCACAATAAAAGAAAACACACAACATTTCCAAATAGCCTTCGAGGGCTAGCAGCAGTAGCAGCCACAGCAGCAGGAACATCAACCTCTATGCATTCCGCTCGGCTCTCCAGCACCTGTACAGGGACAATCCACCCAACGGTGGCAAACAGAAGCAACGGTCAGCGTTCAGCTAACCAAATTATAACGACCCTACCCCTTTCTCGGAGCAGCGGTAATCTTCCCTGCAGGCATATCATATCACAGTATGGCAATATATCTCATCAAAATGTGCTTCCATGCACACAAGCCATCACAACCGTTCGCCACCCGACCCAACGGTCCGTGCACTAAGGGCACATTCTTGGTGTTCTGACAAAGCTCTTGCCTACCACCGTATCAGGGTCACAACCCAACGGTAAATCTCTTGAGCATTTACTCCATGGCGTGCAGACGGAGTTAGCCTTCCTACACCGGGATGGCCCGTAGCCCCCCCATTGTGTCATGGCGCGCAGGCCGAAGACTCTTGCTATATGCTCCAACAAACCGCACCTTTTGGTCTTACGTCGGATGAACATAGCGCAGGTCAGATCCTCCACCCCCCGTTGCTCAAATCATCTTGCCTTCTCCGAGTACAACGTACTCATGGCTTAATCAAAGACGCGGGTCGGTCTCACCAATCCTGTTCTTGGCACACAGCCTGGGTATTCTCTATACCCATTTCCTTATCACAACAGCGGGTCTTTCCTGGGCATCCCAGTACTTCCTGTTACTCTCTTCACAGGTGGACATCGCAAAATCACATATGCCAGGGGTCTTTCCTGACTACCATGCCAGTACTTCCTGTTACTCGCTTCACAGGTGGACACCCTACGACATCAAGCATCACAAAGGGCCTTTCCTGGTCACACCAGTACTTCATGTGCCTCATTCACAGGTTGAACCCAAAAACATAACACAGATATTTTCCTAGGTTACCACTCCAGTACTTCCTGCTACTCCTTTTCGCAGGCATAACCCGTTGACTCCTTAAACTACACGTTTATCACAGAGTCTTCTCCGGTTCGTATGCAACATCACCAATCCAGACCAACCTGTCCAGATGGGCTTCACACAGCATGCCTATTCTGTACTCCATTTCCGGATCTATATGCCAACAAAAGGGGATTTCATGAATCCACCCAAAGACTCCCAAAATCAGCCACCTCTTGGTGGGGGAATCACAAATATATGCCAAAAGGAAGCCTTCACATGGCTAGGAAGAAAAGTCGTTACCCTTGACGACCGCTTCGGTGCCATGAACTCAAAGCTAGCTTGAATGGATCACAAGAGCTTTTCATCCGCAACACCAGCTTCGGATCTCTTGTCGGTAAACCGCAACACCACCAGCAGCAACCCTTCATATTCTTCCTCCTTCTTCCTCTCTCTTTCTCTCTCTAAGCTTGTAGAAAGATGAAGGCCGAAATACACTATGAGAAATCCTTTCTCATTCACGGCCTTAAGGAAAGCTGAATGCCTTTCAGCCTTTGGATCCAGGCTGAAGGAATGGACGGCCACGATTTTGCCAAAAAAGCTGAATTTGACCTGACACGGCCTGTGACATGCCCGTGTCCCAGGCCATGTGCCTCAAGCGATGGTCAACCGGCTTATCCAAACCAGTGACACGCCCATGGGACACGCCCGTGTCATGGGCCGTATCACCCAACACGCCTTCAGACACGCCCGTGTCTGTGGTCGTGTTCATTGGCGAAAATAATCCCAGAACAACCCGAGACTTCACATGGCCTGTGACACGCCCGTGTCACAGGCCGTGTGCCAACACACGACACGACGACACGCCCTGTCGAAAATTTTCGTCAGGCTGAGTTCGTCGACCCAAATTGACACGCCCTGTGACATGCCCGTGTCGCAGGCCGTGTCCAACTTCTCGACACTCGACGCCCACATCTCGACACTCGACGATCGTCGAGCAAAAAGTCGTCGAGCACACGACACGGCTTAGGACACGCCCATGTCCTTGGCCGTGTGCCTCCTCTCGACACATCGTCGAGCGAAAAATCGTCGACACCCAGGCCGATCGTCGACACGACCTCGACACGCCCTGAGATACGCCCGTGTCTCAGGCCGTGTCTACTGTTCGACGACCGTCGACTCCAAATTTCGTCGACCTCGTGGCCAAATCGTCAACCCCAGCTTGACACGCCCTGGGACACACCCGTGTCCCAGGCCGTGTCACTTGAAAAGTTCCTGCTGAGAAAATTGGGCTGTTACAATCCTCCCCTCCTACAAGAAATTTCGTCCTCGAAATTCAGACACAGGAAGGCAATAAGTAACCAGCAAGAAAAATATTACAACATGCAAATTTTTATGTTACAACATCTTCTCTACAGATTACAAAAACAGCTCGGGGAATTCTTCTCGCATGATTTGCTCTCACTCTCATGTCAGTTCTTCACGGCCGCAGTTGTCCCACCAGACTTTTACCATGCCGACCGTCTTGTTCCGCAACTGTTTCTCGGCTCGATCTTCGATCTGAATGGGTCTAACTCTCGTTGTTAGCCCATACTCCACCGGCACACGATCATCCGCGATCACTTGAGTTGGATCTTTCACGGCCTTCCGAAGCACCGAGATGTGAAATACATCATGTAATCCACCCAAGTCTGCCGACAGAGCTAGCCGATAAGCCGCTTCACCAACTCGCTCAACCACTTCAAAAGGACCCAAATATCTTGGACTCAACTTTTTCATTCGTCGAATCCTGGAGGCACCTTTGAATGACTTGATCTTCAAGTAGACCCAATCGCCAACCGCAAAGTTCACGTTCCGGTGCTTGGCATTGTAGTACTTCGCTTGTCGATCTTGAGCAATAAGCAATCTCTCTCGAATAGTCCGTATGGTTGAGTTTGCTTCATCAACCTCATTTGGTTTAAAAACCCGAGCTTCGCCCGCTTCTACCAAAGTCAAGGGAGTACGACACTTCCTTCCATATAGAGCTTCATATGGTGTCATGCCAATGCTCGCCTAGTAGCTGTTATTATATGCAAACTCTACCATATAGAGATGATCTTCCCATCTCTTTCCGAAATCAAGGGCGCACATTCGGAGCATGTCCTCCATTGTTCTATTGGTACGTTCAGTTTGGCCATCTGTTTGGGGATGAAAGGCCGTACTGAAAGTCAACTTTGTGCCCAACAGTCGGTGAACTAGCCTCCAATCATTTGACGTGAAGCGCCCATCTTGATCACTTACGATGCTCCGAGGAACACCGTGAAGCCGTACAATCTGGTCAACATATAACTTTGCCAAATTTTCAACTGAATCATCCCGCCTGTTCGGGAGAAAATGTGCCACTTTAGTTAGCCGGTCAACAATCACCCAAATGGAATCATTTCCTCGCTGCGATCTCGGCAACCCGTGCACAAAATCCATGGAAATATCATCAAATTTCCACTATGGGATCGGCAGTGACTTCAAATAACCGCCCGGCTTTTGGCATTCCGCCTTCACCAACGCACATGTTTGGCATTTGGCGACATAAAGGGCAACATCTTTCTTGAGCCCTGCCCACCAGAATAACTTCTTCATATCGTTGAACATCTTCGTGCTCCCGGGGTGAATGGAATACTTTGTATAATGCGCTTCATACATCAGTTCTTCCCTCAATTTCCCCACATTCGGGACGCACAAACGGCCCTCTTTTCGCAAAAGACCATCATTCCAGGTAAATTTGCCCTCTGACCCTTCATTCACATAGCGTAAGAGATCTTCATCCAACTCCGTTGCCCGTCGAACTCGGTCTGCAAGGTCACATTGCACCTCAGTCCAGTTCAAACATGCAGTGGCAGTGGAATTCTTGTCAACACAATAGATCTCTAATGCTTCCAACTCCTGGATAAGACGTTCATCATGCCTTTGTAACCAATTCGCTCTAGCCGGAACCCGCCGACTCAAAGCATCCGCGACAACATTCCCCTTCCCGGGCGTATAATGAATCTCGAAAGTGTAGTCCCCAAGGAACTCCAACCACCTTCGTTGTCGCATATTCAAGTCTTTCTGCTCCAACCGATACTTGAGGCTCTTATGATCTGTATAGATCTCCACCTTCACTCCATAAAGGTAGTGTCGCCACAACTTGAGTGCAAAAATCACCGCCGCTAGTTCCAAGTCATGGACGGGATAATTACGCTCATGCACCTTCAGTTGGCGTGAGCCATAAGCAATAACCTTTCCACTTTGCAGAAGAACGCAGCCTAAGCCGCTCCCTGAGGCATCACTATAAATCACAAATCCATCGGTCCCACGTGGTGAAGACAACACCGGTGTCGTGGTCAACCGAACCTTCAGCCTTTCAAAAGCTCGTGCGCACTCTGGCATCCAAACAAACTTCTGATCTTTTCGCGTCAATGTGGTTAGCGACAAAGCAATCCGCGAGAAGTTTTCCACAAATCTTCTATAGTAGCCCGCAAGTCCAAGGAAACTCCTGACCTCGGCCACGGAAGACAACATTGGCCACTCCTGTATGGCCCTTATCTTCGCTGTATCCACTGCAATGCCCGCTTCACTCACCACATGACCTAGAAACGCCACTGACGATAGCCAAAACTCGCACTTCGAGAACTTGGCATAGAGCTGATTTTGCCTCAACGTGTTCAACACCAACCGCAAGTGAATCTCATGCTCAGCTTTTGACTTCGAGTACACCAGGATGTCATCAATGAACACGATTACAAACAGATCCAGGTACTCGCGAAAAATACGGCGCATCAAATCCATAAACACCGAGGGCGCATTGCACAGTCCAAATGGCATGACTGTGAACTCATAGTGCCCATAACGCGTTCCAAATACGGTTTTGGGAATGTCACCTTCCCGGATTCTTAACTGGTAATAACCAGACTTCAGGTCCAACTTAGAATAGACGGTCGAGCTCACCAACTGATCGAATAACTCATCAATCCGGGGTATCGGCTACTTATTCTTCTCGGTCAGCTTATTTTGTTCACGGTAATCAATACACAACCGCAACCCACCATCTTTCTTCTTAACAAAAAGCACAGGCGCGCTCCAAGGTGACATGCTTGGGCGTATATAACCTTTCTCTAGCATTTCTTGCAGTTGAACCTTCAACTCAGCCATCTCTTTTGGCGCGACGCGATATGGCGAGCGGGCCACAGGTTTCGCACCTGGCACCAACTCGATCGTGAAGTCAATCTCCCGCTGGGGTGGTAGCCCAGGGAGATCCGTGGGAAACACATCTGTAAACTCCGCCACAATCAGAACCTCACACACACTGGCCTTTGGCTCAACAGCCTGAATCAGTGCGAAGTAACACTCCGCACCCTTCCGAACAGCTTTGACTACCTGGAGTGCAGACATCAATGTCCCGCCTACTCCTCGCATACCAGCGAACCTTGTCTCCTGTTCGGTATTCTGGCCCAACGTGATCTCTTTGGACTGGCAATCAATCATGGCATGCTGCTCCGCAAGCCAATCCATCCCAAAAATCACATCGAATTCTGATATTGGCAATACAGAAGCAGTCAAACTGAAATCCCGACTTCCTATTTGGACTGCCACATTGCAAGCTTGATCCGCTAGCATCCAACAGCCATTCGGCAACACCACTCTAACACTATCTGTCTTTGCACGACTGGGTATCCCAAGCCGCACTATAAACTCGCTAGACAGAAAAGAATGCGACGCACCCGTATCAAACAGTGCTCGCGCCAACGTGTCCCGAATCATCACAAAGCCTGTGACAATCATGTCACACACACAAACCGCAAACATATATGTACTCAGTAAAGCATATAAACAAGAGCATATGCAAAACTAAACTCATACCCGTGACCACGTCACTCTGCTTGATGGCCTCTTGTAGGCCAAGATTGTAGACCCGGGGTTGCGCCTGCGAGGCAGAGGAATCCACCACCGCCTTTCCTTTTTCCGCATAAGATGCTCCCGCCTTCTTTTCACTCTTTGGCGGCAACCGACAATCTCGCGCAATTTGCCCCATCCGGCCACAATTGAAGCAGATACGAGTATCTGGCTTGGAGGTAGCCCCTGACGTTGCTCCCGTTGCAACGGATGAAGGAGCTTGTCCTCTTGTCTTGGACTTCTTGCCCCATCTCTTTTTATAAAATGGTTTCCCCGATCGGGGCGCCTTCCACTCCGGTTGCGATACAACCAAAGCTCTCTTCCCCTGCACCCTTTTCATATCCTTCTCCAACGCACTCGCAATGTCAACCAATGCTTGGAAACCTTGGTTCACCGAACTTGACACAAGGAACCTCAGCTCGTCCCTCAGTCCTTCATAGAACTGATTGGTCTTCCTCTGCTCATCTGCAAATATAGAACCCGCATACCGCCCCAAGCGAGTAAATTCATGCAGGTATGTGTCAACACTGCCATCACCTTGAGTTAACCGTTGGAATTCATTTTCCATGGCTATCCGTTGAGACGCAGGAAGGTGCTTCGCTAGGAAGAGTCGGGAGAATTCTTCCCTGGATACTTGGGTTAAAGGATATGCAACTCCTTGGATCATGGTAAATAAAGCCTTCGCTAACAAGAGCATATGCAACTCCATCTCATCCCACCACAATCGAGCTTCTCCTTCAAGCAAGAAGGTAACTAAGGTAACTTTCTGATGCTCCGCCGTGCCAATCGCCGTCATCACTCGCTTGACGCGCGATAGCCAATCCTCATCCTGCGTCAGAGTTCCCGCTCCCGAGAACCTAGGCGGATGGAAACTCATAAACCGCGTTAGCTGCTTCTCAGCCGCTCGAGGAGCCACATCCACTACAGGTTCAGGTCTTGCCGCCACCTGTTCTGGCCTCACAGCCGCTTGTTCCTACCTCAATGGCTGTCCTTGGATCATGGTAAATAAAGCCTCCGCAACTAAACGCACATGTTCCGCAGACGGTGGAGGTGTAGGCACTGCGGCTGGTGCCATACTTTCATCAGAACGCTGGGGCTCAGACGGCCCAGCTCCACTTCGTGTCACCTAAAGGTGGACAAGACACACACATTAGCGGTCGTACACAAGCAATCAACACAAAATAAGAACACACAAGTTCCTCAAACACACATCTTTGCATTCCTATCATGGACATTCAGGAGTTCATTCGTAGACTTTTGTTTGCACAAACACGTGCTCGCCACCCCACAAAAGAAGTCGACCACGACTTTGAGAGGGAAAGACCAAAACAACCGATACCAAAAATGTAACAACCCCATCTGTTCATATGGTATATTCTAGGGTCATGACAAAACCCTAGGAAGCCCAAGAAGGCCAAGTGAACCTATGAATGTAGGTGAGATCACTATGGTCTGCTAATAGTAGATTTCTAAACCCTAGTTTAAGATGATCATGAGGCTTTACCATGACTCTAGGACCCCACCATGGTCTCACCAATCCATTGTGAGGTTCATTAGAGCCCTAAGGGTCCATTGGAGTCGACCCAGGTTGACCAAGTTGACCTAGAACCACCCTAGTCCTAATTGGGCAAGGTGCCCTAACCAAGGGCAGTGTGCCCTAGTAAAGCCCAACCAACCCTACCAGGGTCCTCCTAGACCTAAAGTGGGGTCAATGGGTCACTAAGGACCTATGGAGGGTAGTCAAAGTGGTTAAGTTGACCTAAGTCAACTTTAACCCTAAATGGGTCAAACTGACCTACATAGGGTCAATTGACCTTCCCTTAGCCAAGTGGATCCCCTCATGTCCTCCTAACCCTAGGGTGAGGTCAATGGGTCACCTAGGACCCATTGGGGTCAACTCCAGAGCCTAAGTTGACCCAAGTCAACCTTAACTCTAAACTGGTCAAAGTGCTCTAGCTAAGGGGCAAGTGGCCTTCTGAGTGCCATGTAAACCCTACCCATCCCTATCTAGACCCAAGAGGAGGCCAATAGGTCACCAAGGACCCAATGATGGTGACACAAAAGGTCAATTTGACCCAGGTCAACCCTAGTCAAGGTTAGGTCAAACCTAGCTCAAATGTGCTAACCCAAGCTCAAACTCATTTCCTCCACTTGGGCTAACCTCATTTTTATTATTAAAATGAGTTAGTGGGGTGCTAATAGGCTGGAAGATAGATCAAAATCAACCTTGATGGGTAGGAGAGAGAAAACTCCATTTTCCCCTTTAATAGAGGAGAGAGAAAGAGGGAGAAAATGACCATTCATGGTGATTGAATGTCATTGACTCCTCATTTCCTCTCCCAATTGATGGAGATTCACTCCCTCTATCAGTTATGGGAGGTTTTCTGATGGATTCATGCCTAGGGAAGGTGAAACCACCATGGCTTTAATTTTCCCTTTAGTGGCCATTAATGGTCATTGATGCTACACTCATCCTCTCTCCCATTTGAATGTTTTAAAAGCTTACCTAGACTTAGGGCAGGAGTTTCCACCATTTTCCTGAAGAAACCGAGCCCTCTGGCTGCACAATTGTAGAACACGGAAAAGCTCCACCACCGTCCATGGCAACTCAAAGATCGACCCGCCTCCAGCCCTCCAATAAGGTCCTCCTCTACTCCTTCTATGGATAGATCTTAGGAATCTTTTAGGATGAGGATCGGGCTCAAATGAGTCAAATCAGGTGATGACTTTTCCATGGTTTTTCCAAAAAAATGGAGTGGTCGGGTTCGCCGGAAACCACCCCTCCGGCGGCCGTGCCGCCACCCGGCGATAGCCCCCACCTCAACGAAGGTGGTGGCGGTGGTGGCCGGCTAGGGAGGTGGCCGGGTGGCCGGTAAAATGGCTTGGAAGAAGCTCCAGGTCGAGCTGATGACAGCCCTTGGCTGGACGAGGAAGATGACCAGGATGCGTTGGATTTGCTTTAAGATTCGTGCTGAATCATTTCTTTTATTTAGTTTTGATTTCTGAATTTTTTGTCATATTTACTGGGCTGTTTTAAATTAAATATTAAAAATACTTAGGGGCCATTTCAGAAAAAGTTGTAAACATGAACATTGTAGATATATGAGCTACTTTAATTTAAAATTGGTTTCAACCAATTTGGGTAAGTGGTTTGACCACAACACTCATTTTGGTGAACACTATACCTAGGCTAGACCAGAGACTATTTTGAGTGCCCCCAACAATTCATCCATCCAAATGACCTGAAATTTTGGATGGGAATCATACATACATATACCTAGAACATATCCAAAATTGCTAATTTTTGGAAAACATTTTCCTAAAGTTTTTGTAGGAATTTAATAATCCATGTAGGAATTATTTAATATGTCTAATCACCTCCAAACCCTACCAAATTTTGGTTAGTGGTCTTTAGGGTTTTTAGGAGGCTGTGTATAAATTTTCATCTCATTTGGAGCTGATTTGGTTGGGAAATGAACAAACCATAGTCTAGCCCTAATAAGGGGTATTTAGGTCAAAAGTGTATTTGTGGGTTTAGGTGACCAAACCACCTCAACAGAGGTTGAAATTTAGGCCACTGACTTGGCATGACTTTTAACACCCTACCATGGAAAATTGGGGGGGGGGGATTGTAATAGATTTGCCCTAGGACATAAGACCAAACCCTAAGGAAGGGCTTTTGTGTCTTGTGAAGGGCATGAGGTCAAAGGACCTTGTATGGACTTGAAATTTGGTATGGAGGGTACTAGGGTAGATAAAGCCCTCTGGTAAAAATCTTAGGGGATTTGGGAAAGGGTAGGCCCCACAAACCATAACTCTAGTTTAGGGCACAAATCTTGTAGTGATAGAATAGGTTAGTAAAACTCATTGAACAATAATGAAATTTGGGTAGTATGGTCATAGGGGTAGTATGAACCTCTGGAAATTTAATTGGGAATTTTGGATCAATACTCTTAGTACTTCCTTTGTAATGCATGAATTAGCCCTACTTAAGTATTTGGTTATTGTGAATTCACTGTTTATTGGAAAGTCATGAAAATTAGGCAGAGAGAGTTTTAGACTATTATTCTCATGTATAAATTTTATTAGAATTTTTGGATACATATTTTTAGTACCTACTTCACAAGCTCAATAATTTGGAAATTTGTTCAATATTTTGTTTAGAGCTCATTATTTGTTGTTAAATTATGAAACTTGACCTAAAGTATTTATATATCCTTATAATCATTTTAGAATTTTCTCAAAATTTTTGGAAGTATTCTTACTGTACATATCTCTTAAAATGATTTATTATATGTTATATTTAAAATTAGGATTAGGGCTTTAAACCATGCTGAAAAATTGAGATACTTTGGAATCTGTGTTAGATAATCATCTTGTATTTAGCATAAATTTTGTGGAGCATTTTTTTATTTGAAATTGGTACTTCATGTTCAAACTTGAGGTTTTTTGGATTACTAGAATGGTTAAATAAACTATCAGATAAATTAGGAAAATTATGAAATTCTGGATTTAGGCTAACAAAGTCATGACAACCCTTCAATAATTATTATAGGGATGCTGGATGATTATTTTGAGTACCTCCCATTTTACACACCATATAGCTTATGTTGATCTGCATTTAGTAAAGCTGCAGAAATTATGTTGGAATATGAATTTGAGCACATGAGTTGGGGTTAGTTGCTTGCTGTTTTGGATAAATAAAAATGAGTTCATCATTGGAAGTTAGGATGAGTGGAGTGTTGGATTGGCTAGTGTTAGGTGGTGCTCGGGATCGACGAAAGATCGTTTTTCTCGTAGGAGAGAAAGTGTCAAATACTCTAGGGTTAGATCCAGTACAACAAGTGAGGGTTTGAGAAATTTGATAGCAACCAACAATAGTAAGTGCCTTGTGAAAGGAAGCTTTGGGCGTAATCCCATCGTAGTTCCTAGTGCCCTCGAGAGCCCTTCACGGGGAATACCTTGGGCAGTCCTGGGCTAACCTAAACTGTAGGTAATAAACTGGATTGCAAGAGTAACTAGCAAAACTTGGGTTTCACCTTCATTCACCTCGATGTCTCGGGATGTTAGGTTGGGTCACTCGGGCAGTAGGCTCAGTGGATTTGGTGATGGGCGGGTTGGCCCGACGAGCTTTGGCTCGGTGGTTGTTAAGATGGGTAGGTTGGCCCGGCGAGCTTTGGCTCGGTTGTTGTTGTGACGGACAGGATGGTCCGGGGAGCTTTGGCTCGGTGGTTATACCTCAAGGTTGCATGTGCATAAAGTATAAGGTGGTGGGTCTTCGGTATTAGAGAGTCGATGCACCGACGCCAATATGTTGACTCAGCGAGTGGGGTTTAGCACTTGGACAAATAAAGTCCGGTGCGCCAGCCGGCAAGAGAACGCAGGAGCTCCGCTTAGTGCACCAGTGTTGATGCATACGATAGGTCTGACTGGTAGTGCAATTACTGGTTTAGTGGTGGGCAAGGCCCAACCCACCGCTTCTGTTTGCCACTATGGAGGTATCCTGAGAGGTTCGACTCCAGAAAGGGGGAACTAAAGGTCTGTGTACACAGAGTCGAGTGTGTGTGTTGCACTTGCATGTTCACATCATGACATAATTGTATTTCATAGCATAATCATTGCATATAACCCGACACCTATTATATAAGTGGTATGTGACGCTTATAAAATAGGCCCTGCAAAACGAACCCTTGGTTTATAAGTTCGTGCGAGCGTGCTTATAAGTTAAGGTTTATTTTAGTATCTTTATATATAGGATTACTAGAAAACTGACACCCCATCGTATAAATTGGTATGTGACTTTTTATACGATAGGAGCTCTGCAAAAGATCCCTTGGCTTATGTGTTTTCATATAAGTTAAGGTTACTTTTCTTGTTCAGTCTTTTTAGATTCATTCTATCTTATATACTATAGTACTGCTTGTTTAGTTTCACCGTCATCTGCTTATTTGTTATTCCCTACCTTCATGTCATCTCCTTTCCTTCTCCCCGCTCGGTGCCTAGGAGTCATGTGGGAAGGGGCGGAGGATGGTAGAACTTAGTCTTTTAGACTAACGGTTTTCGAACCACATCATTTTAGGAGACCGTGGAGCCCAGTATGGAGGAGCAGCCCCGGAGGTCGGCACTCTTGGAGATGGGGCAGACTAGTACCGGAGTTCAGATGGCAGGGACTGTGAGTCCTGTTCGCTACTATTTATTTTAGTTTTGCTTCCGCGATGAAAGATATGTAGTGAGGACTTGATGTACTGGGCATGAGCCCAAGATTTAGTACTTTTATTATTTCTGTGGACACTCCCTTCGTGGAGTTTATTTATTATATATGTGATTTGTGTGGACTTGTTTTATTATTTTGCTACAGTTGTGATCGATTTGGCCGGCAGGATCGACATTTTGTAGTGATGACCTTCCCGGGCATGAAGGTGTTACCGCAAAGCGGCGGATCTGGGCCTAAGACCCCGGTGTTTTTAAAAAAGGGGGGGGGGTGTCTTACATTGGCAATCTCTTAAGCAGCAGGGAAAACTCCAACAATGTTTAAAGTCCTCTAGTGGCAGTGTCATCGTAAGTTAAAGTCCCTACACGAGCTCCTCTCCTGCATATTGGCCAACAACCTCCTCGAGTGAAACCAAGTTCCTTGTTGGAGTGATGTCATAGTCCGTGAACTCTGTATGAGCTTCTCTCCTGCAGACTGACTACTTGTCTCCCCTAGTTGACTTACACTACTCTAGTTGAGCAAGACTCCTGAGAGCTATCGACTCCAATAATGTTTAAAGTCCTCGAGTGGCAGTGTCATCGTAAGGCCAAGTCCCTGCACGATCTCCTCTCCTGCATATTGGCCAACGACCTCCTCGAATGAAACCAAGTTCCTCGTTGGAGTGAAGCCGTAGTCCGTGAACTCTGTACGAGCTTCTCTCCTGCAGACCGACTACTTGCCTCCCCGAGTTGACTTACACCTCTCTAGTTGAGTAAGGCTCCTGAGAGCTGTTAACTCTAACAATGTTTAAAGTCCTCGAGTGACAGTGTCATTGTAAGTTCAAGTCCCTGCATCAGCTCCTCTCCTGCATATTGGCCAACGACCTCCTCAAGTGAAACCAAGTTCCTCGTTGGAGTGATGCCGAAATCCGTGAACTCTGTACGAGCTTCTCTCCTGCAGACCGACTACTTGCCTCCCCGAGTTGACTTACACCACTCTAGTTGAGCAAGGCTCTTGAGAGCTGTCGACTCCAACAATTTTTAAAGTCCTCGAGTGGCAGTGTCATCGTAAGTCCAAGTCCCTGCACGAGCTCCTCTCCTATATATTGGCCAACGACTTCCTCGAGTGAAACCAAGTTCCTCGTTGGAGTGATGTCGTAGTCTGTGAACTCTATACGAGCTTCTCTCCTGCAGACCTACTACTTGCCTCCCCGAGTTGACTTACACCACTCTAGTTGAGCAAGGCTCCTGAGAGCTGTCGACTCCAATAATGTTTAAAATCCTCGAGTGGCAGTGTCATCATAAGTCCAAGTCCCTGCACGAGCTCCTTTCCTGCATATTGGCCAACGACCTCCTCGATTGAAACCAAGTTTCTTGTTGGAGTGATGTCATAGTCCGTGAACTCTGTACGAGCTTCTCTCCTGCAAACCAAATACTTGCCTCCCCGAGTTGACTTACACCACTCTAGTTGAGCAAGGCTCTTGAGAGCTGTCGACTCCAATAATGTTTAAAGTCCTCGAGTGGCAGTGTCATCGTAAGTCCAAATCCCTGCACGAGCTCCTCTCCTGTATATTGTCCAACGACCTCCTTGAGTGAAACCAAATTCCTCGTTGGAATGATGTCGTAGTCCGTGAACTTTGTACGAGCTTTTCTCATGCAGACCAACTACTTGCCTCCCCGAGTTGACTTACACCACTCTAGTTGAGCAAGGCTCCTGAGAGCTGTCGACTCCAACAATGTTTAAAGTCCTTGAGTGGCAGTGTCATCGTAAGTCCAAGTCCATGCACGAGCTCCTCTCCTGCATATTGGCCAACGACCTCCTCGAGTGAAACCAACTTCCTCATTGGAGTGAAGCCGTAGTCCATGAACTCTATACGAGCTTCTCTCCTGCAGACCAAATACTTGCCTCCCTGCGTCGACTTACACCACTCTAGTTATGCAAGGTTCCTGGGAGCTGTCTGTACAACCCGTATTCGTCGAGAGTGGGTCCTAGCACAACCAGGTCAGCAGAAGCCAAGGTCAACAAGTCAAGGCAGGTGTCAAAGTCAGCATTCAAGATCGCGGAAGGCCTGGGCGAGTATATGCGAGCTCTCCTCGCATACTCGCCAGGTAGGCGACTAGACGAGATACTCGCCCAGCCCGTGCGAGTTCCTCTAGAAGTCGCCTACTCGCCAGGGGGTGGGGTATAAATATGACCCCCCTCCCCTTGCATTTGTCTATAAATAGGACCCCAGGGGTACGAGGTGGAGCACTTGAAATCCTCGGCAGGATACTCGCGCGCTTCAGTTTCGGGATACTAGCTAAATCTTTGGATTCCTTTTCCTTGGAGAGCAAGTTGAGACCTTGCGACTTCGCCGACTAGCTTCCCTCGTACCCAGTTCGGCCATCTTTGGTTGAGAAGGGGCTGCTCCTTTCGAGCATCCGGGTATGTGGTGGGACCTTCCTGCCGCAACATCTGGGGTCCTGTTTGACATGATTCTTCGTTCTAGTCATCTTTGCCGTCTGATCTAGCTTCCGAGTCAGTAGCCTTAGGCAGCTTTGATCCGAATTCTGAGGTCGGGATTTTTCCCAGCTTCAACACTGTCGACTCCAACAATGTTTAAAGTCCTCGAGTGGCAGTGTCATCGTAAGTCCAAGTCCCTGCACAAGCTCCTCTCCTGCTTATTGGCCAATGACCTCCTCGAGTGAGACCAAGTTCCTCATTGGAGTGATGTCATAGTCCGTGAACTTTGTATGAGCTCCTCTCCTGCAGACCGACTACTTGTGTAATATCCCAACTTTTAATGGGCCACCAGAACCCTAGTGGGCCTAATAAAAGTGGCCCGAACCCTACCCATGACCCGGTGGGAAATAACCCTAGGCGGGAAATAGAGCTAAAGAAGTCCAAATTGAGTTCTGTCAGTTCCTGTGGCCTCGTATAGTCAATACGAGCGCATCAGAACTCGTTCAGTTGGACCCCGAGGCCATATAGTGAATGTGATCATTCCTCGTAAAACGCAACGAGGGCGAGATTTTGGATATCGAGCTAGAGAACTCTGAATCGAGTTCTGTCAGTTCTTGTGGCCTCGTATAGTCAATATGAGTGCATCGGAGCTTGTCGCGTCACGATCCGAGGTCTAACGACAATTTTACACACTTTGACCATTTTAGCGCGCTACGACGCGCAGATTTTGGACTTTCGCCAAACAAACTCCGATTCAACCCCAGTCAGTGGCGTTGGACTCGTGTGATCAATATGAAGTCAACGGAAGTCGTCCCGGTCAATTTCGACGATAGTTGGTCAACCAGTGGTCAAACCAAGCTTAGTCGTGCACAAAAAAGCGT
This sequence comes from Platanthera guangdongensis, assembly GCA_039583875.1. Lineage (NCBI taxonomy): Eukaryota > Viridiplantae > Streptophyta > Magnoliopsida > Asparagales > Orchidaceae > Platanthera > Platanthera guangdongensis. The sequence continues at coordinate 627,678 of CM077160.1, forward strand.
GCACACACCGATTATGACACGACACCCGAACTTTGACCCGACCCTGATGACTTGGACCCACATTGACTTTGACCAGCAAGGGGGACCCACCCTAGGATTGACTTGGTCAAACCCTCCTAAAAATCCACTTTTTGGATTTTTCTCCAAAAAGGGGCCCACCTCCTCTCCAAAGGAGGATGACCCATGCCCCCCCCACTCTTCATTGGCCCCAACCAGCAAGCCTCCCTAAGTTCAAGTGGAGGTCCACCCATTTCTTCTCTCTCCCTCTCTCTCTCTTTCCCACCTAAAGGCCCAAGCCCATAAAAGCTCCTTTCCTTTTTCCCCACATGGGGGAAAATAGGGGACCTCCAGCTATCATTGGACAGCTGGAGGGTGGGGATTAATCCCTCCCTAAGGAGGGATTAGTCCCACACCACCCAAAGGGAGGAAGCTCCCCCTCCCCCTCTCTATAAAATCCACCCAACCCCCTCTCTTTCCCCCAAGCTCTGAGCCAACTCCCTCCCCCTGCTCGCCCTTCTCCCCCCTCTGCCGGAGTTCAGGTGGCCGGAAAAAGGCAAGCCAGAGCTCCTCCTCCCCTCCTCCACCACCTTGAGCCATGGACGACCAAGCCGGCCCCTCGCGAGCCCATCAAATCCAGGTGGAAGCCTTGTCCCTCCCCCTTCTCCATTTTGGACGTCTTGCATGGCACTCCCGGCGGCCGGAGCGTTGCCGCCGTCACCACCCTCCCCTCCCGTTCATTTAAAAAAAAATGGCTCCGGCGGCGGCAGGCCGCCGGACCACCGCCGGAGGGAGCGCCTACCACCGACGGGTTGGCTGGTGGTGGAGCCACGGCCGGCCGGCGGCCGGCCGGCGGCGGAGAAGCCCGAAAGTGGCTCTGGTTTTGTAACAGCGGAGGGGAAGATGTACAGGAAAAAAATCGTTATATATATATATATATACGAGTCGCAGGCACGGGCCTCCGGCCCGATGGCTACGCGCCACAGTACCTGGCCGCCGACGGCGGTCTACGCCCGCACCCCGCCGGGCGGTCTGCTCCGCCGCCGCCGCCAGTGCCGCCGCCGCACTGACCGGAGACCCTCGTCGGGTTCGCGGGCTGTACGAGCAAGTGACTTTGAGGGTTAAGATTGTCTCAAAACGAAAAGTGATCAACGTGAAAGTTGTAGATCTTGGCGATACGAACAACTTTCATGATGATCCCCTTTTGATTTGAACCCGTCTTGAACCTCGATTTGGGCCCCAAAATCGGGAGCAGCGGAACGGTATATAAATTATAGTTTATATTTTTAATTAATTATACCATTAAAAATAAAAAAGAAATAATGAATTAATTATTAAAATTAATAAAACAATAGTATATAAATTATAGGTGGATGAAAAAATAAAGAACATGTGGAATTGCGGAGGATACCGCCAAAATAAAATGCACGGGCCCGCAAAAAAATATTTAATATATATAGGGTAAAACCGACAATTTAGTCCCACATGGGCAATTTTGAATTCATCCGAGTGTTTAAATATTACATGAGGGATGCTTTGTTAGAAATTTAACATATAGCAGGTTGGCTTTCCAGTGTGGGCTTTGCTAGATGGGTTGTAGCCTATGCATAGTGTGTGTGTTCAATCAGATAAGATTTATGCAATGCAGATGGTGCTTTCTTTGTTTAATTTTTCAGAATTGTGAGGGTAAATTTGTAATTTCATGTTGTAAGGTTGGAGCCCTAATAAATTCATAGGTTTAGGACACCCTACTATCATAGGTTTAGGAACCCTAAGAAATTCTAAACGGACGGTCCTGATTGATTAGAAGATTGGACGACTGAGATGTTATGATCTAATAAAATCGGACCCCAAGCCGTCGGATCATGAGTTCAAAATTCCATAAGCCGTCGGATCTGTCTTCATAAATCATCGGCCGTCCGATTTTATTAGATCATAACATCTCAGTCGTCCAATCTTCTAATCAATCAGGACCGTCCGTTTAGAATTTCTTAGGGTTCCTAAACCTATGATAGTAGGGTGTCCTAAACCTATGAATTTATTAGGGCTCCAACCTTACAACATGAAATTACAAATTTACCCTCACAATTCTGAAAAATTAAACAAAGAAAGCACCATCTGCATTGCATAAATCTTATCTGATTGAACACACACACTATGCATAGGCTACAACCCATCTAGCAAAGCCCACACTGGAAAGTCGGCCTGCTATATATTAAATTTCTAACAAAGCATCCCTCATGTAATATTTAAACACTCGGATGAATTCAAAATTGCCCATGTGGGACTAAATTGTCGGTTTTACACTATATATATTAAATATTTTTTTTGCGGGCCCGTGCATTTTATTTTGGCGGTATCCTCCGCAATTCCACATGTTCTTTATTTTTTCATCCACCTATAATTTATATACTATTGTTTTATTAATTTTAATAATTAATTCATTATTTCTTTTTTATTTTTAATGGTATAATTAATTAAAAATATAAACTATAATTTATATACCGTTCCGCCGCTCCCGATTTCGGGGCCCAAATCGAGGTTCAAGACGGGTTCAAATCAAAAGGGGATCATCATGAAAGTTGTTCGTATCGCCAAGATCTACAACTTTTACGTTGATCACTTTTCGTTTTGAGACAATTTTAACCCTCAAAGTCACTTGCCCGTACAGCCCGCGAACCCGACGAGGGTCTCCGGTCAGTGCGGCGGAGGCACTGGCGGCGGCGGCGGAGCAGACCGCCCGGCGGGGGGGGGGGGGGGGGGGGGGCGTAGACCGCCATCGGTGGCCAGGTACTGTGGCGCGTAGCCATCGGGCCGGAGGCCCGTGCCTGCGACTCGTATATTATATAAATATATAATTATAATATTTATAATAAATATTATAATTAATAATGTGTTTGATTTTTTGAGACTAAAATATATTCCTAGGGAGAAAGTGTTGAACATGAAAAATGTTCCCCTTACTGAGGGCTTCCTCCACGAAAATTTTGAGAATTTTTGGAGTTGGTTTGGTATTTTTTAAAAGCCTAAAAGAAAATTATTTGATCAAATTAAAGGCCCAAAACTATTCGAAAAATTATGAAATTTTTTTTAGGTTCATTTTAGACCCTTCCAAGGGTTGTATCAAAATTTGGGGTCATGAGGATAAGTTTTGATATTTTTCCCAAATTATGGAATCCTAGGATCGCGCTCGGTATTTATTACGCTCATTTTATTCGAAAATGAAAATTGGAGCGCGCGACTATCCTCTCTAATTTGAATAAGAAATTCAAATTATATTATTGATGAGAGTGGCCGAGGCAAATGACCAAGCTCCGGGTGTTTCGAGATTTCATGAAACCGTCGAGCGCCTCGACTCTCAGGTGATTTGGGCACGCTCGGAATATGAGAACACGAGTGGTGAGTTATGAAATTTTCTTGACGAATAAAAAAGGTGTACTCATAACAAGCCCCTGATCTGATTAAGCCATAATTAATATGGCGCAACCAAATTAATTGGATCTTAAAAATGAGTGTAACCCAAGGAAACCTTTAAAAACTGAGATGGAACTGAATCTCTCCTGAGAATCGAAATGGAACTGAATCTCTCCTGAGATCGGAGATGGAACTGAATGTGCCTCCTGGATGGAGATGGAACTGAATCTCTCCTGAGAACGGAGATGGAACTTAAGTCTCCTGGATGGAGTGATTGGACTACTAACCACTTTCTTTATGATTATTCCAGTCTTACACTGGTCCAATTCCTTTATTCTTTTCAGTTCCGTGCTTTCAATTCAGTTCTACTCCAGTCTCGTACTGGTCAAGTTCATTTCAGTTCAGTACTTTCTATTCAATACTACTCCAGTTGCGTACTGGTCAGGCTTATTTTAGTACTTTCTATTCAGTACTACTCCAGTTGCTTACTGGTCAGGCTTATTTTAGTACTTTCTATTCAGTACTACACCAGTTGCGTATTGGTCAGGCTTATTTTAGTACTTTCAATTCAGTACTACTCCAGTCTAGTACTGGTCACATTTCATTCCAGCACTTTAAATAAGCATCATAATCAGTGCACTTATCCTTATCGCAATTTACTTTTATAATTCTGGGTCCTGCTCTAACGAGCAGTCGTTGTTAAGGTTGAGCCTTAGTTTGGGGTAACCAGAGTTGAGGTAGTCCTCCAGGTCTAGCCCCAAATAATGCGCTCCCACGCTCCTTGTCGAAAGTAGAGCTGAGTGCCGACGCCCGAAGTCTAAGCCTAGTAGGGCAGGCCGACGTAGACCTGATGTATATATTGTTTGCCTTTTGTTTGATTGATTGTAAATTGCTTGCGGTGAAATGGTGGCGGGTCAGTCCCTTCCGCAAACTGTTCGTACCAGTGCGGGAAGGTTGACGACTCAAGACAACATGGAGATGAGTACCACGGGTGACCGGCCGTTATCTTCCCCGTTGGGTTTTCTCCGCTGGTCGGCCGAAATGATTCGCCGGATGTCGCTCACATCCAAGAGTACACATGGTTACACATTAGGGTTTGGGGTTGTGCAGAACGATCACCCCCAGAAGTGGCTGGACTGGCCACTGTCACCGACGACCACATCGGTGAGGTCCGCGGGGCTCGCTACCCTGCTGGAACAGAAGCGGTCCAAACTATGTCGACATAGGGTTTATGTGCGCGGCTTGAATGCATGCGGTGTGTGCGCGGCTATGAATGCCTGCTGTGTATGCGTGACTATGAATGCTTGCGGTGTGTGCGCGGCTGTGAATGCCTGCGGTATGTGCGCGACTATGAATGCCTGCGGTGTGTGCGTGACTGTGAATGCCTGCAATATATTTCAGGATATGAAAACCTGATGTGCTGATGAGCTAGTAGAGCCTTGTTATAACCAATTTATACTATTGCTGCTTTTATCGGTTATACTGCGCTTTTTTATAATTGCTCCTAGCTGTTCATATATGAAATATTGTGCTAACCATCTCTTGCTTCGGCTATTTATTTTTGTTGGGTGGGTGCGTGCTCGTCTCCATGATGCGAAACCGGGGAGGAGATTTGTTTCCACTTAGCTCTGTGACTAACGGTTATTTGATTAACCATTTACAGGAGGTGGAGCATCGTAGTTGTTGAAACCGGAATTCGGTCTACTGTGGAGTTCGACCCTTGGGGAAGGGGTGGTCTCGCGCCTACTTCACTCCTGCAAGAAAAACAACAAAGAAGACAAGGAGAAACGGACCCAAGGGCTCGGCAGGGAGGTCCCACCACACACCCGGAAGATCTCAGAGCGCTTCCCCTCCTTATCCAGATGCCGAGCTAAGGTACCCTCAGAAAGCACTTGAAAACTAGAGCAGGGAGGCACTGAAAGTGTCCCTTCTGAGGTACCCCTTGGGTCCTATTTATAGCTTTTAGAAACTGAACTGCCAATAACCAAAAGGGCTAACCTGAAATTACCAAGAAGCCCTTAGTCGGGTCTGCCAACATCCAAACTCCGCTGTTCTGAACAGCTATGCGCAGTCCGGCCTGGTCTGCCAACAGCGTGGCTCCGCCGTTCCGAGGAGCTATTCACACCCATGGGGAGGGCATCCATGTAATTCCTCCTCGGGGCTTCTATTGGGCCCCATCCATGAGTGAGGTGGTCGACTCGCCACTAAACCCTTCCGCGAGAGGCTGGAGCGACCTGGCCCTTGCGGCTCGCCTATCCTTTTGGGGTGAGCGCGAGCTGGGTCATCGCGACTCGTCGAAATTCCGCCGAGTTGGACGGGGCAGCCCGGTCGCGGGTAGGGAGTGGGCTGGCGACCGCGATGAACATTAGAACGGCTCGCGGATCGCGGGTCGCAGATCACGAGTCGAGCGGGCTGGCGGCCAGGAGTCGCCTCGCCTGGCTCGCTCGACCGAACTGAGCGGGAGCGGACCAGCCTTTTGCCGCATGTCCACTTGTTGCTTGGGTGCGGGTCGCGGGACTGGGTTCGCTCGATCTTCCCGGCGGGGCCCGTTCGACGAACACGGGGTTGTACACAATCCCCGCTCTTTTTGAGCTTGATAAAGCTCGGAAAGAAACATCCAACCCGTGTGTTCGGCGAGTACGGTGATGAGCTGGCAGAGAATCTTCTGGTGGGGCCCCACTATTCGGCTATAAATATACCACCGAGCCCGGGGGGGGGGGGGGGTCTCCCCAGACCATCTCATCATTTTTTTCAAGCAGACTGCAGTTTCGCGATGCCAGTCAGCGAAGAGGTGCGAGCCCGCCTGGCGTCCGCGGGCCAGAAGACTCGGGAGGAGGCCCTCGAAGCCGCCCCTTGGTTAGCGCGTGGGTCTCCCGGCCCTCTCTTTAGGCCGGTAAAGGGAAAGATTGTGAGGCGGTCCCCGACGAATAACTTCCCGGGTTCCAGTTCGGCGGCTGGTGTTGAGGTCGCTTCTGAGGTACGTGACCTTCCTTCTCGGCTTGTTGCTACATTTTTGATCCTTTGTCTTGCAGGCATTGCCTCGTGAAGACGAGGAGGACGGGGGGGGGGGGGGGGGGGGAGGATCGCCCCCTCCCTTGTCGTCTGAGAGGGTTGCTAGTCCCTCAGGTCTTGACCGTCCCCCCGAATATCCCTCGTTCGCCGGTTCCCCCAGGACTAGGGAAATATCTTGCGGCCTTCGAGGGAGAACCCTTTCAGGGCCGGTCGGGCTCCTCTCGTCCTTCCATCGGTATGGACGATGTGCCAACCCCTGGTAAGCTCGTACTCAGCGCTTGCCTTGTTCTCACTCGTTCTTTCTAAACCTCCCATTTGCAGGCTACAACATGATTTCCTCCGAAACTGAGATGAGCGAAGGGTACTCGCCTCCGCCCGACGTGGAGGGTGTCTCAGATTACTGGGCGACCCGACTGATGTGGTGGGGATGAAGAGGCAGGTGACACGGCTGTTCCAGAAACACACTCTGCTACTTCAGGAGCTCGTGAAGAGGGTAGACCAAGACAAGGCCGACACCGAGGCTCGGCTCACGGCCTTGGAGGGGGCCCCGCGCGCAGCAGAAGGTGGCGAGGTCACTTCGCCTGGCGTGCACATTATGCGGGCCTAGGAGCGCCTAAGGAGTGCCTCGGAACAAGTTGGCCTGGCCCAGCAGGAGCTGGTGATGGTGCGCGATTATCACTATCCTCGCGTGCCGTCGCGAACCGGAACGCGACGGCGGGGCAGATGGAAGTGGATACAGTACTGATCCACCCTTTCTTCTCCCCGTTCGCGGGATATCGCTGGGTTGCTACTATTTCAAAGACTTATTCTGTATCTGTAACGATTTGCGACTCTCTTCGCCCGCCTATGGGCCTGATTTTTGATTTCTGATGCATGCCGAAATTACCATGTTGCTGCTTTCATTCTCCGCGGGGCAGGCTCGAGTGTACCTGCGCCCTCCGCGCGCCTCCCCCCATGGTGCGAGGGCATGTTAGGGGATTGACTTGCTCAACCCGCCATCCCGATCGTAGCGGGAGCGGGCCGAGGAGCTCGCCGGCTAAGAGTCTCCCCGACTCGCTCAGAATCCTGGGCGGGTGCGGGCCGAGACTCGCCCGCCCATTCCTCGCGCGGATGCAGACGGGTGAGACCCGCCCCTAAACGGTCTTGGCGGTGCGGTTGTGCGTTGGGAAGTCGAACCATCGAGCCTAATTTTTGCTACACGCACCCTTCCTGTCGGCGGGAAATTTCCCGCCTTTTCTTTCTCCCTATAAATAGGCCTTGCCGACTCTTATCCTCCCACCGCTTCTCAACACTTTCCCATTTCCTGCTCTTCGCGAAGAATGCCTCGCGTTCGCCCTCTAGATCTGTCTCGATCGAACGGTGGCAGTTCGGCGGAATGGGCGGCGGCGGCGGCGATGCGGACGGGCGGAGCAAATGCGCCTGGACCTTCTCAGAGCATGACTTTCCCCACGCCGTCATCTCGGAGCGCGAGTACCTAGATGCCCTTGGCGACCACGTCCCGCCGAGATTTTCGGCGAGACGGCCCGGGGAAGGGGAGAAGATCAATGATCTGTCCATGGACGAGCTCTCCATACCCCTGGCTCACTTTGAGGTGGGTCTTCGGCTTCCCCTGTGGACTGAGGTGCGTCAGGTGCTGAAGTACTTCGGGGTCGTCCTAGGCCAGATGACCCCGAACTCCGTAGCTGTTATGGTAGGGTTCGCCTGTTTTCTGCGGGAGGAGCAAGTCGAGTTTAGTCTCGCGGTTTTCCGCAAACTATTCTCCTTCCGCGCGAACCGGGACGGGACCGCCTATTTCTCCAGCGCCCACCTCAAGGTGCGGGAGACCGTTAATAAGAGTCACAACTGGCTCAAGAAGTTCTTGTTCGTCAAGGGGGATTTTGGCAACGTCCCCTTCTCGCCGGTGCAGCTCAGCGAGGCGAGTTACCGCCCGCCCAGTCTGGGGGGCCATGAAGCCGACCTGTGTGGGTTCTTCGCCGGGAAGAACTTCGAGGTCGCGTACTTGCGCCGCAACCTCGATGACCTTGCTGCCGTCCCGCCTGGGGGAGGTTTGCCGCTCGCCACTGCTCTGTCTAGCTCTTTTCTTCTTTGGTTTTACCCTCTCTTCTTGGCAGGCGAGCGAGACGTTCCCCTTCATCCCCCCTACGAGAGTGCTCGGATCGCCTCCGGGGTCCTCGCCCAGGCTCAGGCCGCAGACGCCGCTCAGCGCGGTGCCCCATCGGTCCCTGCTAAGAAGCGACCGGGCGGCGTACAGCCCGCTCCCCCGCCCAAGATGGCGAAGACCACTGGGCAGCAACTCGCCGGTGGCCAAAGAAAAGGCAAGGCCCCGACGGATCTACCGGCCGAGGGTCCCCCCCCCTTGGTCGCTTCGACCAGCGACACCCCCGGCGGGGCAGCAGGCACTTCCGGGCCGCCAGATGGGTCGCAAACTGCCGCGAAGCCGGTGCCGAGAGGGCATCGCAATTTCGGCTACGGCGAGAAATGCCTGGACGAGCTCGGCGTCCCGCTTCTGTCATGGGACAAGGAGTCAAATCGCGCAGTGGTCTCGACTCTGCTGCCGAGTTGACTGGAGCAGGACACCATTGGTGGGGAGGCCTATAATTTCTCGTTCGGCCTCTACTCGCGAGAGGACGCCTCTATCTACGACAAGGAGGCGACGCGAGTGCTGGTGCATGAGAGCGCGCGAGCCCAACTGCGCGGCCTGGAGTTAGCCCATATGGTTGGGAGGCGCTGCACCCAGTTGGAGCGGAACGCCACCTCCCTCAAGAAGTTGGCGGACGAGAGGGAGGAGGCCCAAAAACTTGCTCAGGAGGACGCGGATCTCCAGAGGAGACGGGCCGACGCGGCCGAGGAGACCCTCGCGCTGTACTTGGGAGGGGTGGTATGTGCTTACTCCCAATCACCGCTTCTTCTCGCGAATCCACCTTACGATTTTCTTTCCTTTTCTCAGGATGCGGAGACGGCCAGTCAGATGGGTGCTGAGATCGCCGCCCTTGGTCAGGACAAGTCAGTGCTGGAGGCGCGGGTGCGCGAGCTAGAGACCGCCTTCGCTGTCCCTCCGCCAGATAACAGGGGCTGTCCGCTCGAACACCATTCCGACTACGAGTTGGAGGTGCTGATGCAAAAGAACGCCTCCAGCGCCGCGAAGTACACAATATAGATGCTGCGACGTTCCGACCTCCTCAAGAGCGAGGCTGCGGAACTCTCGGCGGGCGACGTGGTGCCGGCGCTGTTCCTTCCCGTGCCGGACCCCGGGGATAAGTCCTTCTAGCCCATCTAGGACTTCCCGCCCAGGATCTCGCATCGCCTTCGCTTCTTTGACATTTGCTTGTTAGGTGTACACCCCATGTATTTTTAGTTGTTTGAGATGTAAGCGCGAGCCGCGCCTAGACTTTGTGGTTTTCATCTATTAATGCTCTTATAAATGCTTCCCCACCCGCCACTTATGCATATTTGCTATTATTGCGCGATGTAATTCTCCCTTTTTGTGCTCGCGGTCGTTCATCTCGCATTGCGTCGACGAGGTTGCATGCCTACGGATTTGGCTTAGGAGTCATAGGAGGCCCGATAGGTCGTCCCGCTAGGGGCGACCTGCATCTTCGGCCCGGCCTCCGCTGTGGTGGATACTCGCTCACCAGGTGAGGCGAGCCGGCTTGTCGCTTGCCTAAGTCATCAGATTTCTTGCGGGTTGACCCCTTTGTAATGCGGCCTGGGTTCTCGCCTCCTTTCGGTCGCCAATCTGGGGGCTGGGTGGTTACGTTAGACCCTCTTTTCGGTTAATCTTCGCGACTCCAATCCATTATCAATACCGTTCGAGTAGCTTCCGGCCCTGTCAGCTAGGTGAGAGCCTGACAGCGGGATCTTCTCGAGGCCAAGGATGACACCGAGTGACTTCCGGCCCTGCCAGCTAGGTGAGAGCCTGGCAGCGGGATCTGCTCGGGGTCCGCAACTACTGCCATTAAGTGACTTCCGGCCCTGCCAGCTAGGTGAGATCCTGACAGTGGGATCTTCTCGAGGCCAAGGATGACACCGAGTGACTTCCGGCCCTGCCAGCTAGGTGAGAGCCTGACAGCGGGATCTGCTCGGGGTCCACAACTACTGCCATCGAGTGACTTCCGGCCCTGCCAGCTAGGTGAGAGCCTGACAGCGGGATCTTCTCGAGGCCAAGGATGACACCGAGTCACTTCCGGCCCTGCCAGCTAGGTGAGAGCCTGGCAGCGGGATCTGCTCGGGGTCCGCAACTACTGCCATCGAGTGACTTTCGGCCCTGCCAGCTAGGTGAGAGCCTGACAGCGGGATCTTCTTGAGGCCAAGGATGACACCGAGTGACTTCCGGCCCTGCCAGCTAGGTGAGAGCCTGACAGCGGGATCTGCTCGGGGTACACAACTACTGCCATCGAGTGACTTCCGGGCCTGCCAGTAGGTGAGAGCCTGACAGCGGGATCTTCTCGAGGCCAAGGATGACACCGAGTGACTTCCGGCCCTGCCAGCTAGGTGAGAGCCTGGCAGCGGGATCTTCTCAGGGTCCAAACACATTCCATCGAGTGACTTCCGTCCCTGCCAGCTAGGTGAGAGCCTGACAGCGGGATCTTCTCGAGGCCAAGGATGACACCGAGTGACTTCCGGCCCTGCCAGCTAGGTGAGAGCCTGGCAGCGGGATCTTCTCGGGGTCCAAACACATTCCATTTCTCTGTGCAGGCTAGCTATGACAGTACTGGAGTGTTGAAGAAATTTAACCCCACCAAAGTATCGCTTACATGCTTCAGGGAAAAAAACGTTTTAAGTCGTCATCGCTCCAGGTGAGACTCAGGGTCTCGCCCTCTACATTTTGGAGTCGATAGCCTCCTGACTTCAAAGCTTCCTTTATAATGAATGGTCCCTCCCAGCTGGGGTTGAGCTTTCCTACGGATGCTGACCTCCCTGCCGCATCTACCTTCTTCAGCACCAAATCCCCTTCCATGAACTGTTTTACCCTGACATGCTTGTCAAAGTACCTGGCCATTCTCCTTTTCACCTCCTCCTGCCGGATAGCGGAAAGGTCCCTCAGCTCCTCCACCATGTCAAGGGAGAGTCTCAGCTCCTCCTCGTTCTCGGCTTGCCATTCCTCTCGGCCCTCTTTGGCCACAATGACTCACGGTGTTTGGACTTCAAATTCCACTGGGAGCACTGCCTCGCACCCATGGGAGAGCTTGAAGGGGGTCTCTCCAGTAGCCGTGTTGGGGGTGGTTCTTAGGGCCCAAATAACCGCAGGAAGCTGCTCCACCCAGCTCCCCTTCAAATTCTCCACCTTCTTCTTGAGGAGGTTGACGATGATCTTATTTGCGGCCTCCACCTCCCGTTGCTCCTGGGGTGATGGACCGAGGCGAACCTGAGGTCGATTCCAAGCTGCCCGCAGAAGTTGGTGAATTCGGTGCTGGTGAGCTGGGGCCCGTTGTCCGTGACGATGGCCTGAGGTAATCCGTGGCGGCAGATGATTTCTCCCCAAACAAAGTTCCTGATTACCTGGGAGGTTACCTTGGCCAGCGTCTTCACCTCCATCCACTTGGAGAAGTAGTCAATCATCACTAGGAGGAACCTTCTCTGACCACTGGCTTGGGGTAATGGCCCAACCAAATTCATTCCCCAAATTGCGAAGGGCCAGGGAGCCGTGATACTTTTGAGCCGCTGGGCCGGCTGTAGCTGGAGGGGGCAAACAGCTGGCACTTATGGCACCTCCTCGCGAACTCCGCGGCGTCTCAGCCCAGGGTGGGCCAGAAATACCCTTGCCTGACTATCCTTTCTTCCAGGGTCCGACTCCCGGAGTGACTCCCACATTCCCCGGAGTGGACTTCCTCCAAGATCCTTTGCACTTCGCCCTCGGCCACGCAGCGAGCCAGCATCCCCGAGAGGGTCTTCCTGTATAGCTGTCCGTCCTGGAGGAGTTAATACGCTGACTTGTGCCTCAGCTTCTTCCTATCTGCCCCCTCCGGATACTCTCCCGTGGAGAGGAAAGCCACTACTGGGTCCATCCACGAAGTTTGTTGATCAATTTCCATGAGCTCTCCCTCTTCGATGGAGGGGCGGAACAGGTCGGTGATGGTACCCCCCACCTGGGGACCATGCTTTGCTAGCTGATCGGCTTGTTCATTCTCTTCCCTGGGCACATGTCGGATGGTGAAAGTTTGAAAAGTGCCTATGACCCCCTTTACCTTGGCCAAGTATGATCGCAGGGTGGGCTCCCTTGCCTCGAACTCCCCATTGATCTGGGAAGCCACTACCATGGAGTCAGTAAGGACCTCCACATCCAACACCCCTAGCTCACTGGCTAGACGAAGCCCTGCTATCACGGCCTCGTACTCGGCCTAGTTGTTGGTAATGGGAAAGTGCACCACCACCGTCTGCTCAATTCGAGTCCCCTGAGGGCTTTCCAGGATCACCCCCACTCCCAGGGAATGTCTCCCCGAGGCACCATCCACCCTCACCTTCTAAGGAGTCGGGCAGGTGAGTTCTTCCTCCGCCACTTCAACCACGTAGTCGGCCAAGAAGTCGGCCATCACTCGAGCTTTTATCGAGAGCCGCGGAACGAAGGAGACATCGAACTCGCTCAGTTCCACCGACCACTTGGCCAGCCTGCCTGAATGCTCCACCCCCTCAAAGATGTTGCAGAGAGGATGGTCGGTCACCACTCGGATTGAGTGTGCCTGGAAGTAAGGTCGCAACCTCCTGGCCGAGATGATAAGGGCGAAGGCTAGCTTCTCCAGAATCGGATACCGGAGCTCGGCCTTCCTTAGGACCCGACTCACGTAATAAATAGGGAGTTTCCTCTTCCCCTCTTCACGAACTAAGATGGAGCTCATGGCTTCCGCCCCGACCCCGAGATATAAGAACAGGTCCTCCCCCTCCTTCGGCCCTTGGAGCAGCGGAGCCTGTGTCAACTGCACCTTGAGGGCCTGGAACGCCTCCTCGCACTCCTTGGTCCATTCAAACCTCTGACCACCCCACAGCATTTTGAAGAAGGGGGAGCACTTCTCCCCTGCCCGAGAAAGGAAGCGACTCAGCCCTGCTAGCTTCCTCGTCAGCCGTTGGACCTCCTTAGCATTCCGCGAGGACCCCAGCTCCAAGATAGCCCTAACCTTATCTGGATTCGGCTCGACCCCCGCGGGGGTGAGGAGGTGCCCCAATAACTTTCCCCTGCTGGCCCCAAAGACACATTTTAGGGTATTCAATCGCATCTTGTATTTGCGCAGGGTGGCAAAGGTCTCCTCCAGGTCCCGGAGGTGGGAGTCCACATCCCGACTTTTGATCATGAGGTCGTCTACATACACCTCCAAATTCCTCCCCCTCTGCTCCTTAAAGACCCTATCCATCATTTTCTGGTAGGTTTCCCCCAGCATTCTTCAGCCCGAAGGGCATCATCCTGTAGCAGTAGCATCCATCCCCTGTGATGAACGAGACATCCTTGATGTCTGGGGGGTGCATCCTGATTTGATGATAACCTGAAAAAGCATCTAAAAAACTCATTACAGAAAAACCGACGGCTGAGTCAACCAGCGCGTCGATCCGAGGCAAAGGATAACAGTCCTTAGGACAAGCTTTATTAAGTAGGGAAAAATCGATACACATCCTCCATCGGCCATCTCCTTTTTTAACCATGACCACGTTGGAGACCCAGCCGGGGTACTGAATCTCAGACACGAAGCCGGTCTTGAGGAGTTTCGCCACCTCCTCCCTGATGGGCTCCGCCAGCTTGTCCGCAGTGGACCTCTTCTTCTGCTGAACGAGGCGTGTTCCCGGGTCCAGGTTGAGGCGGTGGCAACCCACATCCGCGTCAACCCCCGGCATCTCCACCGCGTTGCAAGCGAAGATGTCCACGTTCTTCTGGATGCACTCCATCATCCTGCCTTGGTCCTCTGGGGTCAGCCCTCCGTTGACGCGGACCTTCTCCACCCTGCCTCCGCGGGTGAGCACCTCCAGCTCCACCACTTCCTCTGCAGCCTCCAGCCTGGACTGCTCCCCCCATCCTTCAGCATCCCCTTCCTCCGGAACGGGGACCTCTACCCCCACCTCTTCTCCCACGGCCCTCACTTCGGCACCTCCTCCAGATCTCCTCCTGCCGCCTCCTCCTCTACGCGGTTCTTCATTTCCAGCTCCTTCCCTCCTGCTTCCTGCTCAGCCTCCTCCATCCTCCGCCCCATCTCCTCGGCTCCCTCCTGCCAGGAGATGGTGTTCACCGCAGTGACATAACACTCCCGCGCCACCTTTGGGTCCCCCGTGACCCTGACCTGGACCCCCTAAGCGTTGAAATTCAAGCACTGATGGAAAGATGAGGGGACGCAACGAAAGGCGCTGATAAGGGGCCTCCCGAAGATGACGCTGTAGCTGCTGGGGGCATCCACAATGACGAACCTGCAGTTTCGGGACTGCCCCCCAAGGTGACATGAAGGCCCACTCCTCCCTCCACTTCCTTCCTCTCTCCTAAGAACCCGAACAAGGGCCCATCCGAGGCCAGCACCCTCTTTGCCTCCACCTTCATCGCGTCGAACGCCTTTTTGAAGACGACATTGACGGAACTCCCATTGTCCACGAGGATCCGAGAGACAGTAAAATTCTCGATGGCTGCCTTGATGACCAACGCATCACAGAACGGATCCTCGTGGTCTGGCATATCGCTCCTGGAGAAGGTGATCCTCTCCTCCGGGGGGGGGGGGGGGGTTTGGGATGTGGAGGCGACGCTCCGCCGGTACATGGTGTGGAGGCTCGCCTTGCGGGAAGCCTCGACCCCCACTCCCCCGTGGATCTCTCCGATCCCTCCTCGGGTTCCAACATCCACCCGGTATTCGCAACGATCCTCCTCCGCCCGAGGCCGGATCTCCTCAATCCTCACTTCTTGTCGCCCCTGCTGCTGCTGCTCCCTATTCCTTCTCATCTCGAGGAACTCCAGACAAGTGGCCGTGGCATGCCCCTCTTCCTGATGGAAGTCGCAATAGGGCAGCTCCACCCTGACCTCTCTTCTCCTCCTCCTCATAATCCCCCTCCTTGCTCCCAAGGCTATGGCCATGGCCTCCTCTTGATCGGGGAGCCGGGGCCTCTGGCCCTGCCTCCAGCCCGGAGGGTGGAACTGATCTTGCCTCCCCTGGTAGTGACCCCTTCCGTAGTACCCTCTCTGTGGCCCCTGCCCCTGCCACTCAGGTCTCCAGCCCAGCCGACGGTCGGGCTCCTGATGTCCCCACCTCGGCTGCTGCTGCCACTGGAGCTGCCTCTGCTCCCTCTGCCTAGGCTCCCCTCTTATCTCCTCATGTTCTTTCCCTCCTCTTGACTCCTTCTCTTCCTCCATGGCCCACCTGGCCAGCTTCCTTGCAAACTCCGGGTTCGACGCCTCCCCGTCGACCTCTCTCGCCTCCCTCTCCATCAACTCCTCGTAGGATAGGGGAGGAACTCTCTTTAGCTCCATTCGGAAGAACCCCTGCTGCAGGCCCAGGGTAAAGGTCATCATCAGACTATGGCCCGACATCTCCTGGACCTGAGTAACTTCCTCCTGAAATCGGTCCACGTAGCTCCCCAACGTCTCGTTCACCCCCTGCTTAATGTGGAACAAAGACTCGGACTCCTTCTTCCTCTTCTTCGAGGTAGTGAACCTCAGCATGAACCCTCGACGCAGGTCCTCGAAGCAGTAGATGGAGCTGGCCGGTAGCTGATGGAACCACTCCCTTGCCTTCTCCCTGAGGGTGATAGCGAAGAGCCGACACTTGAACCCGTCCGACATCTGTCGGATGGAGACTACATCCTCAAACCATTGCATATGCTGGACCGGGTCTCCCTTCCCGGTGTAGTAGGACATCTCGGGCTCCCTGAACCTGTCTGGAACTAGAGCTGAGGAGACCAGCTCGCTGAAAGGACTGCCTCCCCCCACTGGGCAAGCCGGCGAGTCTCGAGAGCCCAGCTTGCCGAACCGGCCTCGGCCTGCCGAGCCGGGGAAGAGCTCGCGCCCAGGGAGCTCGCACCCCCAGCCTTCCTCGGCCACCTCCTTCCCAGCTCGCCTGCCGGGAGCGTCCTCGCCCAAAGAGGGGGCGGCCGCGATCTGGGATGCCGGAGTCGAGCACTCGGCCCGCGTGCCGAGTGCGAACTTGACGAGGCCCAGCACCTCATTCCTGAAGTCTTCCAACATCCCCACCATTGCGAGAGGCGGGGGTGGGGGGGGGGGGGAGTTCTGCCCGTCAGATCCCTGTCCTCCTGTCATTGAACTCGCTGAAGCTTTTCTCCACTGACCACTTTCCACGCTCACCGCACCAAAATGTTGAAACCGGAATCCGGTCTCCTGTGGAGTTCGACCCTTGGGGAAGGGGTGGTCTCGCGCCTACTTCACTCCTGCAAGAAAAACAACAAAGAAGACAAGGAGAAACGAACCCAAGGGCTCGGTAGGGAGGTCCCACCACACACCCGGAAGATCTCAGAGCGCTTCCCCTCCTTAGCCAAATGCCGAGCTAAGGTACCCTCAGAAAGCACTTGAAAACTGGAGCAGGGAGGCACTGAAAGCGTCCCTTCTAAGGTACCCCTTGGGTCCTATTTATAGCTTTTAGAAACTGAACTGTCAATAACCAAAAGGGCTGACCTGAAATTACCAAGAAGCCCTTAGTCGGGTCTGCCAACAACCAAACTCCGCTGTTCTGAACAGCTATGCGTAGTCCGGCCTGGTCTGCCAACAGCGTGGCTCCGCCGTTCCGAGGAGCTATTCGCACCCATGGGGAGGGCATCCATGTAATTCCTCCTCGGGGCTTCTACTGGGCCCCATCCATGAGTGAGGTGGCCGACTCGCCACTAAACCCTTCCGCGAGAGGCGGGCGCGACTTGGCCCTTACGGCTCGCCTATCCTTCTGGGGCGAGCGCGAGCCGAGTCATCGCGACTCGCCGAAATTCCGCCGAGTCGGACGGGGCAGCCCGGTCGCGGGTAGGGAGCGGGCTGGCGACCGCGATGAACATTAGAACGGCTCGCGGATCGCGGGTCACAGATCACGGGTCGAGCGGGCTGGCAGCCAGGAGTCATTTCGCCTGGCTCGCTCGACCGAACTGAGCGGGAGTGGACCAGCCTTTTGCCGCATGTCCACTTGTTGCTTGGGTGCGGGTCGCGGGACTGGGTTCGCTCGATCTTCCCGGCGTGGCCCGTTCGACGAACACGGGGTTGTACAGCAGTGACCCGATGTCGCAGGAGATTACGCTAGCAGCTAGGTCTACTCGAGCAGATGTACCCCCGCCGTCCCCAGAGTTTAGAGACGTGAGTTCCGCAGAGCAGCGTAGAGAGAGAGAGTATATGAGGATTATATGGAGCACATGTATAGCCCACGTGCTTATATAATACTTAGGCTTCGGCCCTAGAACCATTGTGATTTTTGATATGATATATATATATATCTGCAATGGTTTCCTGTTAATGCTTCCGCTATACTTTGATGGGTTGTGAATGTTATGATTCGAGTCGAGCAAGACGACCATCTAGTGTTTGGATAGGGTGGATCGTTTCCCCTAAGGAGCACTGGGTGGGCGTCTTGGGCAAATAGTACCCCTCCGGCCCGAACCGGGCAAAAGGTTTGGGGGGGGTGTACTACAAACAGATTAGAGCCATCACGATTTGTCCTTGTGGAGCAGTCTCAGGATCCCTTCGTCCCTCGCTTCGTTCTCATTTTGGGACGAACCTTGCAGTGGAAGCCTGGTGGACCCTAGTGTAGAGGCTTAGGGATTTTAGACAGGACGATAATATGCCCATACACCGTTGTTTCCGCTTGGGTTGTCGTTTTTGCAAATTTCCCCTACTTTTGCAAAATACTGACACTCTTTCCTATTACTTCTCCAGATACCAGAGTACAGTAACAGGGGATCCTCGTCCAGAGGATACATTCTAGCTACCCCACCACCAGACCCGATTGCTCCCGCGGCCGTACCGTTTGCCGAGACAGATATAGGGCAGACACTGACAGCTATACTAGCGACGTTCCGGGATGCCCTGACCAGAGGCGAGATGGAGGTGTTGCTCCCCACAGACAGGATAGAGAGTGCAGGCAGCGACGCCGCAGGCAGCATTATAGGTAGGGGCGAGCATGAAAAACCGCAAACCACAAAAACCGCCCGCACCGCAAAAACCGCACCGATTTTTAAACTGCACCGCGTAGTTTAGATGCGGTGCAGTTTTAAACTTTTACAAACCGAGCGCGGTTCGGTGCGGTTTTTTTATTTTGAAAATCGCAAAAACCGCACCGCACCAAATATTTTGTGTATTTAATTTTTTATAATTATGTGACGTCACATTTACGTATATTAAGTAAGAGTTGATATATTTATACGATATATTACCTTCAGATTTACTATAATTATGTGAGATATTTTGCTGAATCATCTCTTCCACACACACTATAGTTGAATAAAAGCTTAGAACTATAAGGAAAACATGATGTACGCATTAGTTGGAATATGTCAAGATATGACACAATGACGACAAATGATCCATATAGACGACCACACTATAGTGGGATAAAGGTTTAAGTGTTGTTGTATCTCTTCCACACACTGATAACTTGGATATCAATTAGAACAGTCTCTTTAATAATCCAAAATAAAACAAAATATTGCATAAAAAGTGTTGATATATAAGAATGAATGAATCTCCTGCAACAAAAATTAGCGTGAAAATATTTGTCTATAAAACATGATATTCACAAAATATTATATAGTTAATAAGTTGGTATGACATCTTCAAAAATAAAGATAAATAACTGCATCAAAATTTATGAAAATGGAATCACACGTTATAAGAAAATGATGTAATTTAATACAATAAATAGAGAAAAACAACAAAACATAAAAGAACTCATAAATTATCAAGCAACATTCATAGTTCTGATACTTACCTGTAGTCTTGGTAAAATACATGTTAAAAACCGCACCGAAACTGCAACCGCACCGCAAAAAACCGCACTGAACTAAAACCACACCGCATAATTTCGATGTGGTGGGGTTTTGCTCCGGCAAAAACTGAGCCCTTACGATGCAGTTGCGGTTTGGGCCAAAACAACACCAAACTGCACCGTGCACACCCCTACTTATAGGCGCCCACCTGTACCCCCGACACCCCCAACTGCGCTGCCAGACAGTAGACCACCTCAAGCTCCACATTCCCCACTAGTGGCCCGACGAGATGTTCCCTTCGCAGGGAACTTCTTCTTGTGTCAGCAGCCAGGACATATGAGGGCCTTTTGCCCTCAGGCGACAGGGAGACCTGGATTAGGAGCAGTTCAGGGTGGACAGCCGACATGAGGACAGGGTCAGAGAGGCCGCAGAGGCAGAGCTGACAGGAGAGGCCAGCAGGGCCGAGCAGCACCCCATGAGGCCTACGCACTGGACCTGCAACACGGACTGGCCCCTGACGTAGTCATAGGTATATATCTTAGGCGATAGGAGATGTCAGATCTTCCACCGATGTTGTATATTTCATATATATATATATATATATATATATATATATATATATATATATATATATATATATATATTATATATTATATATATAGTTATATATATATTATATTTATATATTAGGGATGATATATATCTGTTGATGCACGAAAACGGCACCGGACAGCTAACACGGAGGGAGTGTTCGATCTCACAAGCTAGGAGAGGAAGAGGACGAAGGTTGCGGGGGAAGAAGAAAGAAGGAAGCTTCTGAGTGCTCGAGAGTGGAGCAAGCGCTTGTCAAAGGGGTTGCGGGGATAGAGGAGAGGGTGCTGAGAGCAGCCGGGAAGGCTGATGAGAGGAGGAGGTTGATCAGGAGCTGTCGAGCAGACGGTTAATATGACGATTGTGCTTGCAGGTTGCTTGCCGAGGGAGCTGAGCTGAGCTAGGAAGAAGAGAGAGAGGAGGGGCCGCTAGTAGCGGCAACAACAGACTTCACCCGCCGCGGCTTAAACGCCACTCTTGCGACAGGCTTTCCTTTTATTAATTGCGAGAGTTACAAGCTGCTAATGCACCTTTACAACAAAGCAATAAAGGGTACAAGCGGGAAGTTGGCAGCTAAGGAAGAAGAATGCCAGAGGAGGCCGCGCGGACTGAACTATGGAGGCCGGCAGACCACGCGGCTAAGGAAAGGAAGCAGACCACACGGACTGGAGAACGACAAGTTGTAGGCCGCGCGGCTAAAGGCACGGAAGGGGATGCAGACTGAGAAACAGAGTCCGCAGGAGGGCTGACTGGCTGACTTCGGGCGTGAGAGCGATGACGAGACCTCGAGCACAGACCCTAGCCTCCCAGAATGAGAGGTATGGGGGGCTATTTATAGGCCCGAGGAGGTAACGGCTTGTGGTGACGTTACCCCCGATGAGACGGTAACTTGAGCGAGATGGAGACGGAGTCCGCCGAGTCCGCAACAGGCCGCGCGGACTGGGACTTGGTACTGAAGTCGGTGTTGATGTTGGCGAGATAGGAGACTCAGTGGCAGACTGCGATGCGGGTTCGCGGAGTCCGTCACTGCCGAGCTGGGACTGTCCGCCTACTACTAGGGTGGCGGATGCTGGAAGCTATGTGGCAGACTGCGAGGAGAATCCGCGGAGTCCGCCACTGCTGAACTGAGCGAGCTGCAAGGGGTGCAGGGCAGCAGAGTGACCACGGAGTCTGGCGAGTCCGCACTAGGGTATGCGGACTGGGACTGCTCTCTGGAGGATTTGCTGAGTGGCGGACTAGAAGGAGTCCGCAACTACTAACTGAGTCCGCGTCAAGGCCGCAGACTGAGGAAGAAGTATGCTACTACTGGCGGAGCCTATGAAAGGCTTGCAGACTGAGGAGGAGTTGACCCCGCTGCTGCCAAGAAGCTGGTGCTGGCTAAGGGAAGGGCGGACTGCGTAGAGAGTCCGCCGAGTCCGCGGCTGCTGCAAGGTTGAGTCCGCTTATGTTGGAGATGGAAATCCTGGCTGTTGAGGCTGTTGTGGTTCACCAATGAAGGCGGACTGGAAGTCTCGACCGCACTTCGAGTCCACCCAGCTCGCGAGGGACTTGGAGGTTGCTGGTCTCGGCGGGCAGCCGGAGTTGGAGTCCGCGCTCTGTAGGCGAGCTGGAGGAGTCCGCTGCCCGTGTTGCTGGGTGAAGGGATATGCAACCTGCTGCCGGCCAGCGCGGACAGGAGTCCGAGTCCGGCAAAGGAGCATCTGTTGAGACAGCTACGGTTAAGCTGGAGGAACGCGACCTGATGCCGGCCTGGGCGGATAGGAAGTTGAGTCCGGCAAAGAGAGACCTGCGGAGACAACCTTGCGATTAAGCTGAAAAAGGGGGCGGCCTATAGAGGCGGACTGCGGAAGCAATCTGCGGGCCCTGTCGACCAAGGAAAGGCGCGCGGCTTGGGGGGTCAGACCGCTGAGACCGCGCAAGCTGCTCGGCCTGAGCGGACAGAAAATGATGTCCGCCTAACCTAGGGGATCACGGCCTCCAGGAGGGACCCGGGGCAGACTGTGACAAGCGAGCTGGCTCCCTTGGGAAGGATTGCCGATTTCGGGGTTAACATAATCCCCACACTTTTTTAAGTTCCGAATAGAACTTCGAAAAAGTTGGAGACCCACGAAAATCATGATCCACCCCAACAGAAAGAGAAAGGGGCAAGGAAAGATAGAACCTGACGCCTCTCCTTAGGAGTTTGGTGCTGCCTGTCTATTTTCCTACAAGCGGAAAGTTAGGGTAGGCATGTATGGGGGGTACATCGAGTGTGTACCTGAGTTTGCCTTTGCAAAACGAAGGAGGTGTGTCTTCTACTAAGTTCTGCAAAATGAAAGTGAGAGGAAAACACAGAAGAATAATGACTTGCAAGTACCTGATGGAGGCTTGCAAGCACCTGTTATTCTCTGCAAAAAAGGAAGGATGAAGAGTGTACGAGAAGGAAAAAATAAGCTGCAAGTACCTGGAAGAACTTGCAAGTCTTTGCTGGTTTCTGCAAAAGAAGAGTTAAAGGCATGCACAGTATATGAAAGTAACTTGCGAGTACCTATGAAGAAACTTGCCAGGGTCTGCTGATCTCTGCAGAAAGAGAGTTAGGAGCGGGTATTGTATACAAAAATAAGCTACAAGTACCTGGATGAGGCTTGCAGGTGTCTGTTGATCTCTACAAAGAGAAGAGTCAGAAATAGACAATATATGAAAGAAGCTTGCAAGTACCTGAGAGAAGGCTTGCAAGTGTTTGCTAACCTCTGCAAAGAGAAGAGTTAGAAGCAAACATATATATATGAAAGAAACTTTCAAGTACCCGAGAGAAGGCTTGCAAGTGTTTGCTAATCTCTGCAAGGAGAAGAGTTAGAAGCAAACATATATATATGAAAGAAGCTTGCAAGTACTTGAGAGAAGGCTTGCAAGTGTTTGCTAATCTCTGCAAGGAGAAGAGTTAGAAGCAAACATATATATATGAAAGAAGCTTGCAAGTTCCTGGGAGAAGGCTTGCAAGTGTTTGCTAATTTCTGCAAAGAGAAGAGTTAGAAGCAAACATTTATATGAACGAAGCTTGCAAGTACCTGGGAGAAGGCTTGCAAGTGTTAACTATTGATGAGATAAGGCCAATATGACCAAATAGTAAGGAAAATGCCTGATGAACTCTTTATCATGAAGCCCAGATCAATAAATCGAGCGTTAACTGTTGATTTTGCTGATGGACATGATCAGATTAACAGAGAAGGAATTTGACGAATTTTGCCAATCTTAACTAGATTGCAATAGCAGGGCTTGATGATCGAGGAGAGTAAGATTATTTGATCAATGTTTGATATCATTTAGATTTTGATAAGAGTAATGAATAGCTATATGAATCTTCTTCTGATAGCGCTTAAGCATGCAGTGAATAAAAGATGAAAGTAATAGAGCTTGTACAAGTAGAGAGATTGTAAGT
Source organism: Platanthera guangdongensis (assembly GCA_039583875.1). Classification (NCBI taxonomy): domain Eukaryota; kingdom Viridiplantae; phylum Streptophyta; class Magnoliopsida; order Asparagales; family Orchidaceae; genus Platanthera; species Platanthera guangdongensis. Next base: position 650,980 of record CM077160.1, read on the forward strand.
CATCATCCGATGGAGCTTTGAGCAAGCAATGTATATAAGATGAGCATAAGCAAAATGAATGCTGGAAGTCCTTTTGGTAGGTCGGATTAACCTGTTCACCTGTGAAAGAAAGCAGTTGACAAAAAAGGAGGTCTATACTCGGAGATGACTAAAGAAGGCTGGATGCTGCCTCAGGTGTTCCCCGTGGGCCTTATGCATCGCTTGGCTGAGAAGATCATCCCGAGTATAGTCCTACTCAAAGCGGGCTGGCCGCGCATCCTCTAGGAGGGCACAAAAGAGAAAAGCAAGGAGAAAATCCTGAGAAGGATCGCTAGATCCACTGCTCTCTTGCCTCGGGCACAAGCATCACTGATCAATGAGACTAGTTGCGCCAAGTGGCCTATTGCTTGTCTGAGGATTGATCAGTGGAATTGTGGAAACCGCGAAGGCACAGATCGAGAGTACCAGAGAGTGTTCGGCCATCACAATTGTGAGATGATCAAAGAGATAAGGCTACGCTTGATCTCCATTGCTTGTCAAGCAAAGATCACCGTAACTGTAATGTATCCTCTGCGAATCACAGCAGAGCTAACACATGGGGCTCCCTTAGTATACACTCTGTGTCAGATGCCGGCTAGGATCTAAAGTCTGAAGCCCAACATCGTAGATTGAACGCCTCCCACTACACATATGGGTATACTCCCGCCATATGTGGTCGAAGCGGTTGTGCCAGAGAACAATCCACGGAGAGAGCGTTCCAGACTCGGCGATATCTCATTGGTGTAGTGATCTCTTTGGCAAAGAGAGAAAATAGAGGAGGAAGCAACACAAGAGCTGCGAAAGTAGGCGAGCTGGAGGAGTCGGCTGCCCGTGTTGCTGGGTGAAGGGATATGCGACCTGCTGCCGGCCAGCGAGGACAGGAGTCCGAGTCCGGCAAAGGAGCATCTGTTGAGACAGGTGCGGTTAAGCTGGAGGAACACGACCAGATGCCGGCCTGGGCGGATAGGAAGTTGAGTCCGACAGAGAGAGACCTGCGGAGACAACCTTGTGATTAAGCTGAAAAAGGGGGCGGCCTGCAGAAGCGTACTGCGAAAGTAGTCCGCGGGCCCTGCTGACCAAGGAAAGGCGCGCGGCCTGGGGGGTCAGACCGCTGAGACCGCGCAAGCCGCGCGACCTGAGCGGACAGAAAATGATGTCTGCCTAACCTAAGGGATCACGGCCTCCAGGAGGGACCCGGGGCAAACTGTGACGAGCGAGCTGGCTCCCTTGGGAAGGATCGCCGATTTCGGGGTTAACAATATCTATATATTTCTCATGTCTTTAGGAATCTTGTTGGTAGAAGGACATCCTGCCAAAACCCTTTTCGACACAGGAGCGACCCATTCTTTCGTCTCCCACGAATTCATCGCAATGAAAGGAAATGTTATTCGTTCAACCGGACTACCTATATGAATCCGTTTACCAGACGGGTCGGATATGACATCTACCGAAAAGTGTTTGTTCCAGGCTACGCTGGGAGAGGTAGAATTCGAGATCTACGCAACCATCCTAGCAATAACTGGATTCGACATAATTCTGGGAATGGACTGGCTGGCCGAGCACCAAGCTGTAACAACCCAATCCGTTCATATGGTATATACTAGAAGGTCCGGCCAGGGCCCCACAACATATATCACAAAACAGGCGGAATAGTTACGAAATGATACCAGAGTTGCGCAGCGCACCTTAACACATTGCATTCTAGCGGAAGCCTATACTAACACTTGAACTCCACACTTGAATGTCCACCATATAAAATAACTCCACATTGTATATATATAATAGGAATGTCTTACAACATGTACACAGCGTTGGCCTTATGTCCTTACATGGCTTTCAAACAGTGGCCTAAACATTGGCGCGCAGGCCGGCCACAATAAAAGAAAACACAACATTCATCCAATTAGCCTTCGAGGGCTAGCAGCAGCAGCAGCAGGGACATCAACCTTTATACGTCCCGCTTGGCTCTCCAGCACCTGTACAGGGACAATCCACCCAACGGTGGCAAACAGAAGCAACGATCAGCGTTCAGCTGACCAAATTATAACGACCCTACCCCTTTTCTCAGGGCAGCGGTAATCTTCCCTGCAGGCATATCATATCACAAGCATGTCAATATATCTCATAAAATGTGCTTTCACGCACACATGCCATCACAACCGTCAGCCACCTGGCCCAACGGTCCGTGCATACAGGGCACATTCTTGGTGTTCTGGCAAATCAGTTGCCCACCACCGTATCAGGGCCACAACCCAACGTCAACTCTCTTGAGCATTTACTCCATGGCGTGCAGCCGAAGTTCTAGTCTTAAAACACCGGGATGGCCCGTAGCTCCCCATTGTGTCATGGCACATAGGCCTAAGACTCTCGCTATGCGCTCCAACAGACCGCACCTTCTGGTCCACGTCGGACGGACATAACGCAGGTCAGATCCTCCACCCCCCGTTGCTCAAATCGCCTTGCCTTCACCGAGTACGGCGTACTCGCGGCTTAATCAAAGGCGCGGGTCGGTCTCACCAATCCTGTTCTTGGCATTTAAGCCTGGGTATTTCATTACACCCATTCATCTCACAACATTAGCGGGTCTTTCCTGTGCACACCAGTACTTCCTGTTACTCGTTCACAGGTACGACACCGCAATATCACAAATGTCAGGGGTCTTTCCTGGGCACACCAGTACTTCCTGGTACTCTCTTCACAGGTACCACCTACGACATCAAGCATCACAAAGGGCCTTTCCTGGTCCCACCAGTACTTCCTGTTACTCATTCACAGGTATGACCCAATAGCACAAGCATAATACGAATATTTCCCGGGCTACCACTCTAGTACTTCCTGCTACTACCCTTGACAGGCATAACCCGTTGACTCCTTAAACTACACATTTATCACGGAGTCTTCTCCGATTCGTATGCAACATCACCAATCCATACCAACCTGTCCAGATGGGCTTCACACAGCATGCCTATTCCGTACTCCATTTCCGGATCTATATGCCAACAAAAGGGGATTCCATGAATCACCCAAAAGACTCCCAAAAACAGCCACCTCTTGGTGGGGGAATCATAAACATATGCCAAAAGGAAGCTTTCACATGGCTAGGAAGAAAAGTCGTTACCCTTGAAGACCGCTTTGGTGCCATAAGCGCCAAGGTAACTTGAAAGAATCACAACAATGTTTCCTCCGCAAAGTTGGCCTCGGATCACCGCTTGACACTCACAAGCTCCAGCAGCAAGCAACCCTTCTTCTTCTTCCTCCTTCTTCCTCTCCCATTCTCTCTCTAAACTTTTAGAAAGATGAAGGCAATAACCAAATGAGAATATGTTCTCTGTTTTCGGCCTTAAGGAAGCAGGAAAGAACCTCAGCCCTTGTATCCAAGCTGAGAAAAATGGACGGCTACGAAAAATTGAGAAAACCAATTTTCGCGTCCGACACGCCTTGTGACACACCCGTGTCACATGCCGTGTACTCAAAGCGGTGCTTAACCCGCCTTATCCTCCAAAACAGGTCACCACCACGGGACACGCCCAAAGTCACGCCCGTGACATAGATCTGCGCTCGACGATCTGCGTTCGACGATTAGGCAGCGATCGTCGAGCTCACTAGTGATCATCGAGCCCGCCAGCGATCGTCAAACAGCGCGTTCGACGATTTCCGCTCGACGATTCCGTGCGTTCGACGATATCCGTTCGACGATCGGGCTGCGATCGTCGAATTGGCCCAAAGCTCAACGATTGGGCCCGCGTTCGACGATTTCCGTTCGACGATTCCGCTCGTTCGACGATTTCCCCAGCATTCGACGATTTCCGTTCGACGATTTGCCAGCCCACGAAGTCATTGCTAAATCGTCGAGCTCAATTCATCGAACACAACATTTCGTCGAGCTGACGCCGAACCCGAGCGGAACACGCCCTCTGTCATGCCCATGATCCAAGGCGTGACCACCCAAACACTTTCCGTCGAATGACTTTCGTCGATCTCGGCACGACTCCGCACCCGAGCAGGACACGCCCTGGGACACGCCCGTGTCCAAGGCCGTGTCACCCAAAATTTTGCCTGCTGAAAAAATTGGGCTGTTACAACCCTCCCCTCATACAAGAAATTTCGTTCTCGAAATTAGTATAGAGGGTAGCAACCAGCAAGAAAAAGATTATAACATTAGAATTCTCATGTTACAACAACATATTTTTCACTCTCCACCCATTACAGAAACAGCTCGGGAAACTCCACTCGTATGGTTTGCTCTCGCTCCCATGTCAGTTCCTCATGGCCGCAGTTGTCCCACCAGACTTTAACCATTCCGACCGTCTTATTCCGCAACTGTTTCGCGGCTCGATCCTCGATCTGAATGGGTCTAACTCTCGTTGTTAGCACATACTCCACCGACACACGAGCATCCGTGATCACTTGAGCTCGATCTTTAACGGCCTTCCGAAGCACCGAGATGTGAAACACATCAGTAATCCACCCAAGTCTGCCGAAAGAGCTAGCCGATATGCCGCTTCTCTGACTCGCTCAACCACTTCAAATGGACCCAAATATCTTGGACTCAACTTTTTCAAACGTCGAATCCTGGAGACACCTTTGAAGGGCTTGATCTTCAAGTAGAGCCAATCACCAACCGCGAACTCCACGTTCTGGTGCTTGACATTGTAGTACTTCACTTGATGATTTTGAGCAATGAGTAGCTTCTCTCTCATAGCATGAATGGTTGAATTTGCTTCATCGACCTCATTTCGATTATACACTCGAGCTTCGCCCGCTTCAACCCAAGCCAAGGGAGTACGGCTCTTCCTTCCATAGAGCGCTTCATACGGTGCCATCCCAATGCTCGCATAGTAGCTGTTATTATAGGCAAACTCCACCATGTAGAGATGATCTTCCCATCTCTTTCCGAAGTCGAGGGCGCACATCCTGAGCATGTCCTCCATCGTTCTGTTGTTACGTTCAGTTTGGCCATCCGTTTGGGGATGAAAGGCCGTACTGAATGTCAATTTCGTGCCCAACCGTCGGTGAACTAGCCTCCAATCATTTGACATGAAGCGCCCATCTCGATCACTTACGATGCTCTGAGGAACACCGTGAAGCCGCACAATCTAGTCAACATATAATTTTGCCAAACTTTCGACCGAATCATCCCGCCTGTTCGGGAGAAAATGTGCCACTTTAGTTAGCCGACCAACAATCACCCAAATGGAATCATTTCCTCGCTGAGATCTCGGCAACCCGTGCACAAATTCCATGGAAATATCATCAAATTTCCACTCTGGGATCGGCATCGACTTCAAATAACCACCCGGCTTTTGGCATTCCGCCTTCACCATCGCACATGTTTGGCATTTGGCCACATAGAGGGCAACATCTCTCTTTAGCACTGGCCACCATAATAGCTTTTTCATATCATTGAACATCTTCGTGCTCCCGAGGTGAATGGAATACTTTGTATAATGTGCTTCATACATCAGTTCTTCCCTTACTTTACCCACATTCGGGACGCACAAACGGCCCTCTTTCCGCAAAAGACCGTCATTCCAGGAGAACTTGCCCTCTGGCCCCTCAGTAACATAGCGTAAGACATCTTCATCTAACCCCATTGCTCGTCGAATCTGGTCCGCAAGGTCACATTGCATCTCCGTCCAGTTCATACATGCATTGGCGGTAGAATTCTTGTCAACACAATAAATCTCCAACGCTTCTAGCTCCTGGATGAGACGTTCATCATGCCTTTGTAACCAACTCGCTCTAGCCGGAGCTCTCCGACTCAAGGCATCCGCGACTATGTTTCCCTTCCCGGGAGTATAGTTGATCTCGAACATGTAGTCCCCAAGGAACTCCAACCACCTTCGCTGTCACATGTTCAAGTACTTCTGCTCCAATAGGTACTTTAAGCTCTTGTGATCTGTATAGATTTACACCTTTACTCCATAAAGATAGTGTTGCCACAACTTTAGTGCAAAAATCACCGCCGCCAACTCTAAGTCATGAACGGGATAATTTCGTTCGTGCACCTTCAGTTGGCGTGAGCCGTAAGCAATTACCTTTCCATTCTGCAGAAGAATGCAGCCTAAGCCGCTCCCTGAGGCATCACTATAAATAACAAATCCATCGGTTCCACTTGGCGAAGACAACACCGGTGCCGTGGTCAACCGAACCTTCAGCTCTTCAAAAGCTCATGCGCACTCTGGCATCCAGACAAACTTATGATCTTTTCTCATCAGCATGGTTAGTGGCAAAGCGATCCGCGAGAAATTCTCAACAAATCTTCGATAGTAGCCCGCAAGTCCAAGGAAACTCCTGACCTCGGCCACGAAAGACAACACTGGCCACTCTTATATGGCCCTTATCTTCGCTGGATCCACTGCAATGCCCGCTCCACTCACCACATGGCCCAGAAAAGCCACTGACGATAACCAAAACTCGCACTTCGAGAACTTGGCATAGAGCTGATTTTGCCTCAATGTGTTCAATACCAACCGCAAATGTGTCTCATGTTCAGCTTTCGACTTCGAGTACACCAGGATGTCATCGATGAACACGATCACAAACAGATCCAGGTACTCTCGGAACGTGCGGTGCATCAAATCCATAAATACCGAAGGCGCATTGCACAGTCCAAATGGCATGACTGTGAACTCATAGTGCCCATACCGCGTTCCAAATACGGTTTTGCGAATGTCACTTTCCTGAATTCTCAACTGGTAATAACCAGACTTCAAGTCCAACTTCGAATAGACGGTCGAGCCCACCAGCTGATCGAATAATTCATCAATCTGGGGTATCAGATATTTTCCAGCCCACGAAGACGTTGCTAAATCGTCGAGCTCAATTCGTCGAACACAACATTTCGTCGAGCTGACGCCGAACCCGAGCTGAACACACCCTCTGTCACGCCCGTGATCCAGGGCGTGACCACCCAAACACTTTCCGTCGAACGACTTTCGTCGATCTCGACACGACTCTGCACCCGAGCAGGATACGCCCTAGGACACGCCCGTGTCCCAGGCCATGTCACCCAAAAGTTTGCCTGCTGAAAAAATTGGGCTGTTACACAAGCACAAATAAACTGTTCCATACAAGAAGTCCGGCTACAGAATCCAAATGGCCAGAGCGTCGCGTTGACAGGTATGCCCTCTGTCTCGCGCATTATCTTGACTTCTACGCATATGGTGAAATCCGTCCGACAAAAGGACGAAGTTTTGCTTATATATTTTGAGATGGAAGATAAAACCCAGGTGCTCGCCAAGGTCCCAGTAGTCCGCGACTTTCCAGATATCTTCCCTGATTCCCTCCCGGGATTGTCACCCCAACGAGAGGTCGACTTTCAGATCGAGCTCGTGTCTAGAGCACGACCAGTATCGTGAGCCCCCTACCGGATGGCCCCAAGGGAGCTGACTGAACTGAAGATCCAGCTACAAGAACTAATAGATGCTGGATTCGTTCGTCCTAGTTCCTTGCCCTGGGGAGCCCCGATACTTTTCGTCAAGAAGAAAGATGGGACTCTGCGACTGTGCATCGACTATAGGGAGCTATATAAGCTTACTGTACGTAACACGTACCCCCTTCCCAGGATCGACGAACTGTTCGATCAGTTGCAAGGTGCTTCGGTATTCTCCAAGATGGACCTGAGGTCCGGCTATTACCAGCTTCGAATCCGAGAGGAAGATATCCCCAAGACTGCCTTCAGCTCCCGATACGGTCTGTACGAGTTCCTGGTGATGCCCTTCGTGCTTACCAACGCGCCCTCCGCCTTCATGGCCCTGATGAATAGAGTCTTCGAACCCTTCTTGGATCACTTTGTCATCATCTTCATAGATGACATCCTAATCTACTCGAAGACCAAGATGGACCATACTCGACACCTACAGATGGTGCTATTAAAGCTCCGGGAGCACTCTCTATTCGCCAAATTCAGTAAGTGCAAATTTTGGCTAGACGAAGTCGGATTCTTGGGCCACATGATAAACAAGGAAGGAGTGGCAGTAGACTAAGCCAAGATCCAGGCAGTACAAAATTGGCCGCCACTCAGGACGGCTGCGGATATCCAGAGTTTCCTCGGTCTTGTCGGATACTATAGGAAGTTTGTTGAGGGATTTTCCAAGATTGTCCTACCCCTGACTGCTCTCACCAAGAAGGATGTTGCATTCCGATGGACGTCGGAGTGCAAGGCTGCGTTTGTAGAACTGAAGAAGCGGCTGACTTCCGTGCCAATCCTTACGATTCCTACAGGGACCGAGGGATTCCAAATCTACACTGACGCCTCCCTGAAAGGATTATGAGCAGTCCTAATGCAACATGACAAGGTAGTGGCCTACGCTTCGCGGCAATTAAAGACGCATGAATTAAACTACGTAGTGCACGATTTAGAGTTGGGCGCCGTCATCTTCGCCCTTGAGATCTGAAGGCATTATCTGTACGGAGTAAGATGTGAGATCTTCTCCGACCACAAGAGCCTCAAGTATATCTTCATGCAAAAGGAGCTGAATCTCCGGCAGCGCCGATGGCTGGAATTCTTATGCGATTATGACTTCACTCTCCAATATCATCCTGGAAGGCTAACAGAGTCGATGACGCTTTTAGCCGCCAGCCTATGATAACTAGGAGTTGGATGGAGCAAATACCTAAGGAACTTTTCCAGTCTTTGATAGATTTGCAAATTACCCTGGTTGCCCGAAGAGATCCGGAAGAGTACTATTCTCAGCTGTATTGGATGGTGATCCAATGCGACATCCAGTACCGGATACGAGAAGCCCAGAAGATTGACCCGGAGGTAATGCCGATCATTCGATCTCTACAAGGAGTGGCACAGGAATATTATAAACTGCATGATAGGATTCTACAATTTAAACATCGCATATTCGTTCCCGCTACCAGAGGGATTCATGAGGAAATTCTGCAAGAGCCCCATCAGTCCAGGTACTCGATTTACCCTGACATAGTTAAGATGTACGTGGACTTGCGCATGACCATTTACTGGCCTAGAATGAAAAGAGATGTCACCAACTTCGTGGCCCTGTGTCAGACCTGTCAGAAGGTCAAGGCTGAATGCCGCAGTCCAGGAGGCCTATTACAGCCCCTGCCGATACCAGAGTGGAAGTTCGAAGACATCTTCATAGACTTCGTCCACGACCTACCTCGATCCCGCGCTGGGAATGACTCAATTTGGGTGGTCGTAGATCGACTCACCAAGGTAGCGCGGTTAATTCCAAACCAACGGGGTGACAGAGTAGATATCATGGCCAGGATGTTCCTAGAGCAAGTGGTACGATTTCACGGAGTACCAAAGTCCATCGTGTCAGATCGTGATGGCCGTTTCACATATAAGGAGTGGAGGCGGGTACAAGCATACTTGGGAACCAAGTTGGCCTTCAGCACTGCCTTCCACCCGCAGACAGACGGACAGACGGAGAGGACAAATTAGACCATGGAGGATCTTCTTCGACTGTGCATAGTGGAGCACAATGAGCCGTGGGAGCAGTTATTGCCGTTAGTCGAATTTTCATACAATAATAACTACCAGGCTAGCATTAAGATGACTCCATACGAAGCATTGCATGGAAGAGGTTGCCGAACTCCGTTGACTTGGGCTCAGGAAGAGGACCCGGAAGCCTCGGGAGTGGCTTACATCGATGACACTATGACAGCGATACGACTGATTTAAGAGCGAATGCCGGAAGCGCAGAGCCGGCAGGCTAAGTACTATGATGCGCGACACCGACTGGTGGAGTTCAGCGTGGGGGAAATGATGTTTCTGAAAATAAAGCCCATGCATGTTGTCTCCCGGTTGAGAAAGCAGAAAAAGTTAGACCCCTGCTTCTTGGGCCCTTATCCAGTGATAGAGCGTATTGGCCCCATCGCCTATCGCTTGGCCTTGCCCTAGAGTTTAGGAATCTTTACGATGTGTTTCATGTCTATTCCTTGAGACGAGTCCTCCGACAACCAGAGCAGTACCTTCCTACCCCTCAGGCGCAACTACAGTCAGATAGATCCGTCCGGCTCGAACCCGTCAGAGTGGTAGATTACAAGGTAAAGACACTACGCAACAAAACCATTCCAATGGTGAAGGTGTTATGGTCAAACTGCGGACGAGAGGAGTTCACGTGGGAACCTGAAGCACTCCTCCGAGAAAAGCACCAAGAGCTCTTTCCCCAAGTATGTTACTTTTCCCCCCTATTTCAAGTAAATTTTCGGGGACGAAAATCCTTTTATTTTTATTGGATTGTAACATCCTGACTTTTATTGGGCCACCAGAACCCTAGTGAGCCCAATAAAAGTGGCCCAAACCCTACCCATGACCCGGTGGGAAATAACCCTAGGCGGGAAATAGAGCTAGAGAAGTCCGAATTGAGTTATGTCAGTTCCTGTAGCCTCGTATAGTCAATACGAGCGCATCGGAACTCGTTCAGTTGGACCCCGAGGCCATATAGTGAATGTGATCATTCCTCGTAAAATGCAACGAGGGCGAGATTTTGGATATCGAGCTAAAGAACTCCGAATCGAGTTCTGTCAGTTCCTGTGGCCTCGTATAGTCAATATGAGCGCATCAGAGCTCGTCGCGTCACGATCCGAGGTCTAATGACAATTTTACACACTTCGACCATTTTAGCACGCTGCGACGTGCAGATTTTGGACTTTCGCCAAACGGACTCCGATTCAAGTATTCAACCCCAGTCAGTGGTGTTGGACTCGTGTGATTAATACGAAGTCAACGGAAGTTGTCCCGGTCAATTTCGACAATAATTGGTCAACCCGTGGTCAAACCAAGCCTAGTCGTGCACCAAAAAGTGTGCACACACTGATTATGACACGACACCCGAACTTTGACTCGACCCCGATGAATTGGACCCACATTGACTTTGACCAGCAAGGGGACCCACCATAGGGTTGACTTGGTCAAACCCTCCTAAAAATCCACTTTTTGGATTTTTCTCCATAAAAGGGGCCCACCTCCTCTCCAAAGGAGGATGTCCCATGCCCCCAACACTCTCCATGGGCCCCAACCAGCAAGCCTCCCTAAGTTCAAGTGGAGGCCCACCCATTTCTTCTCTCTCCCTCTCTCTCTCTTTCCCACCTAAAGGCCCAAGCCCATAAGGGCTCCTTTCCTTTTTCCCCACATGGGGAAAAATAGGGGACCTCCAGCTATCATTGGACAGCTGGAGGGTGGGGATTAATCCCTCCCTAAGGAGGGATTAGTACCACACCACCCAAAGGGAGGAAGCTCCCCCTCCCCCTCCCTATAAAAGAAATCCCACCCCCTCTCTTTCCCCCAAGCTCTGAGCCAACTCGCTCCTCCTGCTCCCCCTTCTCCCCCCCTTTGTCGGAGTTCAGGTGGCCGGAAAAAGCCCCTGATCTGATTAAGCCGTAATTAATATGGCGCAACCAAATTAATTGGATCTTAAAAATGGGTGTAACCCAAGGAAGCCTTTTGTTGGAACACCCTATTACTAATTTGGGTCAGGATCACTATGTCTCTAGGAACCTTTGCTTGACCTTCTGTATAGCTTAATAGGTCAATTAGAATTGAGTCTAAGGGTTAGAAGTCTAGGTTTGGAAGCTGCCCTGAAGACCAGGATTCTCTGTCTGAAGACTAAGTCATATCGTCGAGCTCAGCACGACGATTCGTCGAACTCCGATCGACGATCGTCTAGCTCAACTTCGACAGATCGTCGAACTCCATTCGACGATCGCTGAGCTCAACTTCATTATATCGTCGAACTCCATTCGACGATCAGTGAGCTCAGTTCGACGATTTTGACTCTATATTGGATCTTTATCTCTGAGCTCAGTTCGACGATCTTTGAGCTCAGATCGACGATTATTTTGCTACTGTGTGTTTTCAGATCGCTGAGCTCAGCTCGACGATAGCAGAGCTCAGTTCGACGATTTCAGATAACTTCCAGAATTCAAATTCAAATCAGTTAGGAGTTATTCTGCAATTAATTCAGAGATTTGCTAGCCGTTTTCATTCAATTCTGGACCAAGTTTCAAGGGATTTTTCAGGAATGTATCTATGGACTTTCCTCTAGAAGAGATTATGCAATTAAGGATGCAATCAATGCAGACCAACAGCTATACTTGACAAAGAATGTTATTCTACTCTATACCAGAGAATAAGAGACAGAATTTTTGAATCTCTCAATAGAAGAACACACAATACAGAGAGAGACATACTGAATATAGAGACACATTCAAAAATCTTCTGTCAAAAGGAATTCTGAAGAACACTCATCCAAGGAGACCAAGTTTTCAAATCTTCAGATCTCTTTAGTTTTCAAAGTGTTCAAGGCCAACATATTTTCAAGACTCCAGACACTCAACATTTCAGCTATTGCTGAAATCATCCATTACTGGAGTTCAATCTTTGAAGGCCTATCACCCTCAGCAAAGCTTTTCTTCCTGAAGATCTCAAGGATTCAGGGGGAGCTTTGACAACAGCAATCCACATAGTCTTCTCAGTTGTTTGAGAAAAAGAAGACTTCCATCACTCTCTTACCCCCACTCTGTAAAGGGTTTTTCAAACTCCCTTCAAAAGTTTGAACCTGGTTTTTGAGCACCTTGTCAAAAGCTCATTGGTGGCAAGACACCTGATCAAAAAATCTGCTTTGGTTTTTGAGCACCTTATCAAAAGCTCATTGGTGCCCAGGACACCTGATCAACTCATCCTGCAGTGGATTCCTACCTAGGGTGGTAGAAGAGTGGATGTACCCAAGTTTGGGGAACCACTATATTTCCTTGTGTCTTCTGGTTTTGCTTGCTTTTAATTTTTGTTTCTGGCCTTGATTTTTCTGTGCTTAGCTTTTGTTTAACTTAGTTCTGTGATTAGACTTTTTATTGCTTCCCTGCTCACACATATTACAACAATTGTTGTAAAAGTTTGTAAAAGTTTTTAAAGCACCATATACTCTATTAACCCCCCCTCTAGAGTATATCAGATCTAGTTGCACTTTCAATTGGTATCAAAGCCAGGTTTGTTAAACATACCATACCTGATTGGTTGTACAGGCTAACACCTGAACCCAAAGATCCCAAACTAGATCTGTTTTTCTATGGTATTTTATTATTAGATTTTGTTTGCACAAATCATGGCCCAAAATAAAGATTATGCTAGCACCAGACCTCCATTGTGCAATCTTTCCAAGTTTGCACTTTGGAAGGCAAGGATTAGACTTTACACGAATTCTATTGACGAAGATATCTTTAATTTTGTTTTGACAGTGTGTCCAAGACCCCCAGAGAGCACAAGTACAAATGCTGTTCCACCTCCATCAGGAACAGATGATGATATCAAAAAATGGAAAGTAGCTGATGCCAAGGCTATGAACATCCTAGCCCAGACAATGTCAGATGACATATTTCAAAAGGTAGCTGAATGCAATTCAGCCAAGGAAATTTGGGACAAGCTCTCAGAAATAGTCTCAGGCTCAGCTGATGAGAGAAAGGACAGAAGATCCCATCTCATCTCCCAATATGAGAATTTCAAGAAGGGAGAGACTGAGTCAGTGGGAGACATGTACAATAGACTAAGTCTAATTGTCAGTGAATTAAGGACATTGGACAAAGAGATCTCTCTAACTGAACTTAATGACAAGATCCTAATGTGCTTCCCCAGCACTTGGGATTCAAGAATCTGGCCAATTAAAGATGCCAGAAGTCTGAATGAGATCACTACTGAAGCTCTGTTGGGTAAGCTCAAATCTTATGAGCTACTCATCAAAAATAGAGAGGAAGAACAGAAGGCTGCCTCACCAGCCACAAGAAAAGAGAAGACCATAACATTCAAAGCAACTGAGGATCTGCCTGAAGATAAAGCTACAGGCAATGATGAACTACTCAGTCTGTTGGCCAAAAGATTCTACAAAATGGCCAGAAAGGACTTCAGAAGAAGATCATACAAGGAGCAGGATAAGCCAAGGTATGACAAGTCCATTGGTAACAATAAAGACATTATTTGCTTTGGTTGCAGGAAACCAGGGCACATAGTTCCTGACTGTCCAGAGAACAAGAACAAGGACAGAAGGGACAGGAAAGAAAGAAGGAAGGAGAAAGACTCCAAAAGGAATGACAATAGCAAACCTTCTTCAAGCAGAAATAAGCATACAAGAAAAGGGTTTGTTGCTGAATCCTGAAGTGAGACAGAAGAGGAGTCAGAAGCCTCTTCCAGCTCCAGTGATGATGAGGATGATGCAGAAGAAAAGGAGTTCTGCATGATGGCAATCAATGCCTCACAACACAATTCAGAGGAAGAGGAGTCAGAGTCAGACTCAGAGACTCAACCTGAAAAAGATCAGGTAATTAGTTCTTTTGATTTTAGTTCAGAAGATTTTAAAACTGAATTTAAAGCACTGTGTTTAGACCTGCTAAAGTCTGAGAAAGTGATTATCTCTCTCAGAAATCAATTATCTGAACACAATGCTCTAAAGTCAGAAAACCTCAAACTCTCTCAGGAGTTGGAGAGCTGTAGGGAACAGATAGCTTCACTGAAAAGTGAGCTCTCTGAGGCCAAGAAGCTTGAAGAATCCCTTAATGGGAGAAGCATCAAGCTGATGGACATCACAAGTACAGTGAACTCTAGATTTAACAGTACACTGGGCTTGGGTGCCTCATCCAGCCAACCTATTGTCCTAACAACCCCAATCAAATTCATTTCTGACAAAGGAAAGGGAGTTGTAGAGGTTGCTAGGAAAAATTCTGATCTGACTCAGAAAACCAAGTCCCAGCAGAAATCGTCGAACAAAGATCGACGATCGCCGAATGAAGATCGACGATCGCCGAACGTAGCTCGACGATCTCAGGAAAAATCGTCGAACGCTGATCGACGATCTCAGCCAAAGTCGTCGAACGCAGGTCGACGATCTCATATACCTGACCTCACCCATAGTCGACCGTCGAACGGAGCTCGACGATCTGACCCGAGATCGTCGAACGCAGCTCCAAGATCGTCGAACAGAGGTCCGAGCTCTGGTAAATTTTTTAAAGGCAAGTCAAAATTGAATCCTAAGGGTCCTACATCCCAAACCTTTAACCCTTATACTGAATGGATTATACCTCCAAGGAGATATCATCCTGAAGGATATAAGAGTCAACCTGGGATGTCTTTCATTTCTGAATTTAAAGGTTATCAACCTAGGCCCAAGGTAAACTGGGTCAAAAACAAATAAATTGTCTTATGTGCAGGTGAAGACCTATCCAACATCTAACCAGCAATGGTACTTGGATAGTGGGTGCTCTAAGCACATGACAGGGAACAAGGACAACCTCACATCCTTCAGAGCCAAACTTGGACCCAAAGTTATCTTTGGTGATTCAAACTTTGGACAGACTAAAGGATATGGTGCAGTCCAGATTGGTTCAGTAACCTTCAAGAAGGTAGCTTATGTAGAAGGACTGAAGCACAACCTAATTAGCATCAGTCAGCTATGTGATGAAGGCTACCAGGTGACCTTCAGCAAAGCCTTATGCAAAATCAAGTCAGAGGACAACACAACAGTGTTGACAGGTAAAAGGAAAGGTAACATCTATCTAGTAGATTTTCTTTCAATTGACGTAGATATCTGCTTGTTTAATTCAGTCTGTAGACCAAATGTTTTATGACATAAGAGATTAGGACACCTAAACCTTAGAACTATTGCTAGGCTATCCAAGGACAACCTTGTTAGAGGACTACCTTCTGGCCCCTACAAGAAGGAAGGACTCTGCAGGGCTTGTCAATTAGGCAAGCAAACTAAAAACAGTTTTAAGTCACTTAATAAGAGTGATTCACCTAGGATATTGTATCTGTTACACATGGATCTCTTTGGACCCATCACAGTACAAAGCGTAGGAGGGAAATCCTATACTTTAGTAGTTGTAGATGACTTCTCTAGATTCACTTGGGTGTTCTTTCTAAGGAAGAAGTCTGATAACTTTAAGTGTCTGACAGAGTTTCTCAAATGTATACAGATTGAGTTCAATACTCACATTGCCCTGATCAGAAGTGATCATGGGACAAAGTTTGATTCTCTTCTTATGCAAGAGTTCTGTCAGAGTGAATGGATCAGACACACTTTCTCAGCTCCTAGAACTCCTCAACAAAATGGGGTAGCTGAAAGGAAAAATAGAACCCTTATTGAATCTGCCACTACATTGTTGTCAGATGCTCATCTACCTCTATCCTTTTGGGCAGAGGCAGTGAACACCTACAACTATGTGTTGAACAGAAGTCTGATACATAAACTAAAGGGAAAGACTCCCTATGAATTACTCAAAGGGAAGAAACCTAAAGTTGACTATTTTAGAGTATTTGGTTGTATTTGCTATATTCATAATAATTACAAGAAATATCTAGCAAAATTTCAAGCCAAAGCTGATGAAGGAGTGTTTCTGGGATACTCCATGATCAGCAAGGCCTATAGGGTCTATAATAAGTCATCTTTGAAAATTGAGGAATCTGTTCACATTTCATTTGATGAAACTAACATGTCTTTCAAGGAGAAGATTTCTTCTACCATAGAAACTTTGCAGGAATATTCTCTAGTTGAAGACTTGAACAGGTTACAGGTTACTCAAGAGGATGAAAGCAGTGAAGATGAAGGGAATGCTCAACACATTGAAGCACAACTTGAAGAGCCAGTTGTTGTACCACAAGAGGAAACAACAACACAGGTTGGTGAACAATCAACACCCCCTGTTGATTTAGTAACATCAAGAGACCATCCAATTTCCCAAATAATTGGAGAAATCTCAGCTGGTGTGCAAACCAGAAATCAGGTCAACCAAAACCTGTTGCACACCTGCTTCCTATCTCAAATTGAACCTCAGTCCATTCAAGATGCAGAGTAAGATCCACACTGGATCATTGCAATGCAAGAGGAGTTGCATCAATTTGAGAGGAACAAAGTATGGGAACTAGTGCCAAAGCCTAAGGATCATTCCATTGTTGGAACAAAATGGTTATTCAGAAACAAACTGGATGATCAAGGAGTAATTATAAGGAACAAGGCAAGGCTAGTCGCTCAGGGATACTCTCAAGAAGAAGGAATTGACTACGACCAGACCTTTGCACCTGTTGCAAGATTGGAAGCCATCAGAATATTTCTAGCTTATGCAGCTCACAAAGGCTTCAAAGTATATCAGATGGATGTCAAAAGTGCTTTCTTGAATGGAGACATCAAAGAGGAAGTCTATGTCAGACAACCTCCAGGTTTTATCTCTCCAACTTATCCTGATTATGTTTTTAGATTAAATAAAGCATTATATGGTCTCAAGCAAGCTCCTAGAGCATGGTATGAGACCTTAACATGCTTTCTCTTGGAAAATGGTTTTATAAGGGGTAGAGTAGACCAAACTCTTTTTATTAGAACCCATAAGTCTCATACCCTACTAGTACAAATTTATGTAGACGATATCATTTTTGGTTCTACTGACTCAAAATTGTGCAGAAGGTTTTCTAACCTAATGCATTCTAAATTTGAGATGAGTAGCATGGGTGAGCTATCCTTCTTCCTAGGATTGTAAGTCAAGCAACATGCTGAAGACATCTTCATTTCTCAAACCAAGTATGCACATGAATTGGTTAAGAAATTTGGTATGTCTGAGACATCTTGTATGAAAACACCCATGCCTACTAATGTTGTATTGGATGCTGATGAACATGGGAAACCTGTTGATCAGACAACATACAGAGCAATGATTGGCTCTTTACTGTATCTCACAGCTAGTAGACCAGATATAATGTTTGCTATATGTATATGTGCTAGGTTCCAAGTAAGCCCTAGAGAGTCACACCTAACATTAGTAAAGAGGATTCTCAGGTATGTTAAAAGTTGTCCAAATCTAGGTCTCTGGTATCCAAAAGATTCAGCATTTGAGTTAACTGGATTCTCTGATGCTGATTATGCTGGATGTAGAATTGACAGGAAAAGCACCAGTGAAACTTGTCAGTTCCTTGGTGACAGACTTGTCTCTTGGTTTTGTAAGAAACAAACATCTGTGTCAACTTCAACTGCTGAAGCAGAATATATGGCTGCAGGCAGTTGCTGTTCACAAATCTTGTGGATCCAAAATCAACTCCTAGACTATGGTTACAACTTAGAGAAGTCTAAAATCTTTTGTGATAACATAAGTGCTATTTCCATAGCTCAAAATCCAGTCCTCCATAGTAGGACAAAACACATAGAGATTAAGCATCATTTCTTAAGGGATAATGTTGAAAAAAATAAAATTGAATTACAATATATCCCAACTGATTTACAAAGGGGAGACATTTTCACCAAGCCCTTGGATGAAAAGAAACACACCTTCTTCCTAAATCAGCTAGGAATGTTAGATGGAGGAAGTCTTAAATAATCTCCAAGATTTTGAAAGCTTAAAAATTGACCAATACTAGGCAAACATTCTGATTTTTCTTAGTGTCTAGAACTTTTCTGATCTCTGAACTGCGCTCGACGATTTACCCCAAGATCGTCGAACGGAGATCGACGATTTCCAAAATCGTCGAACTGAGTTCAGCGCCTCTCAGATAGTATGAACTATCTCTTCCGGTCAACGATCGTCGAACGGCGCTCGACGATTATGTTCTCTGAACGATCGTCGAACGGAGCTCGACGCTCTCCAAGATCGTCGAACGGAGGTCGACGATGTTGAAGACTCTTCAGATTCCTTTAGGAGCCTCGATCGTCGAACTGAGTTCAATGATCTTTCCAATTCTGCGTCGAACCCTAATATAAAACTCATTTTTCGCCGTCGTTCTCTTTTGCGCTTTCGATTTCTCTGCAAGAATCTTCTTTCCCTCCAAACAGTTCTACTCTTGGTCGTTTTGTTTGTTGAATTTTGCAGGTACAATGGCTGTGTCAGTGGCTGTTCTTGCTGCCATGAAGTTCGATGCCGGGTTTGACATTGATCTGGAATCCTTCAGCACCACTGACCAGGTCTTTCATGACATACTGGGTCTGTTCAAGGATCAGCATCTGACTGCTATCATGACTACCAGGATAAAGCTGGCTTCTGATGAAATCAAGGAATGGGTTTATACTGCCCATAATCAGGATAACAGCACCATAGTTGGGTCCATAGCTGGAAATCAGGTACCCATGACCCCAACCATTCTATCAGAAGTGTTTGGACTGAGAAATGGAGAAGATATTGCTGAGTTATCTGGAGAGGATTATTCTGAACTGCTTGCCAGGATGGGTCATCCAGAGGGAAACCCTAGCAAGCTATTCAAGAGGAATCTGTCTGTTGAATACAGGTTCCTGGCAGATGTGGTAGGGAAGGTGCTACTGGCAAAGCACTCAGCCCATGATACTATATCCAGACATCAGCTCTGCCTCATGGGAGCTCTTGTGGATAAGAAAAATCTGAACTGGGGAGAGGTGTTCTTTGACCTCATCAAGAAGAAAATAAACAAGAGTTTTGTTAACTTTGGAAGAATTATTGGAGTTTTCCTGCAGACCAGGTGCCCTGCCTTGCTGGTCTCCTCTGGAGTTCACATCAATGCCTCCAAGAGACTAACCTGTGCCCTCTTTGGAAAGTGGGACAGGAAAATAAGCAAGCCTAGCAGGCCCTCCTCCAGTGCTCCTTCAGGCACAAGGACTCCAAGAGTCACTCTCCCACAGGTCTCTGCTCCTGCAGATGACCTGGCTGCTGCTGTTGCTGCCTCTTCTCCTCCTCCAATTCCATCCCTTCCCTTACCATCCACCATTCCAGCTCCATCCACCATCACCATATCTAGCCCATCTCCAACATCAACTCCATCTCCAGAACCCATTCTACCTCTACCAGAAGAACAATTCCACCCACTGTTCTCCTACCCTCCACCTGATGTCACCTCCTCACCATCCATTCCATCCTTCACCCTACTGGATGATTCCTTTATGGATGATTCCCCCTCATCTCCTCCTGACTTCCCTACCTCCTCCACTTCATTCCAAGACCTCCTACACCACATCATAGACCAGCCCACATTCACTCCCTCCATATCCATCCCCTTATCCTCCATATCCACCCTACCAACACCTCAGCCCTCCATTCCCCAATTCTCCAGCCCTTCCCTTCCAGCATCCCCAGCTGTTCCCTTTCCTTCTATCTCTGCTCCAGCTGTTGAGCAAGTAGACCTCTCAGCCCTAGCTGACAGGCTGTATGAGCTGATTGCCCCCAGGCTCTCTCTACTATTGGAGACCTCCTTGGCTCCTCTACACCTGTCAGTGGCAGCTCTCTCTACCAGGCTCTCCTCCCTCTTCCCTCAGGCAGCACCCACAGCAGTGTGCCTTGATCCAGATGTCTCTGCATCTAGGCAGGGGGAGATGCCATATGAAGAAAGCCTTCATGCTGTTGCTGCTACTGTTTCTGAGACTGCTGCTCCTCCTCTTGCTATTGCTGCTGTGCCTCCTACTCCAGTTCTGGCAATAGACCTCAGGTCTTTGCTATCTGCTTTTGACTCTGCTTACTTTAGCCATCTGCCAGAGGTCCATGCTGTCCAGCCTCCAGAAGACTTATCCAAGGCACTTGTGCCTTTTTCTTGCTGTGACCCTAGCATGCTCTCCTCCTTTGTCAATTCAGTCATTGCTGCTGCTGCTTCTCCTGAAGAAAGGACTGATACTGCTGCTTCTGAGAATTTTGATGCAGCTGCTGCTGAAGTTTTTACTGCTTTTGATGAGCCAATATCCAAGGACATTCTGATGTCAGAGGCCACTGATTTTGAGCCTGCTGCAGTTTTTGATGATGAATCTGCTGTTTCTACTGCTGTAAGTGAGATTGTTACTGCTGCTGTCACTTGTCCAGAGCCAACTGCTGCTGTTGCTGTTACACCTTCTCCATCTGCTATTGTCCCTACTATTACCATCTCTGCTGCTGCTGCTGTCTCCACTTCTGCCTCATCTGCCTCTGTTCAGCTAAAGAAAGAATTGATGAAGAAAATAGATGCTTTATAAGATGATCAGAGCTCTGAATCTGATGAGTTTAAAACAGACTCTGATGACTCATCTGCTACCATTGCCAGGAAAAGGAAGGCAAGGAGCAAGGCTATGAAAAGGGTTCCTCCTGCTAAAGTTAAGGATAACAATGATATCCCTTATTATATCCTTCATAATTGCCCAATCTCTGAACACTGGATGCAGTATTCCAAGAACCAGCTGAAAGCCATGAAGAAAAAGAGAAAATATGAGAAGGGTTAATCCCAAGTCCAGCACTCTCATTCTCCTCCACCACCTCCTCCTGATGCAGGTGCTGGTGGAAGCTCTGCAAGTCAAGCCCCAGCCAGAAGCCAGGCTCCCTATCAACCTCATGCCAGATCCTATCAAAGGGAAAGCCAATCCAGGGGTTCATATTCTAGGAGAGGAGGATATAGAGGAACTCAAAGAGATGTTCAAGTATATTCCAAAGGGTACTCCAGGCAGCACCCATATTCTAGGGGAGGACATGGTTCTTCTGATACATCAACTGGTCCTTTCCCTTACAAGCTAAAAGAGACTGTGTCTGCCAGGCCTCCTCAAGACAATCCTTCCAACAGGTATGAGCCACCTGTACCTTTTGAGGCTGAAAATAATCCATCTGCTTGGACTGCCAGGATGAAGGAATTGGCTGCACTGGATCAGATTAAGAAGGCCAGAGATCAAGGATTAGATTCTTCCAATATTTCAACAATGTCTGAGCAAAGACAGAAAGAATTAGAGAAATATGCCTCCAGTAAATTCTTTGATGCTGAGAGATACATGGAATTACATCCTGCAGCTGTGGTTCCCAGGCCTGCAAAGCAAACATATTTGGGTGCAGCAGATGACACCAGGTCCAACAAAGAAGACCTCAATCCAAACAGAGAAATTAAACTTGTCAAAGGCAAAGAGAAGAAATGACATTGTAAGGTGACAGTTTCTGTGAATTCTGATTGCTATCTGGATGATATATATATCTCTGTGATTCTGCTTGTCTAGCTGTTGTTTTTCTGCTTTAATACTTGTATGTTGTTATTTAAATTTTTCCAAAGTCTATAAATAGTAATCCTAACACAAATAGGGGGAGATTGTTGGAACACCCTATTACTAATTTGGGTCAGGATCACTATGTATCTAGGAACCTTTGCTTGACCTTCTGTATAACATAATAGGTCAATTAGAATTGAGTCTAAGGGTTAGAAGTCTAGGTTTGGAAGCTGCCCTGAAGACCAGGATTCTCTGTCTGAAGACTAAGTCATATCGTCGAGCTCAGCATGACGATTCGTCGAACTCCGGTCGACGATCGTCTAGCTCAACTTCGACAGATCGTCGAACTCCATTCGACGATCGCTGAGCTCAACTTCATTATATTGTCGAACTCCATTCGACGATCGGTGAGCTCAGTTCGACGATTTTGACTCTGTATTGGATCTTTATCTCTGAGCTCAGTTCGACGATCTTTGAGCTCAGATCGACGATTATTTTGCTGCTGTGTGTTTTCAGATCGCTGAGCTCAGCTCGACGATAGCAGAGCTCAGTTCGACGATTTCAGATAACTTCCAGAATTCAAATTCAAATCAGTTAGGAGTTATTCTGCAATTAATTCAGAGATTTGCTAGCCGTTTTCATTCAATTCTGGACCAAGTTTCAAGGGATTTTTCAGGAATGTATCTATGGACTTTCCTCCAGAAGAGATTATGCAATTAAGGATGCAATCAATGCAGACCAACGACTATACTTGACATAGAATGTTATTGTACTCTATACCAGAGAATAAGAGACAGAATTTTTGAATCTCTCAATAGAAGAACACACAATACACAGAGAGACATACTGAATATAGAGACACATTCAAAAATCTTCTGTCAAAAGGAATTCTGAAGAACACTCATCCAAGGAGACCAAGTTTTCAAATCTTCAGATCTCTTTAGTTTTCAAAGTGTTCAAGGCTAACATATTTTCAAGACTCCAGACACTCAACATTTCAGCTATTGCTGAAATCATCCATTGCTGGAGTTTAATCTTTGAAGGCCTATCACCCTCAGCAAAGCTTTTCTTCCTGAAGATCTCAAGGATTCAGGGGGAGCTTTGACAACAACAATCCACATAGTCTTCTCAGTTGTTTGAGAAAAAGAAGACTTCCATCACTCTCTCACCCCCACTCTGTAAAGGGTTTTTCAAACTCCCTTCAAAAGTTTGAACCTGGTTTTTGAGCACCTTGTCAAAAGCTCATTGGTGGCAAGACACCTGATCAAAAAATCTGCTTTAGTTTTTGAGCACCTTATCAAAAGCTCATTGGTGCCCAGGACACCTGATCAACTCATCCTGCAGTGGATTCCTACCTAGGGTGGTAGAAGAGTGGATGTACCCAAGTTTGGGGAACCACTATATTTCCTTGTGTCTTCTGGTTTTGCTTGCTTTTAATTTTTGTTTCTGGCCTTGATTTTTCTGTGCTTAGCTTTTGTTTAACTTAGTTCTGTGATTAGACTTTTTATTGCTTCCCTGCTCACACATATTACAACAATTGTTGTAAAAGTTTGTAAAAGTTTTTAAAGCACCATATACTCTATTCACCCCCCCTCTAGAGTATATCAGATCTAGTTGCACTTTCACCTTTAAAAACTAAGATGGAACTGAATCTCTCCTGAGAATCAAAATGGAACTGAATCTCTCCTGAGAACGGAGATGAAACTGAATGTGCCTCCTGGATGGAGATGGAACTGAATCTCTCCTGAGAACGGAGATGGAACCGAAGCCTCCTGGATGGAGTGATTGGACTACTAACCATTTTCTTTATGATTATTCCAGTCTTGCACTGGTCCAGTTCCTTTATTTTTTTCAGTTCAGTGCTTTCAATTCAGTTCTACTCCAGTCTCGTACTGGTCTAATTCATTTCAGTTCAGTACTTTCTATTCAGTGCTACTCCAGTTGCTTACTGGTCAGGCTTATTTTAGTACTTCTATTCAGTACTACTCCAGTTGCGTACTGTTCAGGCTTATTTTAGTACTTTCTATTCAGTACTACAGTAGTTGCATACTGGTCAGGCTTATTTTAGTACTTTCAATTCAGTACTACTCCAGTCTAGTATTGGTCACATTTCATTCCAACACTTTAAATAAGCAGCATAATCACCGCACTTGTCCTTATCGCAATTTACTTTTATAATCCCGGGTCCTACTCTGATGAGCAGTTGTTGTTAAGGTTGAGCCTTAATTTGGGGTAACCAGAGATGAGGTAGTCCTCCAGGTCTAGCCCCAAATAATGCGCTCTCACGCTCCTTGTCGAAAGTAGAGCTGAGTGCCGACGCCCGAAGTCTAAGCCTAGTAGGGCAGGCCGACGTAGACCCGATGTATATATTGTTTGCCTTTTGTTTGATTGATTGTAAATTTCTTGCGGTGAAATGGTGGCGGGTCAGTCCCTTCCACAGTCCGTTCGTACCGGTGCGAGAAGGTTGACGACTCAAGGCGACAGAAAGATGAGTACCACGGGTGACCGGCCGTTATATTCCCCGTCGGGTTTCCTCTGCTAGTCGGCTGAAATGATTCGCCGGATGTCGCTCACATCCAAGAGTACACACGGTTGTATGTTAGGGTCTGGGGTTGTGCAGTACGATCACCCCCAAAAGTGGCAGGACTGGCCACTATCACCGACGACCACATCGGTGAGACCCACAGGGCTCACTACCCTGCTGGAACAGAAGCGGTCCAAACTATGTCGACATAGGGTTTGTGTGCGCTGCTTGAATGCATGCGATGTGTGCGCGACTATGAATGCCTGCTGTGTGTGCGCGACTATGAATGCCTGCGGTGTGTGCGCGGCTGTGAATGCCTGCGGTATGTGCACAGCTATGAATGCCTGCGGTGTGTGCGCGGCTGTGAATGCCTGCGATAGATTTCAGGATATGAAAACCTGATGTGCTGATGAGCTAGTAGAGCTTTGTTATAACCGATTTATATTATTGTTGCTTTTACCGGTTATACTGCACTCTTTTATAATTGCTCCTAGTTGTTCATATATGAAATATTGTGCTAACCCTCTCTTGCTTCGACTATTTATTTTTGTTGGGTGGGTGCGTGCTCGTCCCCAGGATGTGGATCCGGGGAGGAGATTTATTTACACTTAGCTCTGTGACTAATGATTATTTGATTAACCATTCACAGGAGGTGGATCACCATAGTGACCCGCTGCCGCAGGAGATTACGACAGCAGCTAGGTTTACTCGAGCAGATGTACCCCCGCCGTCCCCAGAGTTTAGAGACATGAGTTCTGCCGAGCAGCATAGAGAGAGAGTATATGAGGATTATATGTAGCACATGTATAGCCCACGAGCTTATATAAGTACTTAGGATTCGACCCTAGAACTACTGTGATTTTTGATATGATATATATATATCTGCAATGGTTTCCAGTTAATGCTTCCGCTATACTTTGATGGGTTGTGAATGTTATGATTCAAGTCGAGCAAGGCGGCCATCTAGTGTTTGGATAGGGTGGATCATTTCCCCTAAGGAGCACTGGGTGGGCGTCTTGGCCCAATAGTACCCCTCCGGCCCGACCCGGGCAAAAGGTTGGGGGGGGGGGGGGGTACTACAACTTGCCTCCCCGAGTCGACTGATTCCCACCCCCAGTTGAGCGTGGCTCATGCTGGGTGTCGACCGATTCCCACCCCTAGTTGAGCTTGACTCCTGCTGGGTGTCGACTACTTCCCACCACAGGCCGAGCTCGGCTCCTGATGGATGTCGGCACTGGTTTCCGAGCCAGTCAGGTTCATTTTCGGCGAGGTAAACAATTACGCAGGTGCGAGTATGTCTTGACGAGTATGCGAGTTTGCCATAAGCAAGCGTGCGAGTATGCTATGGCGAGTATGCGCGCAGACACAGGCGAGCATCATGATGTGAATCGTAGGCGCGACTATGGATGAACGAGTAATAATTGCACGACTATGACCGCTGTCAACGTACGGGTATAGCGTCACATTCACTCATCCTCCCTGAGCCTAGGAGCCTAGCGAGCATCATCAACCAACAAACATGCAAGCAAAGAACAACAAAGTACGGTAACTTAAACTTGGATAGATATGTATGTCAAAATTTATAAGTTAGAAAAATCTGTTAATATGGTACATGCGAGCATGACAAAAATCGGCGAGCAACTAGGACTCATTGTCGCCAGTATCAGGCTGATATTCATTGTCTCCAATGTCGGCATCTTCATCTTCCTCGCCGCCCTCCTCGCTTTCCTCCCCAGCAATGCTTTCACAGCTGCCGCTGCTGCTGCTGGATCCCGATGTCGAAGAAGGGAGGCGATCGGGCGAGGTCGATTCCTCGACAAGCAGTTCGAGAATGAGCTCGTCGACGGTGAGCTGCTTCTCCCCCTCGACGAGATGGCCTTTGATCCTCAGCCGGGCGAGCATGATGTTCCCCACCGCTCGCGCTATCTCGCGGCAGACCGATGACCTCTCTTTCCAAAGGATGCAAGATCTTTTTAACGCCAAATGCGGGTCATCCTCCGACCGCGGTGCATCGGGGCGGGAACAGAAGAACTCGTGCGGCCCTCGAAGGCGGTCAGGCGAGTCTCCATCTCGACGACGCAGACTTGGGATGCCTCCAGCTCCGCATGAGAGTTGGCGAGTTTCTCCTCGCACTTGGAGAGCTTCTTCGCGGCCTCGATCTGGGCAGGCTGCGATGAAAAACGGACAGTCAGCAAAAGAAATCCAAGTCCAAACCAACAATATCGCGTCCTCCAGCGGGCCGACTGCATGCCGAGATCTATAGCCTTCTTGGTGACGACCTTCAGGGCCGCAGTCGTCTTCGACAACTTCCTTGCCGCGTAGTGCCCTGGCTCGACAGTCCGCACGAGCGAGCATGCGGTCTGCTGGGCGAGTTCCTCCGGGCTGAGCTCCAGTATGGACTCAACATCATCTTGCCCGTATAGAGTATGGAGGACAGCAAAGGCCTCCCCCTTGTCCTCCCAATCTGCCGACCAGGAGGGTAGGTTGGTGCTTAGCATCACTGAGTGCTCATCCTCGGACTAGGCCACCAGCGGGCGACCATATGCATCCACCACACCTCGCCCAAGATTGAAATTTGGGTGGAAGTTGGGGGCTCGAGCATCAGTCGGGGACTCCTGATCGCCAGGCTGAGGCGACGACAGTTTGTCCCTCTTACTCGCAGGGCCCGACGATTTGACCTTTGCCTTCCCTTTGGCGAGTTTCTTCTTCTCACCAACGTCAGGCGAAGGGTTGGACTACGGGAAGGAGGTGGCGACTTCCTTCACCGTAGGAAGCGGCTTCTCTGGAAGCTCGCAAGCCACTGCAAACGTCGAGCAAACATATAAGTACCGAGCTTTAAGAAAATGGAGGCGAGCATGCAAGTAGAAGTAAGTCTCGCTCAAATCTTACCCTCGTTGGGGTGGATCTTTAGGAGCGTGTTGACATTGAGCCGCCAGAAGATGACGTCGAACCAGCGACCTCAGAAAGACTCGAACAGCTGCTCGCGGACACCTTCCAAGATTGGCGGGAGGAATGCCACATCGGCGGGTTGGTGCGGCCTTCCCAGAATGCCCGCAAAGTTGCCATGGACGACGACCAGCTGCTCGCTCCACTGGTGGAAT
The DNA here is from genome assembly GCA_039583875.1 of Platanthera guangdongensis. Lineage (NCBI taxonomy): Eukaryota > Viridiplantae > Streptophyta > Magnoliopsida > Asparagales > Orchidaceae > Platanthera > Platanthera guangdongensis. Next base: position 678,513 of record CM077160.1, read on the forward strand.
TTATTCGTCGTCCCCACCAAGGTGCAGACATGGCTGCTGAAGTAGACGACCACCTCAGCGGTTGCGGCGAAGGCGAATATCTTGCAAAAAACTGAAAGGTCGAAGGCGACCCTCTCTTCCCGCATGTAGCAGAGGAACCCCATTATAATCGCCACTCCATTGGGGTTGATCTGCGCGGGGACGATCCCAAAATATCGCAGGATCTCGCAATATTCCGGCCAGAATAGAAGTCGCCGGCCGGCGTCAAATTGGCGGAGCGATAAGATCATCGCACCCTCAATGTGGGTGTTAAGTCGCTCGCCGCGAGAAGGGAGCCTAGCCGAGTAGCCATCTGGCAGAAGCCGCTCCCTGAACATCTCAAAGTCTCGCTCTGTGGTTATGGATTTCTTGAAGGCCGCGTCAGCGAAGTTAGCGGTGTGTGCCTGTCGGCGAGCACTGGCGTCATCTCCCACCATTTTTACGAGCTAGCGAGTTGAAGAGAAAATAAGGCGAGGAGAGAAGAGAGACAGAAATGCGGGAGCAGAAAAAGATACTTACGAGCTAGGGTTGGAAAATCGCAGCAACGTACTTATGTCCTACCTACCCCTCTATTTATAGGCGAAGACAGGGGGTATATATCCGTTCTGGCGAGTATCAACCTAAGTCGCACAGCGCAGCAGCGAAGGTCGCGACGTTATCAGAAACTGCATGCTAAACTCGGCATAGTACAGAATCGCAGCATAACAACAAACAAGACAACAAAGGAGAAAAATTAAAGGCGAGATGCAAACTCGCTTATTACAATACAATAATCGTTTATTATAAGTAGTCGCCTATGGCGAGTTCAAATAAAGAAAAAAAAATCCTAAGTTCTAGGTTGCCGTTCTGGAGGATGAGGATGTCGCCCGGCCCAGCCCATTTCTCACTCTCGCCAATAATGCTCCGTCGCCACCGCCATCGCATCGTCCCCAAGGCGCAGCTGCTCCTCCAACCTCGTTAGTCGCCACACGGATCCCATACTCGCCCGGATGCCGGCCAGCTCGTTAAGAACGAGCTGGAGGCGTTGGTTGTTTATCGTCAGCTGACGATCATTCTCCTTCACCATGTGGAAGCGGGCTTCGTAGCTTTCCAGGGTGGTCCGGAGCTCTTCTATCTTTGCCACCCACACCTCCAGAGATGAGATTCAGCGGTGTGGCTCGCAAATCGTCAGCTGGTCGAACTTGCTCTCCAACTCCAGATAGGCGCGAGCTGCAGCATGACGATACTTGCTGCCCGATAATCCGATGACGTCGATGAAGGCCGCCCCTGGAGTCGTCGGGTGATCTGTCAAAGCATATAAGAAGTCGCCAGATTAGAAATAAATGCCAAGTCATCAAACGAAGCACCAGTGACGATATTTACCACGACGAGGAGACCTTGATCGATGAGGAGAAGGGCCGCGACCTGGGGCATCTCGCTGGCCTGAAGATGGGACACCATCATGCTCGACCGCTTTACCCTGCCCGCGACCTCCATGATCGGGGTCCCCGACTCTCGATGGGAAGTAGCTCGGCCGTGGCTTATCCTGATTTCGGGCCGAAGGCTGCAACGAACTCGTCGGCTGATGCAGAGTCTTCAGCGGAGGAGGCGGGGGAGGTCACATCGTCGCAGCTTGTTGCTGAGCGGACAGAGGTGGCGGCAGCAGCAAGGAAGCGCTGGTCGCCTGGAGAGAGGCAACGTCCAGAGGAGGCGGCAGCGATAATTGGGAGCTCGCTGCTGGCGGTGTAGAATCCCGCACAGGAACGGATGAGACCTTGCTCGCCGGAAGGTCCTTGCTCGCCGGAGCGACCTTCTTTGCCGGAAGCTCCTTCGACGGTAGTTCCCTGCTCGCCAGGGGATCCTTCTTCATCGCGGGAACTGAGGCTTCAGACACCTTCTTGGTGCCAAGCTTAATCCAGACCGTGTGCACGGTCCTGAGAGGCTTCTCGGCTGTGAGGGTGGGCAGTGGTGCGGAGTTCAGAGGGGCGACATTCAAAGCCGCGTCTGTGACATCCGGAGGAGAGTCTGCGAGTAAAGAAAATGTGTCAGCAAGAAGAGGATGACGACCAATCGCTTTGGAAGAATGGTTTGACAAAATGGCGACCTAACAGGGATACGACTTCGATCTGCTGTGGCGTCGGTGAATTGGCGACTTCCAGAATGTCTAGCGAGCTGAGGAGGCTCGAGTCAGGAGGGGCCACTTTTGGGATGTTGTCTAGCCCAAGGTGTAACACCCCCTATCCGTCGCATAGCATATAGCAGTAGGTCCGGCCGAGGCCCGACGCCATATACCACAGACATATCGGGTGGTTACTCAATGGAAACCATCCAACCAATCATAACGTCCTACACAGAGCATTCTAGCGGAAGCAGTTTAAAATAGTTGCAATTAAAAGAACCTAGCAACAAGCATGAATGTCCACTAACAAGCCAAAAAGGAATGAAGTACATACACATGTACTGGCCTTAAGGCCTTACAAATGGTTTACTCTTATTACATGTTTTTCATGCCACGGCACGCAGGCCGGTCATACATGAACAAAAGCAAGTAAACCCTCCAATTAGACCTTCGAGGTCCGGCTTCGCAATTTGGGCTTTAGCCCGCTATTGACTGCTTGGTCCAGCAACACCTGCAAGCAACAAACCACCGCACGGTGGCAAACAAAGGCAACGGTCAGCAATGCTGACCAAATTATAACGATCCCGCCCCCAACTCGGGGCGGCAATGCTCCTTCCCTGCATTTTATTAGTATAATCAAGCAATATAGTAATATCACTACATCACAGGCGTAGGATCGCATGACCACACACCCCGTGCACTCAGGGCACATTCTCGGTGATCACGGTCAAAGTACCCCGACTCACCACCATCCCTTTGGATGGCCAAACAATGAGCAATTTGTCTTCCCGGCATGAGTCACGGTAATTTAAACCATAGACCGCCAAAAACCCTCATCTATGCCAACGGCTCTAACCGAACGACATAGAACGGGTACGGTTCCATCTAACTCGTGCTCACATCGCAACGTTAATTTAAAACATATGCGCATGTCAAACTTCTCCCGAGTCCCGTTTCCGTCACATACTTCACATAACCCGGTTATGTTCAAGTTGGCTCTCATGCCACCAAGTTGGCAAGATCACGCATCCGCCCAGTTTTTTGGGTGCACCTTAGGGTTAATCCCCAAGGCTCCCTGTTGCAATCTACCACGTAGAAAACCCGAAAAACAAACATTCGCACGGAGTCTTCTCCGGCATTTATGCAATGCAACATCACCGATTCAGACCAACATGTCCGGATAGGCTTCACACTTCATGCCTATGTTCGTTCTCGATTATAGACTCTACACAACGGGGACTTCACATATCTACCCGAAGGAATGCCTCCAACTCACCGCAAACTCGCGAGAGCGGGCTTCCTATGCAAAAGAAGGAGAGCTTCATATGCTCAAATAGAGAATCGTTACCCTAGCGTTCTTCCTTGGCGCCATGGAAATGTAAGCGGATGAAAAGCACCGCAATCTCCTTGCCTTCGTAGATCCGAAGTCTGCTCGCGATTTGGAGCTCTAAAACTAATCCAAAGACTGGATCTAGACTTCTTGTTCCTCCTTTGCTCTCCCCTCTCTCTAGGATTTAGACAGAGAACTTACGACAGAAAATAATGGTTTTGAAACCCTTCTCTCGGGTATAACCCTTTCGGGATAACCACAGCCGTCGGATCCCACCAAAAGGGATGCACGGATACGATCCAGGTCTGACCTAGACAAATGGGGCTAAGCACCGCACAGTACACCAATAGGAGCAGGACACGTCCGTGTCAAAATAGTGTTGGAACATTTAGTCAACTCCCGCAAAAAACCCCTGCGTCGACACTCCGCGTCGACCGACTCAAACACGCCTCAATCCTCCCTGCGCTCGACGATCTTTGAACCAAGATCGTCGACCGCTGCCAGATCGTTGACCAGAAAACTCTGGCCAAATCGTCGAACGCACAGCCCGATTGTCGAACGGAGATCGCTGGCCCAATCGTCGAACCCACGGCCCGATCGTCGAACCCACGACCCGATCGTCGAACCCACGGCCCGATCGTCGAACCTGAAGGATCAAGCGCATACCCAACTGCACCAAAAGCCCGGACTGTTGGAAAGGGTGCTACTTAATTTATTAAATAAGTAGAAGAGCGCCACGGGTCAAGTGAAGGAACGCCGAACCCAACAATCCCCCCCGGCGTCCAGCACAACCCGTCGGCTCAGAGGTGGAGTTACCACATGGCCCACATGGCTCAGAGGTGGGGTTACCACATGGCCCACACGGCTCAGAGGTGGGGTTACCACATGTCCACGGTTTCACGGCTCAGAGGTGGGGTCACCACATGTCCACGGTTGCCTGACCCACCGGACCCACACAGGTAGAAGGGAAAAATTAGGATTTAAATAGCGCTCCCCCGGTCTTGAACCCGTGACCTGCTTTGATACCAATTGAAGGATCAAGCGCATACCCAACTGCACCAAAAGACCGGACTGTTGGAAAGGGTGCTACTTAATTTCTTAAATAAGTAGAAGAGCGCCACGGGTTAAGTGAAGGAACGCCGGACCCAACAGAACCCACGACCCGATTGTCAAACCCAGAATATCGACAGATCGTCAACCGCAGCATTGAGACCAGATCGTCGACCGCTGCTCGACAATCGTCGAACCCAGATTTCTGCCTGATCGATTTGCCAGAACTTTGAACTACCCTGACACGCCCTGGGACACGCCCGTGTCCAGGGCAGTGTTTGCTGCTCGACGATCGTCAAACCCAATTTCGTCGACCTCTCGGCCAAATCGTCGAACCCAACACGACACGCCCTGGGACACGCCCGTGTCCCAGGCCGTGTACCTCTTGCCAAATTCCAAATTTTGCCCGGAATGCCTCCCGTCGCTCTTTTGAGTTTCGGGGCATTACACAAGGTCGTTGAGAAGCTTCAAGGTGCTAGCCTAGCGCACGGGATTGCTTGTCAATATCGTGACTTGCGCAGATGGTGGAGGCGGATCGACCGCGTTGGAAGCAGGTATCTTCTTAGACTTCTTGGTCTTCTTCTTTTTATGGGGGGGGGGGGGTAAGTCGGCAACGACGTCTTCTTCCCAGGGCCTCTTGAACTTGGCAATGCTTAGAAAGCCGGTCAGAGTGGCGAGGCTGTGTTGAAGGAGTTTCTCATTGGCGTTTGACATAATGTGCGAGCTCTGAAGATCCGCCTCAAAAACCAAGCCCCCTATTTATAGATATCGGCAGGCAGTCATCAAGCGCGAGCAACCCTGATACTCGGCATAGCAGCTCGTCGAATAAGTGTTGGATGATTCTTTCTGAGCTCCTACATCGCTCGAAAAATAGCTGGGATTGTGTACAACTCGTATTCGTCGAGGATGGGTCCTACCACAGCCAGGTCAGCAGAATTCAAGGTCAACAAGTCAAGACAAAAGTCAAAGTTAATGTGCAAGACCGCGGAAGGCCTGAGCGAGTATGACGAGCTCCCCTCACATACTTGCCAGGTAGGCGACTAGGAGAGATACTCGCCTAGCCCGTGCGAGATTCCCTGAAAGTCGCCTAGTCGCCAGGGGGTGGGGTATAAATATGACCCCCCCCACCTTAGATTTTCCTATAAATAGGACCCCAGGGGTACGAGGTGAGACACACAAAATCCACGGCAGGATGCTCGCGAGTTCTCCTTTCATGATACTAGCCGAGTCTTTGGATTCCTTTTCCTTAGAGGCCAGGTCGTGACATTGCGACTTAGTCATCATCTAGTCTCCCTCGTACCTAGTGTTACACCCAAAATCCCAAGATTAAGCTAAGGCTGGGCGACACGGCCTGAGACACGGGCGTGTCCAAAGCCGTGTCCTGCTCTATATGGTTGAGCAACCTGTCTAGTGCTCGATGAAATACACTCGATGAGTTCTCGAGAGGAACACAGCCTGTGACAAGGGCATGTCCGAGGCCGTGCCCTCCTCTGGTTCGACGAACTCCTCTCGAGTAAATTTACTCGACGATCCTCGAGGGGGGAACACGGCCTGTGATACAGGAGTGTCATATGGACATATCCTTCTATGGATTTGGCCAAGGCATTGAGGCCTGGTGAACACGGGCGGGACACGAGCGTGTCCAAAGCCGTGTCAGAGCATATGACCTGTGACATGGGAGTGTCACATGGCTGTGTCCTGTTTGGGTTAAGTAGGTTGTGTGCCTCTTAAGGTACACGACCTGTGACACGGGCGTGTCACAGGCCGTGTTAGCCCAAAATAGGTTTTTGAGTGCGATTTGTAGTCATTCATTTCCTTCACCTGGGATCTAATGGTCCATGCTTCTGTAGGATTTCATGTGTAGTGGTGGGGCAAATTTTTTTAAAAAAAAATACCCAAACACCATACAATACACAGGGATCGGATATCCCAAAGCAATGCAAAATAGGCTTAACAAAAATAAACCCTAACTCATCACATCTAATTCATTACATGCGTTAGAAATTATACCTCTAGAGAACAATCTCTAGGCGGAAGAGGAAAACACGCCGGAGGAAAAAAATGGCGATCCCACCGCAACAATGAGTCTGATTGCCTCGCCTCTTGGTTCACCTTGAACCCGAACAACGGCAAATCTCTATTCTGTTGACGGGGAATAGAAACGCTGGCTCAGAACTTCTTTCCTCTTGCACCAATGACTCCAAGTGGCCGAACCACACTAGTCGTCGGGTAGGGAAGAGAAAAGTAGAGAGAGATCTAAAACCGCTGTGGAGGAGGAGCAGACTCAAGCCAACACACAAGCTGCGGCCGACTGAGAAGGAAGACCTAGGGTCGACGAGCTGCAGGGCGATGGCGGCGGCAAACTTGCCCGTCGATGGTGCAGCGGGCGCTGAGACTTTGGCGGCGGCAAGTATGCTCGGCGACGGAGCAGCGGTTTGCGATGCCGGCGGCAAACGTGCCCGGCGGCGAAGCGGGGAGGTGCGCGACTATTGGCGGCCGGAAGCTCAAGATCACAAACCCTGTATTGCGGCTAGGTTAAAGAACCCGAGAAGTTCTGCTCATACCCTCCTCCCCGGTTTATCTTGACTATATATATATGTCAAATAAATTTACATATATAAAACTATATATATTATATATACATACATTTATATATATATATAACACATATACACAACTCATATATATAAATGCCTATATATATATATATATTTTATATATAACTTATATGAATATATTTTGTATGTGTGTAGACAAATGCACATACACATGCTACATATATATATAATCCCATAATACTAATTACTGTGCACTACTACCAAAATAATTACGACGACTCGCTCCGTCATAATTTTCCTTTTTGATAGTCGCACAGGAATTCTATCTAAGCATGTCGAGTCACGACATTAGTCGTTCGCACTTACTATAGTACTTGGATTAAATGTACCATAAAATCAAATACTCCAAATAGGCCGAACAGATGCTGTTCCCGTTCATTTGGTGCGACCTTAAAGAGCAACCATGTCGTCGAGACTATAATATAACATCCTATATTATGGACTATAAGAGGCTTTATCACTGCATTATAGTCGCCCCAACAACATGGTAACTAGGTAACGCAATGAACGACCTGTGTCTATTTCTTTATCACATGATATCATAAATATTGTGCAAACTGGGACTGTGTCATTTCGCACTATATTTGTCTTTCTTGGTGTCACAAGTGAGTTGTATTTATAACTACGTTAGTTATAATGCATGCTATACAACCTCGCTCGTCCAAGGGGCCCGACTATATCATTACCAAAATAATTTGGGGACAAAATGATATTTCGATGTGTACATTACTTACGCGTAAGTATGAACAACGAATCATAGTATATATATCATTATCAGAGGATAGTTTTCAACTATAATTACGTTGCCCACACTGACACGCTAAATCTACACATCTTGTATCTCCAACTAATAGACACGTTGTAAACATTATTGACACTTAACACATTCCACATAATGCTACAACATAAAATAGGTCACTCTCAATATGTATGAAATCACACGCATACACACTCATATGATTAAACGATAATCATTTATCAACATTTATAGAACTCAAATGTACTTTAATCGATATGACAATCTTAACTCGACAATTAATGTTCCTATTTGATTACCACAATTGTGAGGAAAACTTAAGATTACATGACTTAATAAAAAAAACCATGGTTCTATGGTTCAAGACCAAGCGCATCTTCCCAAACCTTACATGATACAAGTCATGTAATCAAGGAACAAAATGTTACAACATTCTAAAACATGAACATAAGTAAATAGAAAAAAGATAACTTTCAAAACACCACTTCCTTCAGTCTCCCACTTGTTTTCAAAGTTTCTTAAAATTATAGAAACTATAAAAGAAAAGGAGTAACCTTAAAATCATTCATCAAGCCACTCTCCATTGTCACGTAACCCCATGGATTCGAAATGAATTTCGCCCTTAGCTTGAGATAAAGGTTTGGTGAAAGGATCAGCTGCGTTGTTGTTAGTGTCTATCCATAAAAGTGCAATCTTCCCTTCCTCGATGAAGTCCCGCGTTACAAAATACTTTCTATCCATGTATTTTGTCTTGTGATGCGACCTTGGCTCCTTAATTTGAGAAATGGAGGCACTATTGTCGCAAAACAATTTCAAGGGGGCTTCACATGATGGAATAATTCCAAGTTCTTTGAGGAATTTCTTTATCCATACTCCCTCTTTGCTAGCTTCCGCAGCTGCCATGACTTCTACTGCGGTGGTCGAGTCAGCGGTAGTTGATTGTTTCCAACTACGCCAACTCACGGCTCCACCATTCAGAAGGAAAACGAACCCAGATTGAGATTTCCTGTCATCCGGATCTGTCATGAAACTAGCATCAGTGTAGCCTTCTACAACTAGTTCCTTATCCCCACCAAAAACAAGAAACTTATTCTTGGTCCTTTTCAAGTATCTAAGAATATTTTTGATAGCGGTCCAATGATTAGAACCGGGTGAAGCTTGATGTCGGCTCGTTATGCTCAGGGCATATGCAACATCCGGTCTTGTACAAGTCATGTCATACATGATGGAGCCTATGACTGAAGCATAGGGGACATTCTTCAGGTATTCAATGTCCGTGTGCGTTGAGGCACAATGAGACTTGCCCAACTGTAAAGATGTCTTCATTGGCACATTTCCCTTCTTAGAGTTTTCCATATGAAACCTTTCTAAGACTTTGTCAATGTAAATACTTTGACTCAGGTCAATGAGTCTTCGAGACCTATTCCTATATATCTTGATCCCCAAGATATATTGGGCTTGTCCCATGTCCTTCATTGAAAAAATAGTTTTCAATGAGTCTCTTGTTTGTTCCATTATAAGTATATGATTGCCCATTAATAATATATCATCTACGTACAAAATCAAAAATATGACATGACTCCCACTGACCTTCTTGTATACACATGGTTCTTCCTTGCTTTGAATAAAACCGAGAGTTTTAACCTCATCGTCAAAGCGTTTGTTCCAACTCCTTGATGCTTGCTTCAAACTATAAATGGCCCTCTGAAGTTTACATACTTTCTCGATATTTTCCGAATTTTCAAAACCTTGAGGTTGTAACATGTATACCTCCTCAACTAGTTTTCCATTTAGGAAAGCTGTTTTGATGTCCAACTGCCATATTTCATAATCATTGAAAGCGGCGATAGCCAACATGATCCGAATTGTTTTGAACATTACAACCGGTGAAAAGGTTTCATCGTAGTCAATCCCTTGGACTTGGCTATAACCTTTTGCTACAAGCCTTGCTTTGTAGGTTGTCAAGTTCCCATTCATGTCGATCTTCCTCTTGAAAATCCATTTGTTGGGAATGGCATTCTTTCCATCAGGAAGGTCAACCAAGTCCCATACTTGATTGTCATACATGGATTGCATTTCGGATCTTATGGCCTCTATCCAGGACTCTGAATCTTTCCTTCCCAATGCTTCTTCATAGGTCAGGGGATCTTCAGTGTCCATTACCAATACATCATGAAAACCCATGTAAAGGTCGGGCTTTCTTTTTACCCCGGTAGACCTTCTTAGTTCTCTTTGCTCATCCCGTTCACCTTGAGGCTCTAGAATTTCTTCTACAACTTCATGTGGAATTAATTCATGTTCAACATGAGCCAAACAATTGCCTGGTGGCGCATTGCGAAGCTCCTCAACATGAATTTGTGGAGGTGGATTTGCCACACTCCCACTGAGCAAAGGAACTATATGTGATAGCTCGTGGTCATCTTGAATATCAAAATTCATATCATGATCACATCCTTGTAGGTCCTCTTGAGTTTCCTCAAGTATTATCCTACGATCACATCCCTTCATTCTTTCAAGAAACTCTTTCTCCAAGAATGTAGCACCTTTCTTTACGAATATAGTATTCGTTGACTGGTGCCAAAAACTATACCCTTTGGTTTCTCTAGGGTATCCTATGAAAAAACACTTGTCCGCTTTGGGTTCTAACTTTGTCGATTGCATACGTTTTACATATGCCTCGCAACCCCAAATCTTAAGGAACGATAAACTAGGCGGTTTTCCAAACCACGCATCATATGAAGTTTTATCAACAGATTTTGTTGGAACAATATTTAAAGTGAGAGTTACCGAAAGAAGTGCGTGGCCCCAAAAATATAAAGGTAGATCTGTCTGACATATCATGGAACGGACCATATCAATCAGGGTTCGGTTTCTCCTTTCGGAGACACCATTCCACTGCAGGGTGCCAGGTGGAGTAAGTTGTGGTACAATACCACACTCCTTCAGGTAAGTAGTGAACATGTTGCTCATGTACTCACCTCCGCGATCGGTTCTCAAGATCTTAATTCTCTTGTCAAGTTGGTTCTCTACTTCATTTTTGTACTCCTTGAATTTTTCAAGGGATTCACTTTTATGCCTCATGAGATAAACATAGCCATATCGGCTATGATCATCCGTGAAGGTAATGAAGTACCTATAACCTTCTCTGCACTCATACTCATTGGACCGCATACATCTGAATGTATCAATTCCAATAAGTTATTCGCTCTTGCACCTTTCTTGCTGAAAGGTGTCTTGGTCATTTTTCCAGCTAAACATGATTCGCATGTCCCAATTGCATCTAAATCAAATGAGTTTAAAAGATTTGTTTGATGCAATTTCCTTATGCGTTTCTCGTTTATGTGACCAAGACGATGGTGTCATAAGAGTGTCTCATTCATATGAGATATCTTGAGTCTTTTGTTATTAATATTCATTACATGTTTATCCTCAACTATATTAAGCAAATACAAACCATTGGAAACAATAGCATTTGCATAAAATAAACCATCCTTCTTAATTGTCATTTGCGAGTTAACAATCACAAAACGAAAACCTTCTGCATCTAAACATGATACAGAAATAATGTTTCTCAAAATAGAAGGGACATGATAAACGTTTTTCAAGGTTAAAACTAAACCACTAGATAAACGAAGGTCTAAGGTGCCAACTGTAACCGCGGAGATTCTTGCACCATTCCCGACCTTCAGCACAACCTCTCCTTTCGAGAGCGTTCTTCTATCCCTTAGTGACTGCACATTAGAAACTAAGTGAGCACATGATCCGGTATCAATTACCCAATAAAGGATAGTGGTGGTTAAGTTTAAATTCAGTTCAATAACATATATACCTTTAGGGCGCTTGCGTTCAATCTTGCCTTCATCCAAGTCCCGTTTGTACTTGAGGCAGTTCATCTTGTAGTATCCCTTTTCATGGCAATGGAAACACTCGGTGAGATCTGTAGGAGAGTCCTTCACCTTGCTTCCCTTGGAGTTGCTCACATGAGCTCCCCCCTTATTGCCTTTTGAAGTGAAACCTCTACTTGTATTTTTGATTGCATCTGCCTTTATTCTTAAAGGGTTTCTTGTTACTCGACGCAACAGCCAAGACAGAATTAGCCTTTGTCTTGCCCATGTCAACCTCAGCAGTTTTGAGGGCATTGTGGAGTTCATTCATGGTCATCTTCCTTTAACGCATATGGTAGTGCATAATGAAATCCTTATAGGAATAAGGAAGCGACCCCAGTATGATATCCTCAGCTATGTCATCGGGGAGTTGAGAATTTAGTTTCTCTAATTTCTCTAGATAGCCCTGCACATTTAGGAAGTGCACTGAGACAGATTCACCCTCCATCATCTTGCACCTTGTGAGTGCTATGGTGGTCTTGTAGTGCTCTTTCCGAGCACTATCAGTGAACATCTTCTCTAATTGCTCTATGATTTCCTTTGCGAGAGTATCGAGAAATTTCCTTTGCAACTGATCGTCAATGCTGGCCAAGATCAAAGTTTGCACAACACGCTGTTGTTCATTCCACCTCTTTTGTTCCTCCTTTTCAACATCGGTTGGCTTGTCTTTCTCCTTCACTTCTGGGCATTTGCCATCCAGAATTTGTTGGAGATTTTCCAAACGCAACACGATGTTCAACTTGAGGATCCAATCAGAATAGTTTGAACCGTCGTTTGCAAGAGGACTCTTATCAATTATGGAACGCAGAAAATTTGGAAGGGTTGACATGATTCTAAAAAAAGAGAAAAACAAAATTTTACTTGAAGTTCATATATAAAAAAAACTGCTATTGCTATGACAAGAAAAAGCACAGCATCACATAAGATCCTTTCTGAACAAGCGGACTAATCCATTTGTTTGTAAAGGTAGGTACAAGCACCAATCATAACCTTTAAGCAAAGCTTAACCCTTATGACTCTTGAACAACATATTATTTCATGTTCTGAATAATAAAACACAATAATATGAAAACCTTTTCCCAAGATATTCAAGCCAAGATCTCGAAAATCTTGTTTAAGAAAACTCATTTTATTGGCCAACTAGTGTGGACGCAGTATTCCCACAAGAAGAGTAAATTGTGTCTCACACAGATTTAATCTCCTGTGGCCTAACACCAAGCTCACACATGTTCCACCATATCTAGTGATTAGAATCACACTCATGCTCTTCCAGGATCACTAGCTTAGGTGGATAAAATGAGGAGGAAAGCTTCTTAAATCTTTCACTTCGCATTCCAACAGGGAATGGAGGAGTTCCTAAAAAAATTTACTCACGACATTCTCAAAATTACATACACCACAAACAATTACATTCCAGAGTTTGCAAAATAAAAGGAATGCCAAAGAAAAAAAAACAAAACCCGCTAGTCGGAACCCTAACATTGGATAAGCCCATGTACCCAAACCTACATGATTCATCCAGATCATTTTAAATCCAAAAAAAATAATCTCCTCATAATCCATACTAGGGTGGATTACGCAATATGAATCAAAAGGGCTAGGACATAGCAAATCCAAACCATTAGGCACCAAAACCAGCAACTAAGGAGTTACATTGAAATGAGATATCGAACCTGCCTCTGATACCACTGTAGGATTTCATGTGTAGTGGTGGGGCGAATTTTTTTAAAAAATACCCAAACACCATACAATACACAGGGATTGGATATCCCAAAGCAATGCAAAACAGGCTTAACAAAAATAAACCCTAACTCATCACAGCCAATCCAGTATATGCGTTAGAAATTATACCTCTAGAGAACAATCTCTAGGCGGAAGAGGAAAACACGCCGGAGGAAAAAAATGGCGATCCCACCGCAACAACGATGCCGATTACCTCGCCTCTTGGTTCACCTTGAACCCGAACAACGGCAAATCTCTATTCTGTTGACGGGGAATAGAAACGCTGGCTCAGAACTTCTTTCCTCTTGCACCAATGACTCCAAGTGGCCGAACCACACTAGTCGCCGGGTAGGGAAGAGAAAAGTGGAGAGGGATCTAAAACCGCTGTGGAGGAGGAGCAGACTCAAGCCAACACACAAGCTGCGACCGACTGAGAAGGAAGACCTAGGGTCGGCGAGCTGCAGGGTGATGGCGGCGGCAAACTTGCCCGTCGATGGTGCAGCGGGCGCTGAGACTTTGGCGGCAGCAAGTATGCTCGGTGACGGAGCAGCGGTTTGCGATGCCGGCGGCAAACGTGCCCGGCGGCGGAGCGGGGAGGTGCGCGACTATTGGCGGCCGGAAGCTCAAGATCACAAACCCTGTATTGCGGCTAGGTTAAAGAACCCGAGAAGTTCTGCTCATACCCTCCTCCCCGATTTATCTTGACTATATATATATGTCAAATAAATTTACATATATAAAACTATATATATTATATATACATACATTTATATATATTTATATATATAACACATATACACAACTAATATATATAAATGCTTATATATATATATTTATATATAACTTATATGAATATATTTTGTATGTGTGTACACAAATGCACATACACATGCTATATATATATATATAATCTCATAATACCAATTACTGTGCACTCCTACCAAAATAATTACGACGACTCGCTCCGTCATAATTTTCCTTTTTGATAGTCGCACAGGAATTCTATCTAAGCATGTCGAGTCACGACATTAGTCGTTCGCACTTACTATAGTACTTGGATTAAATGTACCATAAAATCAAATACTCCAAATAGGCCGAATGGATGCTGTTCCCGTTCATTTGGTGCGACCTTAAAGAGGAACCATGTCGTCGAGACTATAATATAACATCATATATTATGGACTATAAGAGGCTTTATCACTGCATTATAGTCGCCCCAACAACATGGTAACTAGGTAACGCAATGAACGACCTGTGTCTATTTCTTTGTCACATTATATCATAAATATTGTGCAAACTGGGACTGTGTCATTTCGCACTATATTTATCTTTCTTGGTCTCACAAGTGAGTTGTATTTATAACTACGTTAGTTATAATGCATGCTATACAACCTCGCTCGGCCAAGGGGCCCGACTATATCATTACCAAAATAATTTGGGGACAAAATGATATTTCGATGTGTATATTACTTACGCGTAAGTATGAACAACGAATCATAGTATATATATCATTATCAGAGGATAGTTTTCAACTATAATCACGTTGCCCACACTGACACGCTAAATCTACACATCTTGTATCTCCAACTAATAGACACGTTGTAAACATTATTGACACTTAACACATTCCACATAATGCTACAACATAAAATAGGTCACTCTCAATATGTATGAAATCACACGCATACACACTCATATGATTAAACGATAATCATTTATCAACATTTATAAAACTCAAATGTACTTTAATCGATATGACAATCTTAACTCGGCAATCAATGTTCCTATTTGATTACCACGATTGTGAGGAAAACTTAAGATTACATGACTTAATAAAAAAACCATGGTTCTATGGTTCAAGACCAAGCGCATCTTCCCAAACCTTACATGATACAAGTCATGCAATCAAGGAATAAAATGTTACAACATTCTAAAACATGAATATAAGTAAATAAAAAAAGATAACTTTCAAAACACCACTTCCTTCAGCTTCTCCCTACTGTTTAAAGCCAGGAGTTGAGAGAGAACCTCTCATTCATCTTGGCCATTTCTCTTTCTAGAAGAGCTAGAGAGAAGGGAGAGCAAGGAGGAGGAGGAGAAAGGGATCCGACAGCCGGTGGTGCTTCCGAGTTCCGAATCGAGATCCGAGGCCAGATTTGTGGAGGCAAGGCCGCTGCGGTGTTTTACAACTTTCTAGATTTCCATGGCTCCAAAGAGGTCGTCAAGAGTAACGATCTTCCTTCTTGGATATGTGAAGTCCTTTTTGACATGTGCATGGATTTCCCCCACCAGAGGGTGGATTGCGGAGGCATTTCCCTTGGGTTGATTCTTGGAATCCCTAATAGTCTTGCATATATATCCGGAAATGTGTAGTACGGAATAGGCATGCTGTGTGAAGCCCATCTGGACAGGTTGGTCTGGATTGGTGATGTTTCATTTGCACACCGGAGAAGACTTCGTGGTTAAATGTGTAGTTTGTGGAGTCGTTGGGTTGGACCTGTGAAGGGCAGTAGCAGGAAGTACTGGAGTGGTAGTCCAGGAAAATACCCTTGTGATGCTTGTGCTGTGTGCTATGGCAAAACCAGTTTTCTGGCATTGCAGGATGCTGCGGGGTTTGGGTTGAGTTGGGTGCAGAAAGAGAGCTTCTACTGAAACCCACTAAGCAATCGCGAAGGATGCTAGCATGAACTCACCTTTTTGATTGTGAAGACGGTCCGTGGTGGACATTGCGACCATTGTGAAGCCAGTTCGTGGTAGATATTGTAGCTCTTGTGAAGCCAGTCCTTGGTGGACATTGTGGCTATTGTGAAGTAAGTCCTTGGTGGACAGTGTGACTATTGTGAGATGTAAGCTCTTGAAAAGGCCTCGTGCCGAACAGGAAAGGTGAAAACGACCCGCGCCTTAGATTTGGCCTCGAGTACATTGGTATTCGGTGATGGCAAGGCGACTTGAGCAACGGGGGGTGGCTGATCCGTACCTGCGTTATGTCCGTCCGACTTGGAGACCTGAAAGTGTGGTAAATTGGAGCACATAATGAGAGTCTTAGGCATGCGCACCGTTAAGGCTAAATGCTCAAATTTTACTGTCGGATTTCGGACCTGGAACGGTGGTGGGACCTTAGTTCGCCGGTACACCAAGAATGTGCCCGAAGTGCACGGATCGTCGGGCCGTGTGGCTGATGGTTGTGATGGATTATTTGTGCGTGAGAGCACAATGTGTGATATATCTGCCTATGAATTGCTATGCCTGTAGGGAAGGTATACCACTGCCCCGGGAAAGGAGTAAGGTTATTATAAATTGGTCAGCTGAATGCTGACCGTTGCCTTGTTTGCCACCGTTTGGTGGGCTGTCTCTGTGCAGGTGCTGGAGAGCCGAGCGGGACATATAAGGGCTGAAGTCCCTGCTGATGTTGCTACTAGCCCTTGAAGTCTAAGCAAAGAATGTTGTGTTTTGTTCACGTGTGGCCAGCCTGTGCGCCGATGTTTGGAATCCACACTTGTAAAGAGTAACTGTAAGGCCATAAGGCCAAATGATATTGTATTTGTTGTACATTCCTTTGAGAGTTTATATACAAATGTGGTTGTTTATATATATAGTGGACATTCCTGGTTAGAGTTCAATATTAATGTTAAAAGCTTCCGCTAGAATGCTCTGTGTTAGGATGTAATTATGAATTGTTATTAACTTATAACCTCGCTGCCTGTTTTGTGGCATATGGTGTGGGGCCCCGACCGGACCTTCTATTATATGATATATGAACGGATGGAGTCGTTACATTTTGGTATCAGCCCATCTCGGTCTTTCCCTTTCGAATTCGTGGTCGAATTCTTTTGTGGGGTGGCGTGCATGTGTAAGTGTGACCCGCGTTAACACTAATGAACTCTTAAATGTCCACTTAGGAATGCAAATACACTTGTTTGAGGATCTTGCGCGTTCTTAAATTGTTGTTATTGCTTGTGCAAGGTCGCTAATATGTGTCTTGTTCACCTATAGGTGACCCGTAGTGGTGCTGGGCAGTCAGAGCCCCAGCGTTCTGATGAGAGTACGACACCAGCTAAGGTGCCTACACCTCCCCCTTATGCGGAAACCGTCCACTTAGTTGCTGAGGCGCTGTTTGCAATATTTCATGCACAGCTTGGTGGGCAAGCGCAGCCGGCAGTGGTGTTAGAACAGGTTGTGGCAAGGCTAGAACCTGTTGCGGCTGTTGATCCTCGAGTAGCTGAACGACAGCTAATGTAGTTCATGAGCTTCAATACTCCTACATTTACGGGTGTGGGATCCCCTACGCAGACGGTGGATTGGTTGTCGCGCGTCAAGTGTATATTGACGGCGATCAAGATGGAGGAAGATCAGAAGGTCACCTTGGCCACCTTCTTGTTGGAAGGAGAGGCTCGGCTATGGTGGGACGAGATAGAGTTACACCACTTAGCGGGCAGACAGTTAATACAAGTTTCGATTGAGGAGTTCTCGCAACTATTACTTGCAAACCACTACCAGCGCCATAACGCATTGCCATGGAAAATGAGTTCCAACGACTAACGCAAAGAGAAAGTAGTGTTGAGACTTACTTGCATGAGTTCAAAAGGTTGGGACGTTATGCGAGCTCTATCTTCTCCGATGAGCAACAGAAAACCAATAGGTTCTACGAATGATTGCTGGATGAGTTGCGATTCCTGTTCTCGATTTTGGTAAACTAAGGGTTTCAGGCATTGGTCGATACTGCGTGTGTGCTGGAGAAAGATATGAAGCGGGTGCAAGGAAAAAGGGCCTTGGTTGTGACAAAGCCAAAGTTTAAAGCGCCCCGTCCTAGAAAATCGTACTATCAAAAGAAATGGGGCAAGAGTTCCAAGCCTTCTAGGCAAGCTCCTTCAACAGTTCTGTCGGGGGAAACTTCGAGGCTAGAGACTCGTACCTGCTTTACTTGTGGTAGAGTGGGGCATATAGCCCGTGACTGTCGGGCTGTTCCACCAAAGGGTGAAAATAAGATGAGAGCGTCTTATGCTGAGAAGGGAAAAGCAGTGGTGGAGTCCTCTGCATCCCAAGCGCAGCCCCGAGTCTATAACCATGGCTAGCAGGAGGCCATAAAGCAACGTGACGTCGTCACATGTACGATTTAAGTAATTGATTGCTTTTCTTATTGCATGCTTTGTGTGTAGCATGTGTGTGATGTGTTTGTCACAAGCTTTATTATGATTCAGAACACGCTGGCAAGAGCACTTTTTGATACGGGTGCTTCGCAGTCATTTCTGTCGAAGGACTTCGTAACTCGAATTGGAGTACCTAGTCATGTGACGACAGATAACGTAAAGGTGTTATTACTGAATGGATATTTGATGCTTGCTGATATGGCTTGCGATGTGGCGGTTCAAATAGGAAGTCGGGATTTCTATTTGAACGCATCTGTGTCGCCGATATCGGAGTTTGATGTGATCTTTGGTATGGATTGGCTCTAGGAGCAGCGTGCCTTTATTGATTGTAAGTCAAAAGAGATCACACTGTGCCAAAATACCGAGCTTGCGACTAAGTTCGCTGGTATGCGAGGGGTGAGCGGGACCCTAAAGTCTGCACTCCAAGTCGTCAATGCTATTCGGGAGGGCGCAAAGTTGTTCTTCACGCTTATTCAGGCTGTTGAGCCAAAGGCCAGTGTGAGTGATGTTTCGATTGTATCGGAGTTTGCGGATGTGTTTCCTTAGGATCTTCCTGGGCTACCACCCCAGCGGGAGATCGACTTCACTATTGAGTTGGTGCCAGGTACGAAACCTGTAGCCCGCCCACCATATCGCGTCGCGCCAAAGGAAATGACTGATTTGAAAGTCCAATTGCAAGAGTTGCTGGAACAGGGGTACATACGCACAAGTATGTTACCTTGGAGCACACCTGTTCTTTTTGTGAAATAGAAGGACGGTGGTTTGTTGTTATGTATTGATTATCGTGAATTGAATAAGCTGACAGAGAAGAACAAGTATATGATTCCGCGGATAGATGAATTGTCCGATCAACTAGTGGGATCAACCGTCTATTCCAAATTGGATTTGAAATCTGGAAATTACCAATTGAGGTTTCGGGAAGGTGACATTCCCAAGACAGCATTTGGAACATGCTACGGTCATTATGAGTTCACTATAATGTCGTTTGGCTATGTAATGTGCCATCAGTGTTCATGGACCTAATGCACCGAACGTTCCGAGAGTACTTGGACCTGTTTATGATTGTATTCATTGACGATATCTTGGTGTACTCTCAATCTGAAGTTGATCATGCAAACCATTTGCAATTGGTGTTGCATACCTTGAGGAGGAATAAGCTCTACGCCAAGTTCTCAAAGTGCGAGTTTTGGCTCTCGTCAGTGGCTTTTTTTGGCCATGTGGTGAGTGGAGAGGGCATTGCGGTGGATCCGGCAAAGATAAAAGCCATACAGGAGTGGCCGGTGTTATATTCGCTGGCCGAGTTCAGGAGTTTCCTTAGACTGGAAGGCTACTACAGATGGTTTGTCGAAAACTTCTCGCGGACCGCTTTGCCTCTGACCATATTGACGAGGAAAGATCAGAAGTTCGTTTGGACGCCAGAGTGCACACAGGCTTTTGAAGCGCTAAAAAGTCGTTTGACCACGGCGCCGTGTTGACATCGTCATGTGGTACAGACGGCTATGAGATCTATAGTGATGCGTTAGGGAGCGGCTTAGGCTGCGTTCTTCTGCAGTTTAGAAAGGTGATTGCTTATGGCTCACGCCAGTTGAAAGTGCATGAGCTAAATTATCCCATCTACGACTTGAAGTTGGCGGCGGTGATCTTTGCGTTTAAATTGTGGCAGCATTATCTATATGGCGTAAAAGAATAGACCCTCGGCTCTAGCGTGGAGGTCCCACCTCACACCCGGAAGACCTTGGTGATCTCCCCCTCCCTAGCCAATGCTGAGCTAGGTGCCTTGGAGGAAAAAGAGAGATCGAAGAAGTGATTCCTCTCCAAGGCACCCCTAAGGGTCTATTTATAGTTTTTTGAGAATGACCTGCAAATAACCAACCTCCACTGCTCTGAAAATTACCGAAATGCCCCGTATTGGCCTGCCAACAGCCAAATCCCGTTGTTTGCCACCATTTGGTGGGATGTCTCTATGTAGGTGCTGAAGAGCTGAGCGGGACATATAAGGGCTGAAGCCCCTACTACTGTTGCTGCTGCTAGCCCTTGAAAGCTAAGCAAATAATGTTGTGTTTTGTTCACGTGTGGCCGGCCTGCGCACCGATGATTGGAATCCACACTTGTAAAGAGTAACTGTAATGTTGAAACCGAGAAATCGGCCTCTTTGGAGTTCGGGGTCCCTAAAAAGGGGTGACCTCACACTTACTACACTCATGCGAACATCACAGACCAAAGGCTCAGGAAACTAGGAATAGACCCTCGGTTCTAGCATGAAGGTCCCACCTCACACCCGGAAGACCTTGAAGATCTCCCCCTCCCTAGCCAATGCCGAGCTAGGTGCCTTGGAGGATGAAGAGAGAGGATCCAAGTGGCTAAGAAGCAATGCTCTCCAAGGCGCCCTCAAGGGTCTATTTATAGTTTTCTGGGAATGGCCTGCAAATAGCCAACCTCTGCTGCTCTGAAATTACTGAAAACACACCGGGGCTGGTCTGACGAGCTTGCCTGACGAGTAGGGAGAGCTGGCCTGACAAGCTGGCCTGATGAGCTGGCCTGACGAGCTGGGTGAGCTGGCTGACGAGCTGGGCGAGTTGAGCTGACGAGTTGGCCTAACGAGTTGGGCGAGCTGGCCTTACGAGCTGGGCGAGCTGGCCTGACGAGCTGGCCTGACGAGCTGGGCAAGCTGGCCTGATGAGCTGGCCTGACAAGCTAGGCGAGCTGGCCTGACAAGCTGGGCGAGCTGGCCTGACGAGCTGGCCTGACGAGCTGGGCGAGCTAGCCTGACGAGCTGGGCGAGCTGGCTTGACAAGCTAGGTGAGCTGGCCTGACAAGCTGGGCAAGCTGGCCTGACGAGCTGGCCTGACGAGCTGCCTGACGAGTTGGGCGAGCTGGCCTGACGAGCTGGCCTGACGAGCTGAGCGAGCTGGCCTGACGAGCTGGCCTGGTGAGCTGGGCGAGCTGGCCTGACGAGCTGGGCGAGCTGGCCTGACGATCTGGGAGAGCTGGCCTGATGAGCTGGACTGACGAGCTGGGGCGGCCCGTGAGCTGGGGCGGCCTGTGAGATGAGACGGCGGCCTGGGTGACTCCTCAAAGGGGCCGGGGGGATAAATATTTCCTCACCCTACTAGTATTTATGCAGGTCAACCCAAAATTGGCCTCAAGGAGTGCAAAACTCTCAAAAAGCTTAAAAACATGCACCAAGTCTTGCACCTTATTTGGGGCCCTCTCTTCGCGAATACGAGGTTGTACACAATCCCCACTCTTTTCGAGCAGGTTCCACACTCGGAAAGAAACATCCAACCCAACGTATTCGCTGCGTAGCCTTCTTGGAGCCGAAAACTCTTGGCCTCCCGGGGGGGGGGGGGGGTCAATCTGTCTAGCCAGCTAATGGGAGCCTGGGTGACGAGACGACCTCGGGGTAAAAAAGACTTGCCCTCCCAGAGGGGTCAACCTACCAAGCCAGCTAATGGGAGCCTGGATGACGTGACAACCTTGGGGTAAAAAACACTTGGCCTCCCCGAGGGGTCAACCTATCAAGCCAACTAATGCGAGCATGGATGACGAGATGGCCTCGGGGTAAAAAACACTTGGCCTCCCCGAGTGGTCAACCTGTCAAGCCAGCTAATGGGAGCTTGGATGTCGAGACGACCTCAGGGTAAAAAACACTTGGCCTCCCCGAGGGGTCGACCTGTCAAGCCAGCTAATGGGAGCCTAGATGACAAGACGGCCTCGGGGTAAAAAATAATTGGCCTCCCCGAGGGGTCAACCTGTCCAGCCAGCTAATGGGAGCCTGGATGACGAGACGACCTCGAGGTAAAAATACTTGGCCTCCCCAAGGGGTCAATCTGTCAAGCCATCTAATGGGAGTCTGGATGACGAGACGACCTCCGGGTAAAAAATACTTGGCCTCCCCGAGGTGTCAACCTATCAAGCCAGTTAATGGGAGCCTGTATGACGAGACGACCTCGGGGTTAAAATACTTGGCCTCCCTGAGGGGTCAACCTGTCAAGCCAGCAAATGGGAGTCTGAATGACGAGACGACCTCGGGGTAAAAAACACTTGGCCTCCCCGAAGGATCAACCTATCAAGCCAGCTAATGGGAGTCTGGATGACGAGACGACCTCGGGGTAAAAAACACGTAGCCTCCCTGAGGGGTCAACCTGTCAAGCCAGCTAATAGGAGCCTGGATGATGAGACGGCCTTGGGGTAAAGTCTACTCACCCCTCCGAGAGATCAACCTGACCTGCCATCTAGTGGGAGCTTGCCAGCGGAATCATCTCGAGGTAAGTCCTACTCACCCCTCCAAGAGATCAACCCGCCCTGCCAGTTAGTAAGATCCTGGAAGCGGAATCATCTCGAGGTGAGACCTACTCACCCCTCAAAGAGATCAACCTGCCCTGCCAGCTAGTGGGAGCCTGACAACGGAATCATCTCAAGGTGAGGCCTACTCCCCCCTTCGAGAGATCAACCTGCCCTGCCAGCTAGTGGGAGCCTGGTAGCGGAATCATCTCGAGGTGAGGCCTACTCCCCCCCCCCCCTCCGAGAGATCTACCCGCCCTGCTAGCTAGTGGGAGCCTGGTAGTGGAATCATCTCGAGGTGAGGCCTACTCACCCCTCCGAGAGATCAACCTGTCCTGCCAGCTAGTGGGAGCCTGATATCGGAATCATCTCGAGGTGAGTCCTACTCACCCCTCTGAGAGATCAACCTGCCCTACCATCTAGTGGGAGCCTGGCAGCAAAATCATCCCGTGGTGAGTCCTACTCCCCCCTCTGAGAGATCAACCTGCCCTGCCAGCAAGTGGCATCCTGGAAGTGGAATCATCTCGAGGTGAGGCCTACTCCCCCCCTCCGAGAGATAAACCTGCCCTGCCAGCTAGTGAGAGCCTGACAGCGGAATCATCTCAAGGTGAGACCTACTCACCCCTCCGAGAGATCAAGCTGCCCTGCCAGCTAGTGGGAGCCTGACAATGGAATCATCTCGAGGTGAGGTCTACTCACCCCTCCGAGAGATCAACTTGCCCTGCCAGCTAGTGGGAGCCTGGCAGTGGAATCATCCCGAGGTGATACATACTACCCCCTCCGAAAGATCAACCTACCCTGCCAGTTAGTGGGAGCCTGACAACAGAATCATCTCGAGGTGAGGCCTACTCCCCCCTCTGAGAGATCAACCTGCCCTGCCAACTAGTGGGAGCCTATCAGCGGAATCATCTCGAGGTGAGGCCTACTCACCCTTCTGAGAGATCAACCTGCCCTGCCAGCTAGTGGGAGCCTGGCAGCGGAATCATCCCGAGGTGAGGCTTACTCCCCACCTCCGAGAGATCACCCTGCCCTACCAGCTAATGGGAGCCTGGCAGCGGAATCATCTCGAGGTGAGGCCTACTCTCCCTCCGAGAGATCAACCTGCCCTGCCAGCTAGTGGGAGCCTGGCAGTGGAATCATCTCGAGGTGAGGCCTACTCACCCCTCCGAGAGATAAACCTGCCCTGCCAGCTAGTGGGAGTCTGGCAGTAGAATCATACCGAGGTGAGGCCTACTCCCCCTCCGAGAGATCAACATGCCCTGCCAGCTAGTGGGAACCTGGTAGTGGAATCATCCCGAGGTGAGGCCTACTCCCCCTCCGAGAGATCAACCTGCCCAGCTAGCTAGTGGGAGCCTGGCAGCGAAATCATCTCGAGGTGAGTCCTACTCCCCCCTCCGAGAGATCAACCTGCCCTGCCAGCTTATGGGAGCCTGACAGCGGAATCATCTCGAGGTAAGGCCTACTCAACCATCCGAGAGATCAACCTGGCCTGTCATCTAGTGGGAGCCTGGAAGCAGAATCATCTTGAGGTAAGGCCTACTCACCCCTCTGAGAGATCAACCTGCCCTGCCAGCTAGTGGGAGCCTGGCAGCGGAATCATCTCGAGGTGAGGCCTTTCATGGATCACAAATATTTTTTGGCGGTCCCTGTCTTCAATTATAGTTGATACAATGAAAGCAAAGTTCATTACAAGAGATGATCCACTTCTTTCATACTTCCCTCTTCCCTCGAGAATCATCGGATCCCTCCCCGGGTGCCCACATCAACCCTGTCCTTACATCTCTCCCCTGCTGCCTCGGTTTGGACTTCTTCAATCCGTACCAGATCTTGCGCTTGTTGAGGCTGATGAGGCTGTGGTGCCTGAGCTCTTATCCTTCTCAACTCCAGAAATTCGGGGCATGTAGCTGTCACATGGACTTCCTCCTGATGGAACTCATAGTAGGGTAACTCTACTCTGACTCTTCTCCTTCCCGGGCGGTTCCTCCTCTCCCTTCAACCAATCTCCATCGCTTGCTGCGGTGTGGGTAGGAGCTGCCTAGGGGCTTGCCTTTGGAAGTTAAACCTCCCTTGGCCTCCCTAAAAATCCTCCTCCCCTTGGATGAGACCTCTTCCTGGACCCTGAACGGGTCCTCCCTGTTGCCACCAACCTGGCTCCGGACCTTCTTGAGGTCCCTGGAGCCCCTGAGCTCTGTGCTCCTCTCTCCTTTTCCCCTCCTGATGCCTCGAGCCACCTTGCTCCTTCGACTCTACCTCTGTCAATCTTGCCAACTTCTTGACAAACACCGGGTTGGCCACCGTAATTGCTATCTCCTCTGCCGCCCTTTCCATCAGCTCCTCGAAGGAAAGGGGGGCCTTTCGGGTCAGGCTCATCTTGAATAACCCATCGCGCAACCCCATTGTGAACGCCTTCTGGAGGGCATACCCCGGTATTTCCTGGACCTCCAGGATTCATTCTTGGGACCTATCAACGTAATGGGCCAGCGACTCCTCGGCCCCCTGCCTTATTGTTGAAGTATTAGACCGGGCGGCCTTGCGGTCTTGTTTGGCGGTTTGTTGACCGAGCGGTCTGGCGGTCTCCTCTGGAGCTTGGAGACCGGGCGGTCTATCAGACTCACATTGCGGCTTGTTCTCATCCTACTGGATTTGCCGTGCGGTTAACCCATCTGTCTAACCGCGTGGCCTGTTCGGTCTCTTTTATTTCTAGCCGCTCAGCCCTGTACATGTTTAGTCCCACATTGTTTGTTTATACTCTCTTTTATCTCCTCCATTCTATATAAGGGAGGTCATACCTTTGTAAATGATATCTTTTTTGGATAATAAAATTTCAATTATTCAAAAGTCTATCCGTTTGTTCTTATTTGTTCGCTACTTTTTACATGGTATCAGAGGACACGGTCTTTTCCTCCTGATTGTGTGCGCTCTCTGATTCTCGCGGCTTGTTTTCTGCTTACGCGACCTGTCTTCGCGGCTTGCCTTCTCTTCTGTCCGCTGCCCTGTTCGCGCGGCTTGTTTCTCCTTGGTTCTCTTCTCCTGCTGTTATTCGTCGCCGCGACCTGTTTTGTTGTCACCGCGCTCCTGGTTCATTCTTGCCACTCCGGCTTCCTAGTCGTTGCGGCCTGTTTCTGTTCGCCCGGCTTGCGACTTGTTGTTGTTGCTGCTTCTTGCTTCCTCTCCTCTTCCGTTCGCTCGGCCTTTTCAGTCCGCGCGACCTCTTCCCCTCTGTGCCTTTGCCTGCTTCCTAGCCGCTTGTGTTCGCGCGGCTTCTTCCTTTTTATCCGTTGCGGCTTCGCCTCTTCTTGCGCGGTTTCTTGCTGTGTTCTATGACTACTTCCGGTCTCACCACCCCCGTTATATCCACCACTCCTGCAGCTCCTTCTCCACCTCCTCCTTCGGGCAACCTTGGCACCCTTTCTAAGCTTGTTGGCTCCAACTATCCTGATTGGAGCGTTTCTTTCACCTTTATTCTTCGCTCTCAGCGCAAGCGTCATCACCTCACCGATGACCCTCCTCCTCGTAACTCTCCTGAGTTTGATGACTGGGATGCGAGCGATGCTCTTGTCCGCACGTGGCTGGCCAATAGCCTTTTTGATGAGTGCCTTCCCGTCATTCGTCATGATGAAACGGTCAAGGCCGCCTGGCTTCACCTCGCTGCTCTCTATTCAAAGGGGGGACAGACGCTCCGCATTTATACTCTCTATGCAGACCTCTTCGCCCGCCCTTCCATGTCTCCTGCTGCGGCTTATCAGCATGTTCAGGCTCTTGGTGCTAAAATTCTCCAGAATCGCACCTTCTCCGCGGACTTGGCCGAACAGCACAAACACTTCCAGGAACTCCTGGTTGTTTGTTATCTTCTCCGTCTTCCCGATTCCTATGATCTGATCCGCCAGCAGATCCTGGGTGAGGCGGAATCTCCTACTTTGGATGCCACCGCGGCTCGCATTGCCGCTGTTACTTCGCTGCTCCAGCGGCCTCTGTTGGCCTCCCCACCCTCCCAGGACTCCTTTGCTCACCAAGCTCAGAGGGGGGGACCTAGTGGCCGCGGCCACTCCGGCGGACGGGGTTCGTCCCGGTTCCTCTGCTCTCACTGTGGTTGTACCGGCCATTCTGTTGACCGCTGCTGGCAGAAACATCCTCATCTTCGCCCTTCCGGTGATGCTCCTTCGGCCTCCGCCTCTTCTCGGTCGTCTGCCTCTATGGACACGACGCCAGGTAGTGCCCACGTTGTTACCCAAGGTAAATGGCTGATTGACTCTGGTGCTACAAATCATATGACTGGCAACCCTCATTGCTTCTCCCGTCTTGAGACACGTGACTGCTTGCCCCCGGTTCGTGTGGCAGATGGTTCACCGTCCCCGGTTCATGGGACGGGCATGGTTCAACTCACCCCATCGCTTTGCTTGGAGGACACTCTCTATGTCCCGAAGTTCCCGTGCAATTTATTATCTATTACTACTTTATGCCGGCAACTTCAGTGCTCCGTCTTATTCACTCCAACTTCTTGTTCTTTTCAGGACCCGAGGACCCAACGGACGATTGCTACTGGGACTGAGAGCGGCGGCCTCTACTTCCTCGACGATGTTTCCGCTCTGTCCGCCTACTCCTCCTCTACAGATCTCCTTCAATGGCATCTTCGCCTTGGACATCCTCCTCCTCGGATTCTTCGACAGTTTCTGCCCCACTTACCTCCTACTAGTTCTCCGCTCAACTGTGATGCGTGTCAGCTTGGCAAACATCATCGCTCCTCCTTCCCACCGAAGCAAGGCCGTGTCTCCTCTCGCCCGTTTGATCTTATTCATTCTGATGTATGGGGTCCTGCTCCTACCCTCACTGTTGGTCGGGGTAGTTCCTATTTTGTCACTTTTATAGATGATTTTTCACGATGTACCTGGGTGTATCTATTAAAAGATCGCTCTGAACTCTTTTCTGTTTGACAATCATTTTATTTTATGATTCAGAATCAGTTTGACATTTCTATTAAAGTTTTACGTTCTGATAATGCCAAGGAATATCTTAATCATGAGTTCTCCTCTTTCTTTCACCAACATGGTCTTCTTCATCAAACTACTTGTGTTTACACCTCCCAGCAGAATGGGGTGGCGGAGCGTAAAAACTGTCACCTTCTTGATGTTGCTCGTACTCTCATGACGCAGATGCACGTCCCTCGCTCCTATTAGGGCTGCGCTGTGCTTCTTGCTTGCTATCTCATCAATCGCCTTCCCTCCACAGTTCTCCACGGCCAGACCCCCTTCTCCATTCTCTACCCCCACAAGGAACCTTTTCCTCTCCCTCTCCGTGTCTTTGGCTGTACGGCCTTTGTTCACGCTCTCTCCGCTACCCGCG
Organism: Platanthera guangdongensis; assembly: GCA_039583875.1. Taxonomy (NCBI): domain Eukaryota; kingdom Viridiplantae; phylum Streptophyta; class Magnoliopsida; order Asparagales; family Orchidaceae; genus Platanthera; species Platanthera guangdongensis. The sequence goes on from CM077160.1 coordinate 706,761, forward strand.
ACAAGCTTTCCCCCCGTTCCACCAAGTGCGTCTTTTTGGGGTACTCTACCACTCAAAAAGGCTATTGCTGTTTTGACCCCCTTCTCCGCAAGCAGTTTGTCTCCGTGGATGTGACATTTTTCGAGAATGCTTCCTACTTCTCTCCTACCTCCTCTCTTCCTTCTGATCTCTCCGTTCCCTCCATGCCTCTTGACGTCTTCCCACCTCCGTCTCATCCTCCACCGTCTCCTTCCCAGTCCGTCTCCCCACCCACCCCTCCACCCTCCTCTCCGCCGCCGTCTCTCTCTAGTCCCGGGCCAGCCTTCTCCGCCACGGATGCTTCGATCGCTGACGCACCCATCAACCTAGATCTTCCCATTGCTCTTCGCAAAGGGGTGCAGGCGTATACTCAACACCCGCATGCGGCGGTTGTTTCCTATGATCGGCTTTCTCCTTCTCGCAGGTGTTTTGCCTTGGCTATCTCCGCTACTTCTACTCCCCGCACCTACCAGGAGGCTCTTGCTCTCCCTCATTGGAAGTCTGCCATGGATGAGGAGATGGCTACTCTTACTGAAAGGGGTACCTGGACCCTTGTTCCTCCTCCCGTGGGCACTGATGTGGTTGGCTGTTGCTACGTCTTCGTTGTGAAATTTCACCCCGACGGTACTATGGATCGCTACAAGGCCCGACTGGTGGCCAAGGGCTTCACTCAGACTTACGACATTGATTACTTTGATACTTTTTCTCCGGTTGCTCGCCTCAGCACCATCCAGGTTCTTCTCTCTGTGGCTGTTAACCGGGATTGGGCTATTTCCCAGCTTGATGTGAAGAATGCCTTTCTCTATGGTGATCTTCAGGAGGACGTCTACATGGAGCAACCTCCTGGGTATGTTACTCAGGGGGAGACACACGTATGCCATTTGAAGAAGGCCATTTATGGCCTAAAGCAGAGCCCTCGAGCGTGGTTCGACAAATTCAGTGGCATTGTGGCTACCATCGGTTTTACAAGGAGTTCGGCCGATCACTCCTTATTCATTCGCAAAACGGTCTCGGGACTGGTGGTTTTAGCAGTATATGTGGATGATATTCTTCTTACTGGCGATGACCGAGATGGGGTGGACTTGACGAAGAAGCACCTCCGTCAACACTTGGTCACGAAGGATATGGGCTCCCCGAAATACTTTTTGGGGATAGAAATCTCCCGGAAACTTGACTCGTTGGTTCTCTCCCAACGGAAGTATGCCCTTGATCTTCTACAAGAAACAGGATTGACAGGTGCCAAACCGGCTCGGTTTCCCATGGCTATTGGAGAAGACAAAATGTGGACGAATGACTAGCCTCTTCTATCTGATGTCACAAGGTACAGATGTTTGGTAGGCAAACTCATCTATCTCACGGTGACTAGACCCGACATCGCCTATGCTGTAGGCAAGGTCAGTCAGTTTATGCAAGCTCCCAGGGAGTGCCATCTTCAGTCTGCCCTGAAGATTTTAGAGTACATCAAAGCAGCACCCGACAAAGGGCTAATCTTTCAGAAGAATGGTCATCTGAGAGTTGCGGCCTACTCAGATTCTAGTTACGTAGATGACAAAGGCGATCACAAATCCACATCAGGTTTTTGTACCTTTGTTGGAGGAAATCTTGTGAGTTGGAAGAGCAAGAAACAGTCTGTTGTCTCCAGATCCAGTGCAGAAGCCGAATACCGGAGTATGGCGTCAACCACGTGTGAGTTAAAGTGGTTGCATGCTCTCATGCTTGACCTGGGCGAGGTATATTACTATCCTCTTCCTATGTTCTGTGACAACAAGGCCGCTATATACATATACAGAAATCTGGTCTTCCATGAGAGAATAAAGCATATAGAGGTTGACTGTCACTTCATTCGGGAAGAGATTTTGAAGAAACAGATTTGTACTCCGTTTGTCACCTCTGACAAGGAATTGGCAGATATCTTCACCAAGCCGGTCTCTACTTCCTTCTTCCACATTTGTGACAAGCTGGGCATGATTGATATCTATGCTCCAGCTTGAGGGGGAGTGTTGAAGTATTAGACCGGGCGGCCTTGCGGTCTTGTCTGGCGGTTTGTTGACCGAGCGGTCTGGCGGTCTCCTCTGGAGCTTGGAGACCGGGCGGTCTATCGGACTCACATTGCGGCTTGTTCTGATCATGCTGGAGTTGTCGTGCGGTTAACCCATCTGTCTAACTGCGTGGCCTGTTCGGTCTCTTTTATTTCTAGCCGCTCAGCCCTGTACATGTTTAGTCCCACATTGTTTGTTTATACTCTCTTCTATCTCCTCCATTCTATATAAGGGAGGTCATACCTTTGTAAATGATATCTTTTTTGGATAATAAAATTTCAATTATTCAAAAGTCTATCCGTTTGTTCTTGTTTGTTCGCTACTTTTTACACTTATCAGGAAGATGGACTCAGTACTCTTATTCCTCTTCTTGGAGGTGGAGAAGCAAAGCTGAAAGCTCTTGCTCAAGTCCTCAAACACATAAATTGATCTCGGTGGGAGTTGGTGGAACCAGTCCCTTGCCTGTCCTTTAACGTGATCGCGAAGAGGCGACACTTGAAGGCACCCATCATCGGCCTGATGGAGACGGCATCCTAAAACCACTGCAGGTGCTGGACGGGGTCATCTTTCCCGGTATAGTAAGCCACGTCAGGCTCTCTGAACCCCTCGGTAACGAGAGCTGAGATGATCAGCTCGCTGAAGGGTGACCCACTGAGGGGTGGTCTCGCCACCTCTACTCGCGCGACCTGCTCGCCTGGAAAGCTAGCACTCATTGGGCTGGAGAACAACTCCCGCCCGGTGAGGTCTCGCTCGATTCCATCTCCCATCCTTTCCTTCCCGGGCCGTCTTCCCGGCACACTTCCTTCTCCCCCTATTGGGGTCATCTCTCCTAGACCCCTGGGAGTCGACTTATCGAGAGGGGGGGGGGGGGGGTGGAGCTAGCTCTTGGGGGGTTTGAGTGGAGCTGCCACCCCGAGGAGAAATAGTTCGCAGCATCTCCATGATGTCTTGGATGGATGCCATGAACTCTTCTCTCCCCGCAAAGGGTCCTGGGTTGGGGAGCTTGCCGAGATCATCACTACCTCCTTGACCTCCAGCCATGACACTCTCCTGAGATCTTCTGTGTTGGTCACTCTCCACGCTCACCATACCAAGATGTTGAAACTGAGAAATCGGTCTCTGTGGAGTTCGGGGTCCCTAATAAGGGGTGACCTCACACTTACTGCACTCAGGCGAACTTCACGGACCAAAGGCTCAGGAAACTAGGAACAGACCATCGGCTCTAGCGCAGAGGTCCCACCTCACACCTGGAAGACCTTGGAGATCTCCCCCTCCCTAGTCAATCCTGAGCTAGGTGCCTTGGAGGATGAAGAGAAAGGATCCAAGTGGCTAAGAAGCAATGCTCTCCAAGGCACCCTCAAGGGTCTATTTATAGTTTTTGGGGGAATGACCTGCAAATAACTAACCTCCGCTGCTCTAAAATTACTGCAAACACCCCGGGGCTGGTCTGACGAGCTAGCTTGACGAGCTGGGTGAGCTGGCCTGACGAGCTGGGCGAGCTGGTCTGACGAGCTGGGTGAGCTGGTCTGACGAGTTGGCCTGACGAGCTGGGAGAGCTGGCCTGACGAGATGGGCGAGCTGGCCTGACGAGCTGGGCGAGTTGGCCTAACGAGCTGGGCGAGCTGGCCTGATGAGCTAGGAGAGCTGGCCTGACGAGCTGGGCGAGCTAGCCTAACGAGCTGGGCGAGCTGGCTTGACGAGCTACCTAACGAGCTGGGCGAGCTGGCCTGACAAGCTGGCCTGACAAGCTGGCATGACGAGCTGGACGAGCTGGCCTGACGAGCTGGCCTGACAAGCTGGTCGAGCTGGCCTGACGAGCTGGGTGAGCTGTCCTGATGAGCTGGCCTGACGAGCTGGGCGAGCTGGGGCAGCCTGCGAGCTAGGGCAGCCTGCGAGACGAGACGACAGCCTGGGCGACTCCTCAAAGGGGCCGGGGGGGGGGGGGGAATATTTCCTCCCCTACTATTATTTACGCAGGTCCACCCAAAATTGGCCTCCAGGAGTGCAAAACTCTCAAAAAGCTTAAAAACATGCACCAAGTCTTGCGCCTTATTTGGGGTCCTCTCTTCACGAATACGGGGTTGTACATGTAATGACATAATGCCAAATGATATTGTCTTTGTTGTACATTCCTTCGAGAGTTTATATATAAATGTGGTTGTTTATATATATAGTGGACATTCATGGTTGGAGTTCAATATTAATGTTTAAAGCTTCCGCTAGAATGCTCTGTGTTAGGATGCGATTATGATTTGGTATTAACTTATAACCTCGTCGTCTGTTTTGTGGCATATGGTGTGGGGCCCCGGTCGGACCTTCTATTATATGCTATATGAACTAATGGAGTCACTACACCAAGTTCGACCATTTTTGGTTGAGAAGGGGCTACTCCTTTTGAGCATCCGGGTACGTGGTGGGACCTTCCTGCCGCAACATCTGGGGTCCTGTTTGCTTTCGTTCTCCATCCTAGCCATCCTAGTCGTCTGACCTTACCTCTGAGTCTGTAACCTTATGCGGCATTGCTCCGAATTCTGAGGTTGGGAATTTTCCTGACTTCAACAAATATATATAGTTGTAAACATCTGAAAATTGATGGTTTTACAATATTTGTATCATTAACTTATTGTATGTTCAATGTTTCATATAGTTTTTAAGATTTAAAAGTTCAATAGGCTGTAAATAGTTAATATGGTAACATATGTAAAATAAAAAAAATATAATATATATAATTAATTAAACATTAAAACTCGATATATGAAATATTTTTATACATCCCCCGATATATTAAAAACCGACATGAAAAACCCAAACCGACGTGTCCCCGATATCCGGCATCTGTAACCTTAGTCTTCCCGCCATTAATCAATATGACCCTAGACTCGATCATGAGGGGTTGGGTGGATGGTCCTCTTGAGGATAAAAATGCTGATCCAGGGCAGTTTCAGGTCGACGGTCATGAATTTGATCAAGGGGGCGTCTTATAGGCGGTGTGAGCTCTAGTGGTGGTTAATTCCTAGCACGCCAATATTGAGGCGGGATGGAGTCTCGTTCTTCCTCAATGTGATTGTCAAGTGGATTGGTCGTGTCCTCCCTCCTTCAAGGAGTGGCTTGATCCTTATGATCTTCAAGGATATTTATGTGGGTGCTAGATTATTGAGTTGAGCATTCATTTGATCGAACTGATCTAGCACCAATCTTTGGAACTCTGCAAGTGTTATTGTGAAGTTAGAGGTGGAGGTCCCCTCGTCAGTTAGGTTTCGGGTCAGACATGGACTAACAATATGGCCTATCACCACGTAACATACAAGTGACCCAAACCTAGATCAAATACTAAATCCGACGCAGGGTGAGCTATGAAGGTGAACGACACTGACACAAATGCAAACTCTATGTGATTGGTATTGGGTTGACTCAACAAGTCTAATTTATATGATGCATGTATTGGTCAAATTGATCCAAAATAAATTTGAGTAATAAAATTAAATAGGCAAATCAACGAACACAACATTCGTAATGATTTTCAGTTAAGCAAGCAAGACAAATTTTCATTCGCAGGAATGCTTTCAACTACAAAAGCACAATGATTTGGCAGTGCGGTTATGACTGATGCATATGGATTCCCTGATGCATACGACGATGTATGTTTTGTTGTAGGAGATGGAAATGGGGCTCTGGTTTGCGACAGGCACTGAAACATGAGATTATCGACTGGTGGAAGGTGTCTGAAAGGAAGGTAGTAGCGTTTAGGAGGAGCGAGCCGCAGAAAGTAGGTGAAGAGTTTGCGTTTAATGATGGGAGAGAAAGTGGTGGAGGCAAGGGCTTGCAGATGGGATGTAGTTAAAGCGGTTAACAACAACAATTTTACGTTTGCGTGAGGTAAGGGGGCGATTTCCAGTCGAGAGATTGTGGGAGAGAGAGGGGAGAATGAGGGCATGAGGTTTGTGGTTATGGGAGATGAGGGATAGTTTTCACGCTATAAGAGTTATGGGATAGGGAAATAGGAGGAATTAGGAAAATAAACTGGGACGATGCACTCCAGGATCTAGAGGTATCATGCCACGGTATGATTGTTGCTCTAAATTATCCCATATGGCTAACAACGCCCCATAATGGCAGTCATCACCCATATTTATAATGAAATGGGGCATGGGCACCCAGTGTGAATGAATAAGATTGGTCGTTATGCCCAGTATTTGAATAATACTAAATAAATTCAAAATAAATAAATTACATAGCAATAGTAGAACAATGCTCCAAATGCTCTCATCGTCTAGGATCAACGATTTAATCAACGTTTCTTGTGCGAGGACACAAATTTAAGCACTGACGAGTGATTGCCCAATCTCCTGTGCCGATCATGTCATCACTACTTGTAATAATTATATATTTATTCGGAGTTCACATGTGCGATGGTATATACTTCAAGAAACAAAGTACTATATTATACAAGGTGGATCTCCAGTGGAGGAGGTAGAAATAGTTGATTTGTCTGATGAGGAAGGAGATGCAGAGGTGCATCCTCCAATCCTAGATGCCCCTACTGCTAAGCTACTTTTTAAAGCCCGTGTTACTCCCATGTAAGAGTCTTCTAGTGACTCCAAGGGAAGTGATGATCCCCCTACCCCTATAAATGTTCCAACTGAAGATATACCTTCTATCAGTGCAGATGTATCTATTCTGAAATCTATAGAAGCCTTGATGGCTAAGAAACAAACATAGTTTGATCGATCGTTGAAGAAAGAGATGAAGAAAGTCAAAGAAATAAAGAAAGACATGAATAACGGCCTTGCAGCTATCAAGGTGCATTTTGATAAACTGGGTGAGAGGCTGGACTCGTGGTTTGTGCAGGGTGGCAAAGCTATTGTTCATACGATGACGAAACTGAAAAGTAACTTGGAGGTTCTCAAGAATATTGATGAAAATGCCAAAACAGTCATTATTGTACAGAATGCAGACATGGACTACTTTGACAACCAAATGGTTTACTATTCCAATGCCATTGCAGCCAGCGTACTGGAAGAAGTCAAAAAGGGGGAGAATGAGCTGAAAGCTAAGGTGACAGCCCTTGAAGCCGTCGTGGTAGAAAACTTTAAGGGGGTCAATACCTACAGTTATGAAAATTTCAGTTGGCTTCATAAGGAGATATTTGGTGAGCATGGTCAGACTCAAGCTAGATTTCCTGAACCTGCAGTTCCTGCTCCAGTAGGTGTTCCTGTTAATCCTGCTTAGGATTATTCTCAGTATTGGACAGACACTCAGGATTTTCCTTAGTTTGAACCAGAGTATGCTGCTGCTGCCAATCTAGAAGTTCAAATAGTTGAAGACAAACCCCAAACAACCCAAAAAAGGAAAAAAATATAGTGAAGGCTCGTTTGCTATCAGGTCTGAACTAATAGAGAAATGGCTGAGGTATGGAGTATGATTTCAAAGAGTATCATTCCTGACACATTCAAGATTGTGGACTTGACTATTGAAAATAGATGTGATTACTATAGCACAGATGAATGGAAGAATTATGAGGTAGCTTGTGCCAAAAGAAGACTGCATTTCAGGAAATACAATTTTGATGATCCAAATGCACCTCCAGCTCTGCCAAGATATTATCTAAAGCCGAAAGCTTATTTTGCCAGACAAAGTCAGAAGTGCAATGACAAACAGACTTGATAGCTTCTTCTTATGATTGATTTGTAGACACTTATTGCCCTATCTAAGAACTCTTATTTATATACATACAATTTAAAGTTTTGTCAGGGAATGCTGGTTATTCTTAATTTTATGTCTTATTTTTCTATGTTTTATTATTATTATGTGTATAATTCACCTTAGCTTGTAGGGTTTTGACTTCTTCAAATAGGAAGAGATTGTTGGATATTGTATCCATAATAACCATAATTTGAAGAAGGGTCCCCTTAAGCTAAGATGAATTGAGATTGTATTTGATGCTCTGTTTTAGTTATATGCTTGCATGACTGTATTTCTAAGTACAACCCAATGTCAGGTTACAGTGAGTCATGAAACATAGGACTATTCAATATAATCCTTCATTATGTATGTCAATGTGTTGACTCACGTGTAATCTCTCTATTGGGGTGTACTTCTATCTCAAGTGCATTCGAAGATCAAGGAATGACAAAGACTTGGAATCAACATAACAGAAATTTTACCCAAGTAAAATTCATCAAGTATCTTAAAGGATATTTGTCGAATTTGTCGAGTATACTCGTTGATACTCATCGAATTCGTCGTGTATACCTACTGGCACTCGTCGAAATCATCGTATTTACATATGGTAAAATCTCTGAGACTTGGAAAATCTGTTCAGTAAAAATCATCGAGTATCATTAAGTATACTCATCAAATTTGTTGAGTGTATCTTCCGATACCCGACAAATTCGTCGAATATACATGTCGATACACACCGAATTTGTCGAGATTCATTGGGTATAGCTTTGAGTTTTAGAATTTACTTCTCTAAAATTTTCTAAGTCAGATTCGTCGAATATAGCTTTGCTCATGCGTTGAATGCGTCGAGTGTATCAGCCGATACTCGTCGAATTCGTCGAGTATGTCAGCTGACACTCATCGAATTTGTCATGTTTGTCTTTGTTAAGCTTTGAGTTAAAATTTCGACTGGACTAAAATTCTCCATGTTTTTTTCGTCGAGATTCATGTGCAATTCGACGAGTATACTCGGCTATATTCGACGATACTCGACAAATTATACTTAGGGTTATTTTCTTCCTGATTTCAAATTTCTAGTACGTTCTTCCCGATCGCCATGTACAATGATTTATGCACATCTCAGTATAGAAAGATTTTTCTAGTCATTATAAAGGAAGATTCCTATATCTAGGGTGAAATTTATTTCAACCCTAATCGTGTGTTGCAGAATATAGACCGGGCGGTCTGGCGGTCTGACTCTGGCGGATTGCAGTCCGGGCGGTCTGTCAGTTTCTCTCCAGCGGTTTGGTAGCAGGATTTCTGTTGTTGGTGCCCTGGAGGTCTGCCGATCTGTCTCTGGCGACTTGGAGATCGGGCGTCCTAGCAGTCTCCCGTGTCGGCTTTTTCTGTCTCTCTGGTGGTTGTCAGGCCGTTTGCCCATTCGTCAAACCGCGCGGCTTGGTCAGCTTGCATTTAAGATAAACCGCTTGTACATGTTATTTTTTAGTACCACATTATTTAATTATAATCTCTCTCATCTCCTCCATTCTATAAAAGGGAGGCTATACCATGTAATACACATCGTTTTTGGGATAATAAAGATTTCTGTTATTCAAATTTCTGACTTTTCTTTTTCTGTTCGTATATGGTATCAGAGCAAAGTTTTTTTTTCTGTCTGATTCGGTGCCTTCTCCTATCCGCGCGACTTTATCTCCTTCTTGTCGTCTGTTCGCGCGGTATCTCCTCCATTTCCTCCTTTGTCGCTGCCCTTCGTTTGTGCGGCCTTCTTCTCGCTCTCTCTCTGTGGCCTGTTTACGCGGTTTCTCTATCTCCTGTTCGTGTGACCTGCTATCTACCCGCACGATTTCTTTCCCTGTGTCCGTCGCAGTTTCTTCTCTTGTTCGCTGCGGTTTCTTATCCTATCTGCTGCAGAACCTTTCCTTGTGTCCGCTGCGGCCTTCTGCCTTGTCCTCATGACCTCCCCGTCTTCTCTCTACCCGCGCAGCCTTCTCTCTACCAGCGCGGCCTTTTCTCCGGCCTTTCTCTCTTCTATCTACCCGCATGGCTTCTCCTCCATGGCTCTTTCCGGCTCTTCTACCACGACCGCTACTCCTATGGCAACTCCGCCTCCTCCTAACATTCCTTTCGGGAATCTTGGCACCGTCTCCAAGCTTGTCGGTTCCAACTACCCGGATTGGAGTGTCTCCTTCACCTTCCTTCTTCGCTCACAATGCAAACGCCACCAGCTCACCGATGAACCTCCTCCTCCCACTTCCACCGAGTTTGACGACTGAGATGCTAGCGATGTGCTTGTACGTACTTGGCTTGCTAACAGTCTTTTCGATGAATGTCTTCCTGTAACATCCCATATCCGTCGCATAGCATATAGCAGTAGGTCCGGCCGGGGCCCGACGCCATATACCATAAACAGACCGAGTGGTTACTCAATGGAAATCATCCAACCAATAACAACATCCTATATAGATCATTCTAGCGGAAGCAATTAAAATTGTTACATTAATAAAGAACCCAACGCTAGCATGAATGTCCACTAATACGCTAAAAGGAATGAAGTACAAATATACAAGTACAGGTCTTATGGCCTTACAATTATTTTCCTCCAATTACATGTTTTTCAAACCTCGGCACGCAGGCCGGCCATACATGAATAAAAGAAAACACTCAAAATTAGGCCTTCGAGGGCTGGCTCAGCAACTTGGGCTTTAGCCCGCTATTTACCGCTCTGCTCCGCAGCACCTGCAAGCACAATCCACCACAATGGTGGCAAATCAAAGCAACGATCAGCAATGCTGACCAAATTATAACGATCCTGCCCCCAATTCGGGGCGACGATGCTCCTTCCCTGCACTTTATTAGCATAACCAAGCAGTATATAAATACATTGCATCACAGGCGTTGGCACGTACGACCACACGCCCCGTGCTCTCAGGGCACATTCTCGGTGATCACAGCCAAAGTCCGCCGACTCACCACCGCCCCCGGGACAGCAATATCTCGTGAGCAATCTGGTCTTTCTAGCCACTGCCTAAGACCCTCCATCTATGCAAACAACAAGTGCCAAGTAACTTTAGGTCTCTTTAACCGAACGACATAGATCGAGTACGGTTCCACCTGACCAGTTGCTCACACCGCAACGTCAAATTAAGTCGTCTGCGCGGGTCAAGCTTCCTCGAGTCCCGTATCTCCCATATAATCACATAACCCATTTATGTTCAGGTTGGCTCTCAGGCCACCATGTTGGCAGAACCACGCATCTGCCCAGTTTTCTGGGTGCACCTTGGAGTTAATCCCCAAGGCTCCCTGTTACAATCTACCACGTAGAAAACCCGAAAAACAAACATTCGCACGGAGTATTCTCCGGCCATTTATGCAATGCAACATCACCGATCTAGACCAACTTGTCTGGGTAGGCTTCACACATCATGCATATATCGTCCCTCGATTACGGACTCTTATGTACACAACGTGGACTATTCATGTCTACCCGAAGGAATGCCTCAAACTTACCGCAAACTCGCGAGAGCGAGCTTCCCTATGCAAAAGAAGTAGAGCTTCATGTACAACCCCGTATTCGTGAAGAGTGTGCCCCAAACAAGGCATGCACGTTTTTAATCTTTTTCGAGATTTTGCACTCTTGGTGGCCAATTTTGGCTTGGCCTTGGAAATATACTAGTAGGGGAGGAAAAATCCGTCTCCCCCCAGTGGCCCTCTTTTGGGGGGCGGGTGCGACAAGTTGGCTAGCACCCGACCCATCCCGATAAGTGCGAGGTGGGAACGGCGGGACCGGCTGGCGGCCGGGGTCTCGCCCCTGCCCTCTCCTGCTTGGCGGCATGGCGGGGCAAGACCGGCCAGGAGCTGGGGTCTCGCCCCTGCCCTCTCCGGCTTGGCGGCCTGGCGGGGCGAGACCGGCCGGGGGCCGGGGTCTCTCCCATGCCCTCTCCTGCTTGGCGGCCTGGCGGGGCGAGACCGGCCGGGTGCCGGGGTCTCGCCCCTGCCCTCTCCTTCTTGGCGTCTTGGCGGGGCGAGACCGGCCGGGGGCCGGGGTCTCGCCCCTGCCCTCTCCTGCTTAGCGGCCTGGCGAGGCGAGACCGGCCGGGGGCCGGGGTCTCGCCCCTGCCCTCTCCGGCTTAGCAGCCTGGCGAGGCGAGACCGGTCAGGGGCCGGGGTCTCGCCCTTGCCCTCTCTTGCTTGGCGGCCTGGCGGGGCGAGACCGGCCGGGTGCCGGGGTCTCGCCCCTGCCCTCTCCTGCTTGGAGGCCTGGCGGGGCGAGACCGGCCGGGGGCCGGGGTCTCGCCCCTGCCCTCTCCCGCTTAGCGGCCTGGCGAGGCGAGACCGGCCGGGGGTCGGGGCCTCGCCCCTGCCCTCTCCCGCTTGGCGGCCTAGCGGGGCGAGACCGGCTGGGGGTCGGGGTCTCGCCACTGCCCTCTCCTTCTTGGCGACTTGGCGGGGCGGTCGGGGTCTCGCCCCTGTCGTCTCCTGCTTAGCGGCCTGGCGGGGCGAGACCGACCGGGGGCCGGGGTCTCGCCCCTGCCCTCTCCTGCTTAGCGGTCTGGCGAGGCGAGACCGGCCTGGGGCCGGGGTCTCGCCCCTGCCCTCTCCTGCTTAGCGGCCTGGCGAGGCGAGACCGGCCGGGAGGCCGGGGTCTCGCCCCTGCCCTCCCCTGCTCCGCGGCCTGGCGGCCTGGAGGGGCGAGACCGGCCAGAGGCCGGGGTCTCGCCCTTGCCCCCCCCATGCTTTTACCGTTTTACCCTTGGGGGGAATTACCCCTTTACCCCCTAGTGTGGCTGTTTCCTATTGGCCCAAAGTCTTTTGGCACTAGGGGCATTTCGGACATTTCGGTCCATGGGGTTGGAAAAACTATAAATAGACCCTTAGGGTTGCCTTGGAGAGCATCACTTCTTCACTCTCTCTTCATCCTTCAAGGCACCCTTGCTCAAGCATTGGCTAGGGAGGAGGAGACCTCAAAGGTCTTCCGGCTGTGAGGTGGGACCTCCGAGCTAGAGCCGAGAGTCTGTTTCTAGCTTCTTGATCCTTTGGTCCGTGACATTCTCTTGAGTGTAGTAGGTGCGAGGTCACCCCTTTCTAGGGACCCCGAACTCCATAGAGGTCAATTTTGGCTTCAACACTTTGGTGCGGTGAGCGTGGAGAGTGACCAGCACAGAAGATCTCGGGAGAGTGTCATGACTGGAGGTCAAGGAGTTAGTGATGATCTCGGCGAGCTCCCCAGCCTAGGACCCTTTATGGGGAGGCAAGAGTTCATGACCTCCATCCAAGTCATCATGGAGATGCTGCGAAGCATTGCTCCTTAGGGTGGCAGCTCCACCCTAACCCCCCAGGAGCTAGCTCCCATCCCTCACGATGAGTCGACTCCCAGGGGTCTTGGCAAGATGACCCCAGCGGGGGGAGAAGGAAGTGCACCAGGAAGAAGGCCAGGGAAGGAGAGGTTGGGAGATGGGTCGGGCGAGACCTCACTGGCCGGGAGTTGTTCTCCAGCCCGGCGAGTGCCAACCTCCCAGGCGAGCAGGTCGAGCGAGTAGAAGTGGCGAGACCACCCCTTAGGGGGTCACCCTTCAGCGAGCTTATCATCTCAGATCCCATTCTCGAGGGGTTCAGAGAGCCAGACATGGCTTACTATACCGGGAAGGATGACCCCGTCCAGCATCTGCAGTGGTTCGAGGATGCCGTCTCCATCAGGCCGATGACGGATGCCTTCAAGTGTTGCCTCTTTGCGATCACGTTGAAGGAGAAGGTAAGGGACTGGTTTCATCAACTCCCTACGAGGTCGATCTATGAGTTCGAGGACTTGAGCCGGAGCTTTCAGCTTCGCTTCTCCACCTCTAAGAAGAGGAAGAGGAGTCCCGAGTCCATCTTCCTGATAAGGCAGGGGGCCGAGGAGTCACTGGCCCGTTATGTTGACAGGTTCCAAGAGGAGATCCTGGAGGTCAGGGAGATGCTGGGGTATGCCCTCCAGATGGCATTCACAGTGGGGTTACGCGAGGGGTTCTTCAAGATGCGCCTGACTCGAAAGGCCCCCCTTTCCTTTGAGGAGCTGATGGAAAGGGCGGCCGAGGAGATAGCCATGGAGGCGGCCAACCCAGCATTTGTCAAGAAGTTGGAAAAGCTAACAGAGATGGAGTCAAAGGAGCAAGGTGGCTCGAGACCTCAGGAAGGAATAAGGAGAGAAGAGCGGAGAGCTCAGGAGGGTCCAGAACCAGGTTGGAGGTAGCAGGGAGGACCAGTTTAGGGTCCAGGAAGAGGTTACGTCCAAGATGGGGGGAACTTCCGGGGAGGCCAAGGGAGGTTCAACTTCCAGAGGCAAGCCCCTAGGTTGCTCCTTCCCCCACCACAACAAGCAATGGAGATTGTTCGAAGGGAGAGGAGGAACCGCCAGGGAAGGAGAAGGGTCAGGGTAGGGTTACCGTACTGTGACTTCCACCAAGCGGAGGGGCACACCACAGCTACCTGCCCCGAGTTCCTAGAAGTGAGGGGGGGCGAGAGGCCCTGCCCTGCCACAGCCACCAGTGCGGGTTGAAGAGGTTCTGCCTAGAGAAGGGGGGATGATGTGTGTGAGGATCGGGTTGATGTCGGACCCCGAGGTGGTATAGCGGTGATCCATGGTGGAGTGGGGATCGAGGCCACTCGGAAGGCGAGCTTTCATGTGATGTACCGATGGAGCGTCGCCTCGACGTCCCAGACCCCACCCCAGGAGGAGAAGATCACCTTCTCGATGAAGGACCTGCCGGATCATGAGGATCCGTTTTGCGATGCGCTGGTCATCCAGACGGCCATTGATGGCTACACCGTCTCCCAAATCTTGGTTTACAACGGAAGCTCCGTCAACATCATTTTCAAGAAGGCGTTTGACGAGATGAAGGTAGAGCCAAGGAGGGTGTTGGCCTCGGACGGACCCTTGTTCGGATTTTCAAGAGAAAGGAAGGAGGTCGAAGGTGGAGTAAGACTCCAAGTAAAGTTGGGAGGGGCTTCAAGGAACTGCCGGTTCATCATTGTTGACGCTCCAAGCAGCTACAACGCCATCTTCGGAAGGCCCCTCATCAGTGCTTTCCGTTGCGTGCCATCTTCCTTCCACCAATGCCTCAAGTTCAGCTCCGGAGGGATCCAGGTCAGAGTCAAGGGAGACTCCAGGATGGCAAGGCAGTGCTACGTCACAGCCGTCAACACCATCTCTTGGTTGGCCAAGGCAGAGGAGATGGAGAAGGTCATGGAGAGCTTGAGCAAGATGGAAGTGTCTGAGGAGAAGGAAGCGGAAGACGGCCATCATGCCCAGGTCCCCTGAGGGTGCCTCGCCTTGCGGTAGTTTTTTCCTTTTTCTTGTCTTGTAACAAGTACTACCCCTGACCAGCTGAGTCAGGGGACCATGTAACTCATATTTTCCCCATTTGAGGATGTAGGATTTGGTAAGGTTTGATTGAGATGCCTAGTCCTTTTGCTCTGAGACGGTCCCGCTGCCCAGGCTCTCACTAACTGGGCAGGGCCGGTGGTACCTCTCGTGGATGCCTATTTGTCTCACCTCGAGATGGATTCCGCTGCCAGACTCTCATCTAGCTGGCAGGGCAGGTTGATCTCTCGGAGGGTGGGGTAGGTCTCACCTCGAGATGGATTCCGCTGTCAGGCTCTCATCTAGCTGGCAGGGCAGGTTGATCTTTCGGAGGGTTGGGTAGGTCTCACCTCGAGATAGATTCTGATGCCAGGCTCTCATCTAGCTGGTAGGGCAGGTTGATCTCTCGAAGGGTGGGTAAGTCTCACCTCGAGATGGATTCCGCTGCCAGACTCTCACTAGCTGGTAGGGAAGTTTGATCACTCGGAGGTTGGGTAGGTCTCACCTCGAGATGGATTCCGTTGCCAGTCTCTCACTAGCTGGTAGGGCAGGTTGATCTCTCAGACGGTGGGGTAGGTCTCAACTCGAGATGGATTCCGCTGTCAGGCTCTCACCTAGCTGGCAGGGCAGGTTGATCTCTCAGAGGGTGGGTAGGTCTCACCTCGAGATGGATTCCACTGTCAGGCTCTCATCTAACTGGCAGGGCAGGTTGATCTCTCGGAGGGTGGGGTAGGTCTCACCTTGGGATGGATTCCGCTGCCAGGCTCTCACTAGCTGGCAGAGCAGGTTGATCTCTCGGACGGTGGGGTAGGTCTCACCTCGAGATGGATTCCGTTGTCAGGCTCTCACTAGCTGGCAGAGCAGGTTGATCTATCAGAGGGTGGGTAGGTCTCACCTCGAAATGGATTCCGCTGCCAGGCTCTCATCTAGCTGGCAGGGCAGGTTGATCTCTCGGAGGGTGGGTAGGTCTCACCTTGAGATGGATTCCGCTGCCAGACTCTCATCTAGCTGGCAGGGCAGGTTGATCTCTCGGAGGGTGGGTAGGTCTCACCTCGAGATAGATTCCGCTGCCAGGTTCTCACTAGATGGTAGGGCAGGTTGATCTCTCGGAGGGTGGGTAGGTCTCACCTAGAGACGGATTCCGCTGCCAGGCTCTCACTAGCTAGCAGGGCAGGTTGATCTCTCGGAGGGTGGGGTAGGTCTCACCTCAAGATGGATTCCGCTGCCAGGCTCTCACTAGCTGGCAGGGCAGGTTGATCTCTCGGAGGGGGAGTAGGTCTTGCCTCGAGATGATCCCGCTGTCCAGGCACTCACTGGCTGGGCAGGGTCGGTGGTACCTCCCTATGGATGCCAAGTGTTTTTACCCCGAGGCCGTCTCGTCAGCCAGTCTCCCATTAGCTGGCTTGACAGGTTGACCCCTCGGGGAGGCCAGGTGTTTTTTACCCCGAGGACATCTCGTCACCCAGGCTCCCATTAGCTGGCTTGACAGGTTGACTCCCCTGGGCGGGGGAAAGTATTTTTCTGCTCTAAGAAGACCACTCCGCGAACATGTTGGGTTGGATGTTTCTTTCCGAGCTTATGCCAACCTCGAAAAGAGCGGGGATTGTGTACAACACTATATTCGCGAAGAGTGGGCCCCAAACAAGGTATGCATATTTTTAAGCTTTTTGGAGATTTTGCACTCTTGGTGGCCAATTTTGGCATGGCCTTGGAAATATACTGGTAGGGGGAGGAAAAATCTGTCTCCCCCTAGTGGCCCTCTTTTGGGGGGCGGGTGCGACAAGTTGGCTAGCACCCGCCCCGTCCCAGTAAGTGCGAGGTGGGAGCGACGGGACCGGTCAGGGGCCGGGGTCTCGCTGCTGCCCTCTCCTGCTTAGCGGCCTGGCGGGGTGAGAGCGGTCGGTTGCCGGGGTCTCGCCCATGCCCTCTCCCGCTTGGCGGCCTGGCGTGGCGAGACCGGCCGGGGGCCGGTGTCTCGCCCCTGCCCTCTCCTGCTTGGCGTCCTGGCGGGGCGAGACCGGCCGGGTGCCGGGGTCTCGCCCCTGCCCTCTCCTACTTGGCGGCCTGGCGGGGCGAGACCGACCGGGGGCCGGGGTCTCGCCCCTGCCCTATCCTGCTTAGCGGCCTGGCGAGGCGAGACCGGTCGGGGGTCGGGGTCTCGCCCCTGCCCTCTCCTGCTTAGCGACCTGGCGAGGCGAGACCGGCCGGGGGCCAGGGTCTCGCCCCTGCCCTCTCCTGCTTGGCGGCCTGGTGGGGGGAGACCGTCCGGGTGCCGGGGTCTCTCCCCTGCCCTCTCCTGCTTGGCGGACTGGCGGGGCGAGACCGGCCGGGCGCCGGGGTCTCGCCCCTGCCCTCTCCCGCTTAGCGGCCTAGCGAGGCGAGACCGGCCGGGGGCCGTGGCCTCGCCCCTGCCCTCTCCCACTTGGCGGCCTGGCGGGGCGAGACCGGCCGGGGGCCGGGGTCTCGCCCCTACACTCTCCTGCTTGGCGGCTTGGCGGCCTGGCGGGGCGAGACCGGTCGGGTGCCGGGGTCTCGCCCCTGCCCTCTCCTGTTTGGCGGCCTGGCGGGGAGAGACCGGCCGGGGGCCGGGGTCTCGCCCCTGCCCTCTCCTGCTTAGCGGCCTGGCAAGGCGAGACTGGCCGGGGGCCAGGGTCTCGCCCCTGCCCTCTCCTGCTTAGCGGCCTAGCGAGGCGAGACCGGCCGGGAGGCCGGGGTCTCGCCCCTTCCCTCCCCTGCTCCGCGGCCTGGCGGCCTGGCGGGGTGAGACCGGCCAGAGGCCGGGGTCTCGCCCTTGCCCCCCCATGCTTTTACCGTTTTACCCTCGGGGGGAATTACCCCTTTACCCCCGGTGTGGTTGTTTCCTATTGACCCAAAGCCTTTTGGCCCTAGGAGAATTTCAGTCATTTCAGTCCATGGGGTTGGAAAAACTATAAATAGAACCTTAGGGGTGCCTTGGAGAGCATCACTTCTTCACTCTCTCTTCATCCTTCAAGGCACCCTAGCTCAAGTATTGGCTAGGGAGGGGGAGACCTCAAAGGTCTTCCGGGTGTGAGGTGGGACCTCCGCGCTAGAGTCGAGGGTCCGTTTCTAGCTTCTTGATCCTTTGGTCCGTGACGTTCTCCTGAGTGTAGTAGGTGCGAGGTCACCCCTTTCTAGGGACCCCGAACTCCATAGAGGTCAATTTTGGCTTCAACACTTCACATGCTCAAGTAGAGAATCATTACCCTAGCATTCTTCCTTGTCGCCATGGAAATGTAAGCAGATGAAAAGCACCGCACTCTCCTTGTCTCCGTAGATCCGAAGTTGGTTCGCGATTTTGAGCTCCGAAGCTCCGCCGGTGATCGGATCTAGGCTTCTTCTTCCTCCTTTGCTCTCCCCTCTCTCTAGACTTAGAAAGAGAACCACTCAAGTGAAATGAGGGTTTCAAAGGCCCAATCCCGGGTATATCCCAGTAGGAATAACCCCAACCGTCGGATCCCTAAATAAGGAAACGAACGGCTACGATTCGTAGCTGAAAAGTAAAACCTGGGCCGAACACGGCCTGCGACACGCCCGTGTCCAGGACCGTGTCCCTCATTCGCCGTAAAAATCGACGCGTCTCGAAAAACATACGGGCATCCGACACGCTCGTGTTCGACCTGACACACTCGTGTCAGCCAGTACACACCCGTGTTCCCGGGCGTGTTCCCCCATCAACACAGGACCAACACCAACCCGTGACTCACATGAGTCTTGGACACGCCCGTGTCCTATTTGACATGCCCATGTCAAACCCGAACACGCCTGGGCTCCAGGCCATGTTCACTGTCTCGACACTTCGTCGACCACCTAACACGGCCTTGGACACGCCCGTGTCCTAGGCCGTGTTCCCTGTTTCGACACATCGTCGAGAGAAAATGTCGACTACCCGGGCCGATCGTCGACTCGAGCTCGACACGCCCGGAGACACGCTCGTGTCTCAGGTCGTGTTCGTTGCTTGACGATCGTCGACTCCAAAATTCATCGACCTCACATCCAAATCGTCGACTCGAGGCTGGCACGCCCTGGAACACGACCGTGTCCCAGGCCGTGTGCCCCCTGCCAAATTCCAAATTTGGCCCAAAATGCCTCCCATTGCTCTTTTGAGTTTCGGGGCGTTACAACTCTCCCCCTCTTAAAATAATTTCGTCCTCGAAATTACATAAAGGAAAGAAACATAAAACTTAAACGGTACCTGAGTTAAACAACTCCGGGTACTCCTCAATTATAGTCTGCTCTCGCTCCAAAGAGAGCTCCTCTCGACCACAATTGTCCCAACGGACCTTGACCATCCTGATCTCTTTACTGCGTAGCCGCTTGACTTCCGAGTCCTCAATACGTACGGGCTTGACCTTCATCGTCAACCCACTATCAACCGGCACTTGATCGACCGTAATCGCTTGCGTAGGCTCTTGCACCGCCTTCCGTAGCACCGATATATGGAATACATCATTTAGACCACTAAGCTCCACTGACAGCTTCAACCGGTATGCTGCTTCACCAATCCGCTCCAGAACCTCAAACGGTCCAAGGTACCTCTGGCTTAGATTCTTCAAGCGCTGCACCCGCGAGACACCCTTGAACGGCTTGATCTTCAAGTACACCCAATCACCAACAGCGAACTCCACGTTCCTGTGCTTGGCATTATAACACTTAGCCTGACGGTCCTGAGCGATTAGCAACCTCTCCCGAATGGTTCTCACCAAAGAAGTAGCATCCTCAACCTCCAGTCGCTTATACAACTTTGATTCACCCGTTTCCAACCAGGACAACGGCGTACGACATTTTCTACCATAAAGGGCCTCGAAGGGCGTCATTTGAATGCTCGCCTGGTAGCTATTGTTGTAAGCGAATTCCACCAAGTATAGGTGATCTTCCCATTGCTTTCCAAAGTCCCGGACACACATGCGAAGCATGTCTTCCATTGTCCGATTGACCCTCTCGGTCTGCCCATTCGTTTGCGGATGAAAGGCTGCGCTAAAACTCAGCTTTGTTCCCAACATCTGCTGCACCAGCCTCCAATCATTGGACGTTAACCGCCCATCTCGATCACTCACGATGCTGCGGGGCACATCATGAAGCCGTACAATATTATCCACATATAGATTTGCAATTTCTCAACCGGATCATCCTTACTATGCGGAATGAAATGCAACACCTTCATTAGACGATCTACGACCACCCAAATGGCGTCGTTCCCCTTTTGCAACCTTGGCAACCCATGCACAAAGTCCATAGTAATGTCGTCGAACTTCCACTCCGGAATAGGCAAGGATTTCAAGAATCCTCCCGGCTTTTGGCATTCCGCTTTCACCAAGGCGCAAGTTTGACACTTCGCCACGTAGAGCACCACATCCTTTTTCAGTCCTGGCCACCAGAACAATTTCTTAACATCGCGGTACATCTTCGTGCTCCCCGGGTGAATTGAGTACTTGGTATGATGCGCCTCGTACAATAATTCCACCCACAAATTGCCCACGCTTGGGACGCACAGACGACCGTCTTTCCAAAGTAATCCGTCCTCCACAACGAATTGGGAATTTGACCCATCCAGGGCCTCTATCATGAGTTGCTTCATGTGGATATTCATATCCAATGCCTGCCGAATCCGATCAGCCAGGTCATATTGGACTTCAGTCCAATTCAATACTGCTTTAGCACTTGATTGCTTATCAATGCAAAAGATCTCCAATGCCTCCAACTCCCGAACCAACAGCTCGTCATGGACCGACAACCAATTGGCTTGGGCTGGGGCCCGACGACTCAACGCGTCCGCCACCGCATTGCCCTTACCAGACACGTAATGGATCTTGAATGTATAGTCCCCCAGGAACTTCATCCATCTACGCTGCCGCATGTTCATATCTTTCTGATCAATCAAATATTTCAGGCTCTTGTGATCAGTGTAGATATCAATCTTCACACCGTACAAATAATGTCTCCACAGCTTCGAGGAAAAAATCACGGCCGCTAACTCCAAGTCATGGACCGGATAGTTCCTCTCGTGCACTTTCAGCTGTCTCGAGCCATATGCTATAACGCTTTCATGTTGTAACAGCACACAACCCAAACCACTGCCCGAAGCATCGCTATAAATCTCATAACCTTCGGTCCCACTCGGCGAACTCAACACAGGCGCCGTGGTCAACTGACATTTCAACTCCTCAAAAGTTCGCGCGCACTCCGGCGTCTAAACGAACTTCTGCTCCTTCCTCGTCAAAGTAGTGAGAGGTAACGCTATCCGCGAGAAGTTCTCTACGAAGCGCCTATAATAGCCGGCAAGCCCCAGAAAGATCCGGACTTCTGCTACCGTAGAAAGCTCAGGCCACTCTCGTATCGCAACAATCTTCGCCGGATCCACTGCAATACCTTCCCCACTCACTATATGACCGAGGAACGCCACTGAGGACAACCAAAACTCACACTTCGAGAACTTGGCATACAATTGATTCCTCCTTAGCGTCTCCAAAACCAAATGAAGATGCCTGAAGTGATCTTCCTCACTCTGCGAGTAAACCAAAATATTATCGATGAAGACAATCACAAAATGGTCCAAGTACTTCCTGAAGGTCTTGTTCATCAAATCCATGAACACTGACGGCGCATTCGTCAGCCCAAACGGCATGACCGTAAACTCGTAATGCCCGTAGCTTGTACTGAACGCTGTCTTAGGGATATCACTCTCCCTTATCCTCAGCTGATAGTAACCAGACTTGAGATCCAACTTAAAGTACACCGTCGACCCGACTAACTGATCAAAAAGATCATCGATCCTTGGGATTTGGTACTTGTTCTTTTCCATTAGCTTGTTTAACTCTCGATAATCAATACAAAGTCTCAAGCTCCCGTTCTTCATCTTTACAAAGAGGACTGGTGCGCTCCAAGGCGACGAACTTGGATGCCCAAACCCTTGCTCCAACAACTCTTGAAGTTGCACCTTCAGCTCCGCCATTTCTTAGGTGCTAGCCGATACGGAAATCGTGACACAGACTTTGCACCTGGCACTAGATCAATAGTGAAATCTATCTCCCGTTGAGGCGGGGCTCCAAGAAGATCTGCGGGGAACACATCAGGGTACTCAGCTACCACTGAAATACTATCCAACGCAGGCTTTGGCTTTGCAACCTCCACTAGTGTAAAGAACAGCTCTGCACCAGCACGAACTGCCTTCACCACCTGAAGAGCAGACATAAATGTCTTGCTCGACCCTTTCAAGCCCGTAAAAGTTGTCTCACGACTTGCTCCCAACTTGACTTCCTTGCGACCACAATCAATATAGGCTTGCTGCTCCGAGAGCCAGTCCATTCCAAATATAACGTCGAACTCCACCAAAGGTAGTAACGACGCTTGTAGATCGAACTCTTGATTCCCAATGTGAATCTTAACACCGTAGATTTTAGCCGTGGGCATCGAACACCCATTCGGTAACAAAACATCCAACTTGTCCTTCGTCATCGAAGAAGGTACTCCGATGCGCGATATGAATCTTTCAGACAAGAAGGAGTGTGAAGCTCCCGCATCAAAGAGTGCTCTCGCCGGAAACTCACAAATCAAAACAAATCCTGTCACCACATCCGCTTGTTTGATGGCCTCCTATTGGCCAAGATTATAAACCCTTGGTTGAGCTGGAGCATAATGGGACGCGGTTGACTCCACCGCCTTGCCCTTATCTTCATAAGTTGCTCCCGGCTTCCTCTCGGACTTGGGACGTCCGCTCCAACAGTCATGGGCAAAGTGCCCCGGCTTCCCACAAGTAAAACATGCACTCGGGGTCCGACCCGTAGTCTCCCCAAAAGCACCGGAAGAAGGAGATGGACCCGAAGTCCTAGCCTTCTTAAAGAACTTACAGTGCCCAAACTTTGAGTTAGCCGGCACCTTGAACTCAGTCCTCTTATCACCCAAGCTTTTCTTCGCTTGAACATTCTTCATGTCCTTCTCCAAGGACCGGGCCGTGTTGACCAAGGTCAAGAAACCTTGCGTCATCGGCCCCGAGAGTAGTAGCCTCAAGTCATCTCTTAGACCGTCGTAGAAACAGTTGGTCTTACGCTCCTCATCCGCGATGGTGGAGCTAGCATACCGACCCAACCGAGTAAACTCGTGGAGATACTCATCCACACTACTCTCTCCTTGTACCAACATCTAGAACTCATTATCCAAAGCTATCCTCTGAGTCGAAGGGAGGTACCTAGCCAAGAATAGTCTCGAGAACTCCTCCATCGAGACGTCTGTAAGTTGCCTACCTCTGAATAGATGCAGCTCCAAACCCTCCCACCACAGCCTAGCGTCTCCATCCAATAGGAATGTAGCTATAGTGGTCATCTGCCACTCCTCCGTCTCCGTCGCTGTCAAGACTCGCTTCACACGGGAGAGCCAGTCTTCAGCTTGAGATGGGGTTCCCAACCCCGAGAATACCGGAGGATTAAAGCGCATGACATGTTTGAGCTGTCTCTCGGTTGCCCGCCTTGGCACCAACGGCTCCACTACTACCTGCTCCACTCTTCTCGGCTCAACCTCTGGAAGAGGTACCTGCTCCATCGCAAGAGCGGGCTGCTGAATTTGCCTTGTAGGCTGCGCATTGATCATGACAAACACTACTTCGGCCACCAATCGTATGGTCTCAGCCGATGGAGGTGTTGCAGGAGCAACATTTGGTGCACTACTAGCCTCAGAAACTGCCGTTTCGACAACCCAGCACCGCTTCTGGTCACCTATAGTGGTACAAAACACCGTTAAGCGACAAAACAAAATTGCAAAACACAATTATAGGAACACGCAGGTTCCTCAAACACGTGTATTTTCATTCCTAAGTGGACATTCATGGGTTCTTTTGATGTTATAACGATGACGCACACACATGTTCTCACCACCCCTTAAAAGAATTCATCCACGAATTCATTTTAAGCCTAACCGAAACCAGTAGTCTGATACCAAATTGTAACATCCCCTATCTGTCGCATAACATATAGCAGTAGGTCCGGCCGGGGCCCGACGCCATATACCACAGACAGACTGGATGGTTACTCAATGGAAACCATCCAACCAATAACAACGTCCTACATAAAGCATTCTAGTAGAAGCAATTAAAATTGTTACATTAATAAAGAACCCAACGCTAGCATGAATGTCCACTAATACGCCAAAAGGAATGAAGTACAAATACACAAGTACAGGCCTTATGGCCTTACAATTGTTTTCCTCCAATTACATGTTTTTCAAACCTCGGCACGCAGGCCGGCCATACATGAATAAAAAAAACACTCAAAATTAGGCCTTCGAGTGCCAGCTCAGCAACTTGAGCTTTAGTCCGTTATTTACCGCTCGGCTCCGCAGCACCTGCAAGCACAATCCACCGCAACGGTGGCAAATCAAAGCAACGGTCAGCAATGCTGACCAAATTATAACGATCCTGCCCCCAATTCGGGGCGACGATGCTCCTTCCCTGCACTTTATTAGCATAACCAAGCAGTATATAAATACATTGAATCATAGGCATTGGCACGCACGGCCACACGCCCCGTGCTCTCAGGGCACATTCTCGGTGATCACGGCCAAAGTCCGCCGACTCACCACCGCCCCAGGACGGCAATATCTCGTGAGCAATCTGGTCTTTCTGGCCACTACCTAAGACCCTCCATCTATGACAACGGCAAGTGCCAAGTAACTTTAGGTCTCTTTAACCGAACGACATAGATCGGGTACGGTTCCACCTGACCCGTTGCTCACACTACAACGTCAAATTAAGTCGTCTGCGCGGGTCAAGCTTCCCCGAGTCCCATATCTCCCATACAATCACATAACCCAGTTATGTTCAGGTTAGCTTCTAGGCCACCATGTTAGCATAACCACGCATCAGCCCAGTTTTCCGGGTGCACCTTGGAGTTAATCCCCAAGGCTCCCTGTTGCAATCTACCATGTAGAAAACCCGAAAAACAAACATTCGCACGGAGTCTTCTTTGGTCATTTATGCAATGCAACATCACTGATCCAGAGCAACTTATCCGGGTAGGCTTCACACATCATGCCTATATCCGTTCTTGATTACGGACTCTACATGTACACAACGGGGAATATTCATGTCTACCCGAAGGAATGCCTCAAACTCACTGCAAACTCGCGAGAGCGGGCTTCCCTATGCAAAAGAAGTAGAGATTCACATGCTCAAGTATAAAATTATTATCCTAGCGTTATTCCTTGGCGCCATGGAAATGTAAGCGGATGAAAAGCACCGCACTCTCCTTGCCTCCGTAGATCCGAAGTCGGTTAGCGATTTGGAGCTCCGAAGCTCCGCCGGTGACCGGATCTAGGCTTCTTCTTCCTCCTTTGCTCTCCCCTCTCTTTAGACTTAGAAAGAGAACCACTCAAGTGAAATTAGGGTTTCAAAGGCCCAATCCCAGGTATATCCCAATAGGAATAACCCCCAGCCGTCGGATCCCAAAATACGGAAATGAACGGCAATGATTCGTAGCTGAAAAGTAAAACCTAGGCCGAAAACGGCCTGCGACACGCCCGTGTCCAGGGCCGTGTTCCTCATTCGCCGTCAAAATCGACGCGTCTCGAAAAACATACGGGCATCCGACACGCCCGTGTTCGACCTGACACGCCCGTGTCAGCCAGTATATGCCCGTGTTCCCGGGCGTGTTCCCCCATCAACACGGGACCAACACCAACCCGAGACTCACACGGGTCTTGGACACGCCCGTGTCCTATTTGACACGCCCGTGTCCTATTTGACACGGCCATGTAAAACCCGAACATGCCTGGGCTCCAGGCCATGTTCACTGTCTCGACACTTCGTTGAGCGCAGTACGTCGACCACCCGACACGGCCTTAGACACGCCTGTATCCTAGGCCGTGTTCCCTATCTCGACACATCGTCGAGCAAAAATGTCGACTATCCGGGCCGATCGTCGACACAAGCTCGACACGCCCTGAGACACGCCCGTGTCTCAGGCTGTGTTTGCTGCTCGATGATCGTCGACTCCAAAATTCATCGACCTCACAGCCAAATCGTCGACTCGAGCCTGACACGCCCTGGGACACGCCCGTGTCCCAGGCCGTGTGCCCCCTGCCAAATTCCAAATTTGGGCCAAAATGCCTCCCGTCGCTCTTTTGAGTTTCTAGGCGTTACACTTCCTGTCATCCGTCATGATGAGATAGTCAAAAAGGCATGGCTTCATCTTGCTGCGCTGTACTTGAAAGGGGCTCAGACGTCCCGCATCTATACTTTGTATGCAGACCTCTTTGCCCGTCCTTCCATGTCTCCTGCTGCCGCTTATCAACAGGTCCAGGCTCTCGGGGCTGAGATTCTTCAACATCGCCCCTTCTCTACGGATTTAGCTGAACAACACAAGCACTTCCAAGAACTTCTTGTTGTGTGCAACCTTCTACGGCTCCTTGAGTCCTACGACATGATCCGCCAACAAATATTGGGCGAAGCAGACTCTCCCAACTTGGATACAACTATTGCACGCATTGCCGCAGTTACATCTTTCCTTCAGCATCTGCTTTTGTCTTCTCCTCCTCCAGACCACTATGCTCACCAGACTCAATGGAGTGGCTCTGGTAGTCATAACCACCATTCCGGTGGTCGTAGTACTTCGCGCTTCCTATGCTCTCATTGTGGCCGCACCGGGCATCTTGTGGATCGCTGCTAGATGAAACATCCACATATTCGCCCATCTGGCGACTCCTCCACCTCCTATTCTAAGCCGTCCGCTTCGGTGGTCACTTCCTCAGGTAGTGCTCACGTGGTTACTCAAGGTAAATGGCTCATCAACTCTGGTGTAACTAATCATATGACGGGCAATCCTCAATGCTTTTCTCTCCTCAAAACACATGATCGATTTCCCCCGGTCCTTATTGTAGATGACTCTCCCTCCCTGGTTCATGGGATGGGAGTGGTTCATGTCACTCCGTATCTTCGCCTGACCAACACTCTTTATGTGCCCAAGTTTCCATGCAATTTATTGTCGGTTACTTCTTTGTGCAAGCAACTTCAATGCTCCATCACATTTACTCTAACTTCTTGTTCTTTTTAGGATCCGAGATCCCAATGGACGATTGCTACTGTTACTGAGAGCGACGGCCTCTACTTCCCTGATAATGTTTACACTCTGTCGGCCTTCTCCTCCTCCTCTACAGATCTTCTACAATGGCATCTCCGCCTTGGGCATCCTCCTCCACGACTTCTTCGTCAGCTTCTGCCCCACCTCCCTCCACACAGTTCTCCTCTCAACTGCGACGCTTGTCCGCTTGACAAGCATCACCATTCCTCCTTCCCGCCGAAGCAAGATCGTCGTTCTACCCGTCCATTTGATCTTGTTCACTCTGACATCTGGGGTCCTGCTCCTACTCTCACCGTTGGTCGGGGTAGTTCTTATTTTGTTACTTTCATTAATGACTTCTCTCACTGTACTTGGGTGTATCTCTTACGAGAATGCTTTGAACTTTTTGATGTATGAACCTCCTTTTATCATTTAATTACAAATCAGTTTATTGTTTCCATTAAAGTCTTACGCTCTGATAATGCAAAAGAGTATGTTAGTCAAGTTTTTTCCTCTTTTTGTATGCAACATGGAATTGTTCATCAAACGGGTTGTGTTTATACCTCACAACAAAATAGTGTGGAGGAACGCAAAAATCATCACCTCCTTGATGTCGCTCGCACTCTGCTAACACAAATGTATGTCCCTCGCTCCTACTGGGGCTATGCTATTCACATTTCTTGTTATCTCATCAATCGCATTCCCTCCACCGTTCTCCGCGATCAAACCCCTTTCTACATTCTCTATCCGGCCAAGGATCTATTTCCTTTCCCTCTATGTATATTTGGGTGCACAACCTTTGTGCACGCTCCCTCCGCCACCCGCTACAAACTCTTCCCTCACTCCACCAAATGTGTCTTTCTGGGTTACTCTATGACTTAGAAAGGCTATTGTTGTTTTGACTCCATTATTCGCAAGCAGTTCGTCTTCGCGTACGTTACCTTCTTCAAGAATGCTTTGTATTTCTCTGACCACTCCTATCCTCTCCCCGTGGCTTCCAGTTCTCCTCCCCTTCCCTCCAGCCCATCCACTCCTACCGAGGTATTTCCTCCTCCACCATCTCCACCGTCTTCTCCTCCCTCTTCACCTCCGCTATCTCCCTCCTCTTTGTCGTCGTCGCTCTCTCCTCCCGGGCCAGCTTTCTCCACCATAGATGCTCTGGATACTGAGGAACCTGCTGACCTGGACCTCCCCATTACCCTTCGCAAAGGGGTTCGGGCGTGTACTAAGCACACACTTGCTGTTGTTGTATCCTATGACCGTCTGACCCCTGCTCGCAGGAAGTTTGCGCTGACTATCTCTTCCACCTCCACCCCCTGTTCCTATCAGGAGGCCCTTACTATTCCATTTTGGAAGGCTGCCATAGATGAAGAGATTGTTACTCTCACCGAATGGGGTACCTAGACCCTGGTTCCTCCTCCTTTCGGCATAGATGTTGTTGGCTGTCGCTGGGTCTTTGTGGTGAAGTTCCGCCCAGATGGCAGTGTGGATCGTTACAAGGCTCGTCTTGTTGCCAAGGGATTTACCCAGACTTATGGAGTTGACTACTTTGATACTTTCTCTCCAGTTGCTCGTCTCAGCACTATCAGGGTCCTTCTCTCTGTGGCTCTCAACAGGGATTGGCTCATTTCACAGCTGGATGTCAATAATGCCTTTCTTTATGGGGATCTTCAGGAAGATGTATGCATGGAGCAATCTCCAGGGTATGTTGCTCAGGGGGAGACACATGTTTGCCGACTCAGGAAGGCTATCTATGGCCTAAAGCAAAGTTCCCAGGCTTGGTTTGACAAGTTTAGCGGGATTGTGGCGGCCGTAGGTTTTACGAGAAGTTCTGCCGATCACTCCTTATTTACTCATAAAACTTCTCTAGGTCTAGTGGTGCTTGCGGTATATGTGGATGATATTCTTCTCACTGGAGATGACCAAGCTGAGATAATCTTGACAAAGAAGCATCTTCGGCAATACCTGGTTACAAAGGATATGAGCTCTACAAAATAATTTCTAGGGATAGAAATTTCTCAGAAGCCCAATTCACTTGTCTTCTCCCAACGGAAGTACGCTAATGACTTGTTAAAAGAAGCATGGCTGACTGGGGCTAAACCCGCCTGATGTCCCATGACGACTGGAGAAGATAAAACATGGACGAATGACTCTCCTCTTCTTTCTGATGTTACGAGGTACAGACATCTGGTTGGTAAACTTATATATCTCACGGTGACCAGATCCGATATTGTCTATATTGTAGGCAAGGTTAGCCAATTCATACAAGCTCCTAGGGAGTACCATCTACAGTCTGCCCGGAGGATATTGGAGTATGTTAGATCAGCTCCTAGGAAAGGACTTATCTTTTAGAAGAATGGACATTTGAGGGTTAAAGCGTACTCTGATTCAAGCTATGTCGATGATAAAGGAGACCACAAGTCAACATCAGGCTTTTGCACCTTTGTGGGGGGAAACCTTGTGAGCTGGAAAAGCAAGAAACAGTCTGTCACCTCCAAGTCCAGTACAAAAGCAGAATATCGAAGTATGACATCGACCACGTGTGAGTTGAAGTGGTTACGGGCTCTCATGCTTGACTTAGGAGAGATCTACAACCATCCTCTACCTATGTTTTGTGACAACAAGGCCGCTATATACATCTCCAAAAATTCGGTCTTCCATTAGAGAACTAAGCACATTGAAGTTGACTGCCATTTTATTCGAGAAGAGATTCTGAAGGAACAAATTTGTACTCCGTTCGTCACCTCAGACAAAGAGTTGGCTGATATTTTAACCAAGCCGGTATCCACCTCTTTTCACCACATTTGCGACAAGCTGGGCATGATCGACATATATGCTCCAGCTTGAGGGGGAGTGTTACAAAATATAGACCGGGCGGTCGGGCGGTCTGACTCTGGCGGATTGCAGTCTAGACGGTCTGTCGGTTTCTCTCCTGTGGTTTGGTAGCAGGACTGTTGTTGTTGGTGCCCCGACGGTCTGCCGATCTGTCCCTGGCGACTTGAAGATCGGGCATCCTGGCGGTCTCCTGTGGCGGCTTGTTCTCTCCCTC
Source organism: Platanthera guangdongensis (assembly GCA_039583875.1). Lineage (NCBI taxonomy): Eukaryota > Viridiplantae > Streptophyta > Magnoliopsida > Asparagales > Orchidaceae > Platanthera > Platanthera guangdongensis. Next base: position 736,947 of record CM077160.1, read on the forward strand.
TGGTGGTTGTAGGGCGGTTTGCCCATTCGTCAAACCGCGTGGCTTGATCGGCTTGTATTTAGGATAAACCGCTTGTAAATGTTATTTTTAGTCCCACATTGTTTAATTGTAATCTCTCCCATCTCCTCCATTCTATAAAAGGGAGGCTATACCATGTAATACACATCTTTTTTGGGATAATAAAGATTTCTGTTATTCAAATTTTCGATTTCTCTTTTCTGTTCGCACATCGTGCTCAAATCAAGAAAGTTCCCGATCGAAAAAAATTTCGTCGGCTTTTGTACGAATCTCACAAATCCAGCTCGGCCGACGATAATGTTGCACGATTCGATCGTCTTCAAGCAAATCGACTGGATCGTTATTCTCTAAAGTTTCTGACTCTCTCAGATCTAGTCGATCCATGATCAAAGTCTTCAAAGCATTCATATTTTTCGTGTTCTCCAAGATATTCAAGATCAACCTATTCGAAGAATGATGAAGTGAAGACTTAGATCTAAATGGGATTACTTGTAATCTTTGTCTTTATTGTGTAAATCTTTATTTACATTTGTAGGAGGCTTTCCCTCCGAGTTGTAGATCCGTGTTTGGATCGAGTTATAGATCCGTGTTTGGATCGAGTTGTAGATCTGTGTTTGGATTGAGTTGTAGAAGAGTTTGTTCTTTGAGTAGTAGGGGCGTTGTCTCCGAGTGGTAGAAGTTGACGCTCCGAGGTGTAAGATTTGTTTAAATCTGAGAAATGTGAAGTAGCCGAATCTAGCCCTTTGTGGTAGATAGGTGAGGTGGGACAGTGGACGTACCCAAATCGGGGAACCACTATAAATCTCTATGTTCTGTGTGCTTAAATTTTTAAGTCATTTTTATTAAGCGAAAAGACACAGACCACACATATTCACACCTCTTTAGGTGATTTAGGTAGACACTAGATACTTTCACTTATACCCCTAACATATAAATTATTATGAGATCTTTTATACGTTAGGCCTTGCAAAACAACCCCTTAATTTATAAGTTTATATGGACATTCTTATAAATCAAGGTTACTTTCTCTGTGTTGATAGTTACCTGCTTAACCACTACTTCAAGTTATTGCTTTCATGGTGTCATTTCTTTACTTACAGTTTCATATATACACTTGTAAATATTGTGGTAGATATTATTAGCATATGACAGCTAGGGCCACTGTCACCTGCTCTTGTTTACTCTCCACTTTAAATACCTTTCTCTTCATCCTCCCCCGCATGGTGCCTAGGAGTCGCACGGGGAGGGGAGGGGGACCAAGACTTAGTCTTTTTTACTAACGCCCTGATGGGCATAATATCAGGGAGTCCAGATGGGTGACAGGGTGCAACTCCAGGGGACCCAACACAACCAAAGTACGATGCATGAGGAGGTTAGCCAGCCTAATCCAGGAGTAGCAAAAGAAGCCATGGGATCTGTGAGTGATTAGTAGCTTTTCTTTCGCGAGCATTTTGTAGTAAGGATCTTATGTACTGGGCAGGAGCCCATTTGTGTTGTTCAACTTTAACTTGTGTAGATTTATTTATATAGCATTGTGATTGTTAACTTATTTCGTTTATATGAATACTTATATTTCTTCTGTGGTACATGGTCGAGAATTTGCCGGCAGAATTGGCGATTTGTAGTGACAACCTTCACTGGGATTGGTGTCAGCACAAAGCGGCGATTTTGGGCATAAGACCCGGTGCAATAAAAAGGGGGTCTTACAACTGGTATCAGAGGGAGACCTCGACCCGAAAAAAAGAAGTCGACAAACCGTGGGACACCCCGCTCGAGTTTTAGTTTGAGGACAAACTAAGCAGCAGAAGCTATGGTATGCCCATATAGGGAATCACATGCAATAGTCCACTCTTAACTAGATTTTGTCCAACCATCTTACAAGTAAACTTTTCCTCATATAGATTTTAACGAACCATGGCCTTCAACGGGGAATACCTCAGGCTCAAAATGTCATTCTACCCCCGCTAGTTCCTACTCCGTTTCAGCAATCGGAGATGGGACATACATGGACTGCTATCTTGGAGGCTTTTAGGACACAGTAGGCTCCGGCTCCTCAACCAAATCCCGGGGCAAATTGGCTGAGTGTCTTTCGAGGCCTTTCCCATCCGTCATATCTCGAGACGGAGTCATCAGTAGATACATAAGAATGGCTGGACATCATCTACGAGATGTTGGCTAGGATACGAGGCCCGACTGATATGGTAGTATCCTTAGCAGTTTCATGTTTGGAGTCCCATGAAAAGAGGTGGTGGAAGTCTCTTCTAGACACCACTCATGCAGGATTTGAGGGCGCAGATATCATATGGGATGAGTTCAAGACAACACTTCTAGAGCATTTTGTGCTACAGACTACGAGGGACGAGCTAGAGGACAGATATCTGCAGTTGAGACAAGGCAGCAAGTCAGTTTTGGAGTACTATTGAGAGTTTACACACTTAGCTCGCTTCGTTGATTCATACCAGCTGGATGATGTTGGCTATACAAAGAGATTCTACAATGGCCTCCGGGACGATCTGAGCCAGGCACTCCTTTTTGTTGTTGATGATAGATTAGCTCGGATCCTAGAGATGGCAAAGAAATTGGAGGTGGACCAACTCACAGTTCGGGGCAGGGGAAAAAACTGGCAGACGACACAATTATTGGTGGCGGGAGGGAACATCAGAAGGATCGGTTCGTCAGACAAAGGAAAAATGGGGATCAACCCCACCCGAAGTATAGATAGGAGCATAGGGATCCGACAGTATTGGCCCCTCAGCCATTATAGATGTGGGAGATGCCAAGGCCAGTAGATGGGGCACCTCCCTCATTGGTGGGCTATCACTGCCACCAACCTAGACATATTCAGATTAACTGCCCCAAGAGATAGACACCACCACCAGTACCATAGGCTGCCCCACCTACTCAGCAATTCATGGGTCGGGGACATGGTCGAGGACGTGGGTTCCAAGGCGGCGACCGTAGTCCTAACAGGGATCAGATGTATGCTCTGGATCTTGCTCAACCCCGGAACCCAGATAGGGTTATAGCAGGTATGCTAGCAATTTAAATTTTTTTCTTTCTTTCCCCATAAACGGTAGAACTGGTATAAATTGGTAGAACTAGGGAAGGAAACTATAAAACTAGCGACCTAAGATTGTGTAATAAACTCAGAAATAGTAACGGTATGTGGCAAGCTTGCCCATACCTTATTCGACATGGGACATCACATAACTTCATCACGGAAGATTTTGTCAAAGACTTGGACCAGGTCCGACACTATACAAGAGTCATCAGGAGGGTGCGTCTTCCCAATGGGACAGAGATCCTATCTACTGCAAAATGCCTTCTAAAGGTGACCATCGACGACCTAACACTCGAGGCTCCGGCGACGATCTTAAAGATGTCGGACGTTGATCTTATCTTGGGAATGACATGGTTCACCTGGAACCATGCACAGATCGATTGCCCGACAAGGAAGGTCGTGCTGAGATATGACAACACCTACGCGACCTTCGAAGGTAGTATCCCGATCTCCCGCTATCCATTTTCTTCTATCCAGGCCGATAAGGCCCACCTGCAGGGGGACGAGTTTTATCAGTGTTATTCGAGATGACTGGGGAAAATAACTCTATTACCAACATCCTGGTGGTACGAGATTTCGCTGATGTTTTCCCAGAGAAGCTGTCAGGGCTGCCACCACACCGTGAGAAGGACTTTCGGATCCAGCTAGTGCCAGGGGCTAAGCTGGTATCTAGGGCTCCATATCGGATGGCCCCAAAGGAGCTAGTGGAATTCCAGAGTCTGTTGTAGGAGTTGGTTGAAGCTGGGTTTGTCAGACCAAGCTCCTCACCGTGGGGTGTGATTCAACCCGTATTTTCTAAACATAAAGCATTATATCAGAGTAAGAGAAAACACCTGTCGTGATGGCACGTCGTGGAGGGGATAACTACAAACGCTCAGGCGAGAACCTACTCTTAATATTTTTCAAAGAATTCTCGAGTTTATCAATAAGTAACACTTTTTCTTAGTTAAATTTGACAGTCGTATCCCTCTGCTCAATGAATCAACTAGTCCACAATATATATATACACACACACACGCTATGAAAAATACTTTACTTAGTTCAATTATTATCCTACATGAATATAAGCATCCCAAAAGGGCAACTTATGATATGCATACCTCTAGATTTAATATAAGTATAAAAAGAGCTTTTACGTTCATAAAAATATAGTGTTATTTGATTTAAAAGATGTCATGAGTATGCGATTAGTATAATTATATTTTGTATAACTTGAAAATAACTACAAGCAATCCTAACACAAAAACCTTCCCAAAGAGCAAGTAAAACCAACAAATCATCTAAAAAGTGATTTAGCAGCTAACAAGTAAGTTAACATTCTACAAAAATCCGGTGGGCACCAACAACCTGACACGAACCCACCAAAATGCATGTATGTCTGAACTAAAGAAAAACAAAACAACAAAACAACCTCGCACCAGTGAGAAAAAGACAACTACAACAGCTGCAGAACACCAGCAACTACCAATCATAGCCGCTCGATCGGCTACTGCTTCGAGCCTGAGACATTCAAAAGAAAAGAATATCTCAGCAAGAATATAGAACTGGCGATCAAAGATTATTAGTAACTATAATCAAAAGAGACAAAAAGGGTACCAACCCAAATATAAGAAAAATTGTCCTAATACATCAAATAATTCATAACATAATAAATAAGAAAGAGTTCTCAAGAGTATAAGTGCGAGAAGTTACACCAAGTGTGAAATGAAGTCATGCTTCGATAAGATCTGCAAGTGTAAGAATAATAACACATGTTTATATAATAAGAAGGAAAGAGACCAAATAACTCTAAACACATGAACCATTAACACTTGACAAAAACGGTACTAAGTCGGTGACACATTGTCCAATGCGAACTATCAGACCAAACATCTCAAAAAGGCACTAGGGTGGCGGCCACATTGTCCAACACAACCCAACATTGGAAACATCTAAAAGCGGTACTGTGATGGTGGTCACATTATTCAACACAACCAAACAGTCCAAACACCTCAAAATGGCACTGTGGTGGTGGCCACATTGTCCAACACAACACAACAGTCCATAAGAAAATACAACCCACCATGTATAATGATTCACGAATCGACATCAAGTTGGTGGTCCTTTATCCACTGCCAACCTAGCCACAACCATACATCCAGAACACTGATAAAACCTAATTGTGACCTCAAGATTTCCAAAACGACAAAGAGGAAGGAAAATCCAAAAAAAAACTCATATTAGTCTATATTCGATGAACTGACCCAATTTGACAAGAAAAATTCTAAATCCACATCCATTCGTCGAGTATACCCGACGAATCGGCTTGCCCTTACCTCGATACTCAACGAATCGACACATAATCTTCTATCCACGAGGAATTCATCGATAGTACTCGATGAATCTCCTTTACCTCAAGGCGAAACTCGATGAAAAAGACTTCACTCAACGCCAGGGATTAACTCAACGAATTTCACTTCACTCGACGCCTAGCTGAGTTCACTCAACACACTCAACGCCAGAGACAACTTCAATCAAGCACTCGACGCCAAGACAGTTATACTCAAAGCACTCAACACCAAAGCAGTTACACTCAACGCACTCAACGCCAAAGACATTACTCGACAAAAAAGACTTAGCTTCTCATAAGTACTCGACGCACTCGATGCCAAAGGCTAATCACTTGATGCGCTCGATGCCAAAGGATAATCACTCGACGATCTTGATGCCAAAGGCCAATCACGCGACGCTCTCGACGCCAAAGGCCAATCACTCGACGCTCTCGACGCCAAATGTCAATCACTCGATGAATTTGAATCCAAGCCAGTTTCACTCAACAAACTCGACACCAAGGTATAATCACTCAACGCACTCGACGCCAAAGGCTAATCACACGATGAATTTGACTCCAAAGGCTAAGCACTTGACGAATTTGACTTAACACATAGATACTCGACAAAAAGGACTTAACCTCTCAGGAATACTCGACGAATTTTAGCCAGAATCAGTAAATTGAGATATTAGACGGAAAGGTTGACCTAATACTAACATTCGACAAATTCTCACGGGTTGATTTACCCATTCTCGACTAAATTCACACAGTCGATCTCCTTCACTACCCAGCGGACTTTGACCTAGACAAACCCTACTCTACTCTTATAGTCTAAGGAGGGAAAATCAAGAGGAAAGGAAAGAAATACGAACAAGAGACTTCGCAAGGGGAAAGAAATCACCACTTGCCTCAAGATCTTCCAAAATCCGTCCTTAAGAGCGCTCCGCTGTAAACCCCCCACCCCCCTTTTCTTTTTAAAACACTGGGGTCTTAGGCCCAGAACTACCGTTTTGCGGTGACTCCTTCACGTCATGAAGGGTCATCACCACAAAGCGTCGATTCTGCCGGCCAATTCGATCACAGAAAAGTAGCAAAATAAAGTAAACGCAAACTAGCAGTCCACAGAAGATCACATATCATATAGATAATCTCCACGAAGGGAGTGTCCACAGAATAATATATCTGAGTACTAAAATACGGGCTTATGCTCGGTACATCATATCCTCACTACAAATCACTCATGTGGAAGCAAAAACAGAACATCTACTCAAGGTCAAGACTCACGGTCCCGACTGTATGAACTCCGGAGCTAGACTGCCCAATCTCTAAGCGCACCGGTCTCTGGGGCTGCTCTCCCGTATTGGGCTACACGATTCCCTAAAATGATGCGGTTCGAAAGCCGTTAGTTTAAAAGACTAAGCCCTATCATCCCCCACCCCTTCCCCCATGGCTCCTAGGCACCGAGCGGAGAGGAAGAAAGGGGAGGACTTGAAGGTGGAGAATAATCAAAAACAGATGACAGCAGATCTATAATAGCAATTCTATAATAGATATTGACAATAAGATGAAATATAAAAAGTAACCTTCACTTATGTGAGAATACATAAGCCAAGGGGTCTTCTGCAAGGCTCCCATCGTATAAAAAGTCTCATACCAATTTATATGTTGGGGTGTGGGTTATCAAACAACAATATATATATATACATATCAAAATTAACCTTAATTTATAAACTTACCCACACAAGCTTATAAACCAAGGGGTCATTTTGCAAGTCCTAATGTATAAGCGTATCATTCCACTTATACATTACGGGTCAGGGGTTAAATGAATCGGTTATGCTATGACATGCAAGTGGGTATGATGGAACATGCAAGTGCAACACACACACCCGACTCTATGCACACAGACTTTAGTTCCGCCTTTCTAGAGCCGTAACCTCCCTGGATACCTCCGTAGTGGCAGACGGAAGCGGTGGGTTGGGCCTCGCCCACCTCTAAACCAGTAAAGCACTACCGGCCAGACCTATCGTACGCCTCAATGCTGGTGCACAAAGCGGAGCTCCTGCATACTCTTGTCGGCTGGCGCACCGGACTTCTGTTGGCGAAGTGCTAGCCACACTTGCCGAGTCAGCGTATTGGCATCGGTGCATCGACCCTCCAATATCGAAGACCCACCACCTTAATTTTATTTCCTTTTATGCACATGCAAATTTAACGTATCCAAAAATCGAGCCGAAGCTCCCCAGACTAAAATATCCGTCTCAAACAATCGAGCCGAAACTCCCCAGACCAAAACGTCTGTCTCTTAACTATCTGAGCCGAAGCTCCCAACTATCTTCCTGTGCTATCTGTGTTCGTAAAATGTGCAACCCTATTACTAAGTTACTCTTTTCATCTTGTTAATACAGTTTACGTTAACCCAGGACTACCCCCGGTATTCCCTGTGAAGGGCTCTCAAGGGACACTAGGAACTATGATGAGATTACGCTCATTGTTCCCTTTCACAAGGTACTTACTTTTATTATTGGTTGATTCCCTTACCTATTACCTTCTCATATTACAATAGGCTAATCCTAGGGTGTTTTGACTATACCTCACCTCGGGGAAGACGATCTTTCGTCGAACCCGAGCGCCTCTAAACTCTAGCCAAACCAATTTCTCACCACTCTTCCTATCCTTCTACGGTGAACTCATCCACATCTATCCAAAATGACTAACTCGTACACCATGTCTCATCGTATCTTATTGCAATTTACCCATCTTGCCAAATGTAGACCATCCTAGGATAAATGTGGGATCGGACAGGAGATAATCCAAATACTCATCCAAATGACCTACCTTATTTACTGGAGACTTATCATGACACAAATAGACTAAATCAAGGAAATTATAATTTTCCTAATTTATCTGGCATTTAATTAATTTCCTTAAAGCTTCCAAAGGTTACAAGTTTGAACATGAACTATCCTAAGTACTCATGCAAGATGCCTAACAAAATTATGATAGATATTAGGTTATCTCAATATGGTAAATACAAAGTATCACAATTTTTATATATAAAAAGGGCACTAAAACTATTTTAGCAATATTTACTATCTTCCATTGTTTATGAATCAAGTACAGAAAATATCCATCCGAAAATTATAAATTAATTATACTATGCAGATACAACCTTAAAAGTAGCATTGACCAAGTTTCATAATTTTTTAGCAAGTATTAATCTCTAAATAAATTAATTATCAAAAATCTCCATATTATAGACTTGTAAAGAAATTACTGTACTCAGCCCTCTAAAAATTATGAATAAATTCCTACAAGCATATTTTGGCCTTAAATCATCAGTACCTAAGTCGCAATATTTTTCAACAGATATATCATCTATAAATAATTTTATACCACCAAAGCTCCTTTTTGAAACTAGTGAAGGAAGTACTAAATATCATCAATTAAAAATTGTAACAAAATTCAGGGATATTCACTTAGACCTAAATCATCTACTGACGAAGTTTCATCAGTTTTAAATGAACATAATAATCAAATTAATTAAAACACCATTTTGGGCCTATTGATATTTAACAAATAAAATACTAGAAATATAATCCATAAAATTTAAATAAAATTACTAGGGGTTCTAGATGGTATAAAACTTACTCTACCCAAATTTCACAACCTTTAAATAAGGTTTAGTGGCTGGATTTACAAAATTGTGCTTCTACCCTAAAACTAGGGTTAGGGTTTTGAGGTGTCTACCTTCCTCCATGTCCTCTAAGATTCCTTCCAGAGAACTTAGGTTACATTACCTTCAATTTTACTAAGTTTTCAAGGTCATATAAAGGCATTAGCCCCCATGTCCTTCACAATCCCCAAAAGTCCTTCCTTAGGGTTTGAGGTTGAACCCTAGGGTAAATCAAGCCTAAATCACCCCATTTTCCTTAAGAGGGTGACATTGACCATACTAAGTTAGTGTCCAAAACCTCAGCCTCTGTTGAGGGGAGGTGGCCACCCTAAGCCCATGGTGCACTTTTAATCAAAAACACCTCCTTAAGGCCAAACTAGAGTTTGGTGATTCCCTAACCAAAACTTATCCAAATGAGTTAAAATTCTGTACAGAGCTAGGTATTGATGCCAGGGACCACTCACCAAAATATGGGAGGGTTTGGAGGTCATTAGACCACTTAATGAAAATACCCTAGCATTATTAAATAAAAGTAAAAACTTTAGGCAAAGTTTCTCCAAACAAATCCCAATTTTGGACAGACCCTAGGTATAGTTAAGACTGATCCCCTGTCCAAATTTCAGCCCATTTGGACAAGGGATAAAGTATGGGCATCCATTTGAATCTCAGGATAGCCCTAGGTATAGGTCCCACCAAAATGGGTGCCCTGGTCCAATCATAGGGTCAAATTGGTCCAAATCAATTTTGGATTAAAGTAGACCCATAGGGTTACAACTTTTAGATTGAAAGTTTTCCCACCAGGTGGCCCTAAGTGTTTTTAAAATTATAAACCATTTACTATAAATAATGTGACAGAAATTAAATTAAATCAAATAATCAGATTCTTATCAAAGGCGCCGCACGAATCTTGGCGCAATCCAAGGGCAGTCGAGTCGTCTTCGTCCTTGAGCCGACGACCACAATGTCCCCGTCCTGGTCTGCCTTGCGGGCTGATTTCCCGGCCACTCGTCCACTTCCCCAGCCGGCCACCGCCACCACTCCCTTCGTGGATGTGGTGGCTACCCTCAGCCGGCGGCACGGCCGCCGGAGGGGCCGTTTCCGGCGATCACGATAAGAAGAATTTCCTTGGAAAAAACAGGAAATCAAAACATGGATCGGGCTCAATTGAGCCCGAACCTTGAACCTAATTAGCCCTAAGATCTACCCATGAAGTAAGGAGAGGGGGAGGACCTTTCTGGCGGCCTGAATGCGGGAGGAACGGCGGGATGCCATGGTCGACGGCGGCGGCGCTCAGCTTCTGCAACAGCACAGTGGGACGGCTTGTTCCTTCTAGGTAAGAGTTCGATAATGCTCCCCTCTGCCTACTGATGATGTTTAAATGGTCAATTGGGGAGGGGGCGGCTGGTTCTTCAATGCCCATCAAACACCATTAAAGGTGTGGCTCGGGTTGAGTAGGCGGGGGGGGGGGGGGGGGGGGGGGGGATGGGCTGAACCTACCTCTTGGTGGCCGGGAAACGGTTGGAATCAACTCTTATTCCCAAGAGGAGTTGATTGCAGCCATAAAGGATGGTTGTTGACCTCCTTTGGCCGGTTCCCACCCATCCCTTCCTCTCCCCCAATTCTCTCTCTCCACCATTTTCATGAAAGGAATCTCCTTTCTCTCTCCTATTCACCAATGTTGACTAGTCAACTCCATAGGATATTTGCAGCCCACTTAATCATAATAATTATGAAAAGTGAGGTTAGCCTAAGGGAAAATGGCTTGAGCTTGGGTTAGCCCATTTGGGCTAGGTTTGACTTGACTTAGGCTAGGGTTGACTTGGGTCAATTTGATCATTTAGGTTGACCCCAATGGGTCCTTGGTGACCCATTGGCCTCCCCTAAGGTCTATGTAGGGTTGGGTAGGGTTAACTTGGCACCTTGGAGGTCACTTGACCCTTGGTAAGGGCACTTTGACCACTTTGGGGCTTAAGTTGACTTGGGTCAACTTAGCCACTAGGTTTGACTCCAATGGGTCCCTAGTGACCCATTGACATCACTTTAGTTTTAGGAAGCCATGAGTAAGGTTGGTTGGGCACATTAGAGGTCAACTGCCCTTGATTAGGGCACCTTGCCCTATTTAGGCCTATGGTGGTCCTAGGTCAAATTGGCCACTTGGGGTTGACCCCAATGGACCCTTAAGGCTCTAGTGGACCCTCTAATGGGTTAGTGATGTTGTGATGGGGTCATGGAGTCATTTTGCAGTCCTAAGGTCAAACCCTATGTTTGGTGATGAGGTTGTGCCATAGGCAGACCATGGTGATCCTCACCTTGGCCTTCTATCTCTTGACCCATTTCTGGCTTCCTAGGATTTTGTCATGACCTAGTCATGGCCAAAACCACTCTTAGGGGTCTAGTTGGAAATGAGATGTTACAAATCCCAATAAACAAAACAAAGATTTCGTCCCCGAAATCAAGGTTAAGCCAACAGGAATTTCTACCGAAGAAAAGAAACTTGTAACATCCCATCACGACGCCATGTTTGCTAAATTAGGTTTAAAGAGAAACCTAAATCTATGACCAATTCGCCTAATTGGCAAACCAATATCCCAATAAACAAAAGATTAGCCTCTACTCTTCCTGGAGCAGCCTTACTAGTTTAAAGCAGGAAAATAAATAAAACATCTTGAGGGGTTGTGAGGTATACCTGACTGAACAGCTCTGGGTACTTTTGTCGCATCAGGTCCTACGGTTCCCAGGTATGCTCCTCCTGGTCGTGGTTCCTCCACAGAACTTTGACTAACGGAACCTTCTTGCGACGCAAGATCTGTACTCCTCTGTCGTCGATCCGAACCGGCTCTAAGCGAACTGACCGGTCTGAAGCTACCGGTCCATCTGTGATCGAAATCTGCTGCTCCGGGCGTAGTAGAGCCCTCCTGAGCGAGGAAATATGGAACACATCATGCAAGGCTGTCAGCTCTAGTAGCAACTCCAGCCTGTAAGCTAGGGGTCCGATCCGCTCCAGGATCCTGTAAGGGCCCATATACCTAGGGCTGAGCTTCTTCTTCCGACCACGCACCCGTGAAACTCCATGCATGGGCCGGATCTTCAGAAACACTCGGTGCCCCACCTAAAAATCCACCTGATGATGCCGGGCATCATAGTACTTAGCCTGTCTGCTCTGCGCCTCTAACATCCTGTCTCTGATCAGCCTCACCTGAGCCTCAGTGTCTTCAACAAAATCTGATCCCAACACCTTCGAATCCTCGTCCTGAATCCAAGAAAGCGGGGTCCTGCATTTCCTTCCATATAAGGCTTCATAAGGCGTCATCCTGATGCTGGACTGGTAGCTGTTGTTATAGGAGAACTCGACCAGGGGTAAGAGCTTCTCACACGGTTCCCCGCGGTCCAAAATACATAGCCTCAAAAGATCTTCCAGTGTCTGATTGGTGTGTTCTGTCTGCCCATCCGTTTGAGGATGGAATGCGGTGCTGAAGGTCAAACGCGTGCCTAAGTAAGCCTGCACGGATCTCCACTCCCTGGAAGTGAACCGGCCATCCCGATCCGACACGATCGTCTTGGGCACCCCGTGATATCGAACGAACTGCTCCACAAATCTCCGCACTAATACTCCCACAGAGTCGTCCTTCCTGATCGAAATGAATCTGGCCACCTTCGTCAACCGATCAACGATGACCCAAATCGAGTCGTTTCTCGTCCGTGATCGGGGAAGACCATGAATAAAGTCCATCGCGATGTCTTCAAACTTCCACTCCGGTACCGGGAGTGGTTGCAACAATCCTGCGGGGTTTTTGCACTCCGCCTTCACTAGCTGGAACGCTTCGCAGTGGGTCACAAACTGAGTGATATCCTTCTTCATGCCTGGCCAGTACATAGTCTTCTTCAAGTCTGCAGTCATCTTCGTGATCCCCGGGTGCACCAAGTATCTGCTGTGGTGGGCCTTCGCCATGATATCTTCCCGGACCTGCCATCCTTCCGGTATATAAGTCCGACCTCTAAAGCATACCACGCCGTCCCTCATCGTGTAATCCCCTGCTGCACCGTTCTCCAAGGCCCAGAATATCGGCTCTAATTTGGCATCTCACCTCTGCCCAGCTTTGACTCGGTCCCGGATATCGTTTGTAGCACTCATCGCAGCCAAATACTCCATGTAAAGCTCGGGGTCCTCAGACGACACCAGTGTGATGTACATATCCTCCAATCTCCTCACCAGCTCCATAGACATAACCTGGGGCCCGGCTTCGGAAGTGGCAACACTCCGACTCAACGCGTCGGCCACCACGTTTGTCTTCCCTGGATGGTAGTGCATCTCATACTGGTAATCCGCTAAGAACTCCACCCAGCGCCTCTGCCTGATGTTCAGTTCCTTCTGCGTGTCCACGTATTTTAGGTTCTTGTGGTCGGAGTAGATGTCGCAGTGGACTCCATAAAGATAGTGGAGCCAGACCTTCAAAGTGAAAACGACCACCCCCATCTCAAGGTCGTGCACCGGGTAGTTCTGTTCGTGCTTCTTCAGCTGGCGAGACGCATACGCAATCACATGACCCTTCTGTATCAGTACAGCTCCCATACACTGTAGGAAGCGTCGGTGTAGACCTAAAATCCTTCTCTCCCCGAGGGAAGAGCAAGTATGGGAGCCGAGGTGAGTCGATCCTTCAGCTCCTGGAAAGCCGCCTGGCACTGCGGGGTCCACACGAAAGGTACCTCCTTCTTCGTCAAAGATGTGAGTGGGAGGGTGATTCGAGAGAATCCCTCCACGAACTTCCAGTAATAACCGGCAAGTCCTAGGAAACTTCGTACGTCGGTGGCTGCCTTCAACTGCCCAATCCCGAACTGCCCGAATCTTTGCCGGCTCCACTGCCAACCCGGCTCCACTGATAATATGGCCTAAGAAGCCCACCTCCTTCAACCAGAACGGACATTTCCTGAACTTTGCATATAAATGATTCTCCCGCAGTCTCTGTAGGGTCAGTGCTAGATGGCGAGTGTGCTCCTCCTCCGTTCTCAAGTAGATGAGGATGTCATCGATAAACACAATGACAAACACATCTAGATACTCCTTGAAAACTTGGTTCATGAGGGTCATGAACGCTGATGGTGCATTCGTGAGCCCAAAGGGCATCACCGTAAACTCAAATAATCCATATCTGCTACTAAAAGCAGTCTTCTGAATATCCTCCTCTCGAATCCGAAGCTTGTAGTAGCCCGACCTCAAATATAATTTGAAAGTGAGGGTTAGGTCTACAATACTCTAGAGGGGGGGGGTGAATAGAGTATATGTAAAATAATAAAAATTATTACAACTTTTACTGTAAGTTAAAAGTGCAGAATTAATACACTACCAAGCAATAAACCTAAAGCACAAACACAAGCACAACAAGAACACATGAAAAGGGGCAACCAGACGACACAAGAAAATTATAGTGGTTCCCCAACCTGGGTACATCCACTCTTCTACCACCCTTGGTAGGAATCCACTCAGGTTTTTGATCAGGTGTCTGACACCAATGGGTTTTGATTAGGTCCCCAAAAACCAACTCAAGTCTTTTGATCAGGAGACTTGCAACCAGGAATCACTTTTGAAGGGAGATGACAACCCTTTACAGAGGTGGGGGTGAGAGATGATTATGTCTTCTCTTTCTCAATGTACAACTGAGAAGACTTGTGGATTCAAAGATGTTGTCAAGGCTTCCCCTGAGATTGAAAGGGGTTCAGGCTAGGAAGCTTTGCACAGGGTGATTGGCCTTCAGACTTTGAGCCTTAACCAGAGGAATCTTCAGGAGCTTCTGACTGATATGTTGTTTGTTGTCCTTGAAGTTGTCCTGCAGAGATAAGGAAGAAGAAGACTCTTGATGTTGTTTGATTGTTCTTCTTCTTATAGATGATCTGCTTCTTTCCTCTGGCTTCTACTTTGTGTCCAAATCCTTAGAGAGAGGGCCAAGAGAAGTATGATGCAGACAGTCTTTCTTTTTAATCGTCTGACTGTGTATTATTCTCTGCTTGTGTCCCGAAGACATTTGAATTCCTTCTGACTGTAATGACTAATTGATTCCCGAGAATTGTAAGTGCTTTGGGAATCAATTAGCATTAACTCCTGATTAATTCCATAATTAACTTGTTCTCCAAACGGCTATATTTGCGAGAATGTATGGCATTAAATCTGATGGATAATCTCCATTAATTAAGCCATAATTAATGCTGCCAACTGTAACTAATGTGCTGGAATCCGCCAACTGTAGTCTTCTAGAAATCGTCGACCAGAGCTCGTAGATCGTCGAGCTCAGTTTCTATTTCGTCGAGCTAAGAAACTGTTGAGTACACCGATCGTCGACCTGAGTTCGACGTTCGTCGAACTGAGCTGGATTTCGTCGAGCTGAACTTCTGCTGATTTCGTCGACCTGCGTTCGACGTTCGTCGAACTGAGTTCGACTATCGTCGAACTGATTTTCTGACAGCTTCAATTCTGGAACTGGAATGTGTCGACACAAGTTGATGTCTACACAATTGTTGTTGGTGTCGACACAGTTGGTGTCGACAGATGATCTGTGTGTCGACAACTTCTTCTGGTGTTGACACAGCCTGGCTATCTGGTGTCGACACAATCTTGTTGTCTGGTATCAACACAATCTTGCTCAAGTGTCGACACAACATTTCCCAAGTGTCGACACAGTCTGTCTGGTGTCGACACAGACTTTCTTCTGGTGTCGACACAATCTGGCTGAGTATTTGACAGGCTGTTGTAGGCTGATCCATGTGATGTTGACTCTTGGCCTAGACTAAAGAAATAAACCTATGACCCTGACTATACATTTTGGGTCAGTCTAAGCAAACCTAATAGTGATCCTTACCCAAATCAAAACTAGGGTTCCAACAATCTCCCCCTATTTGGGTGCGGACACTATTTACATAAATACAAGTAAAATACAAGGCAATTAAATACAATTAAATCTGGATTTAAATACAATTAAATCTGGATCATGTACTTCTGCTGATGTTGTTGCTGCTGTTACAGCTGTTGTTGATCCTTGCCCAAATCTGTATCATTATAATATGTTGTTGCTGCTGCTGCTATTGCTAGGGGTGAGGAGTGAAAACCGAAAACCGACAAAACCGACCGAATCGACCGAACCGCACCAATTTTGAAACTGAGCCGCCCGGTCCGGTGTCGGTTCGATTTGGAGCTTTTGAAAACCGAAGGCTTATCGGTTCGGGTCAGTTTTCAAGTTGTAAAAACCGACCCAACCGAACCGAATCGACTAATATTATAATAATTTTAAATTATGTAAAAGTAAGCTTCTATTTGATATTTTGATCTGAATTACTAAATGTGGGCTTTCATAAATTATATTACGTATAATGTATAGCTGAATCATTTCATATATGTTCAATAAATTATTCCATAAATTATATATTTATATTATGTCAGACTTATCGTTGAGACCGTCTGTAAAGTATCGAAGGCCTGGGTTTCCGATTTTTCGTGATTCATGAATCCTGAAGGAGGCCTGCACAGTTGCGCTTATAGTTAATAATAAATGTATAAAAGAATTTTGGTCTTCTCAGTTCTCAAGAGACTGTCTTTTCTCATTTGCCTGAGGCGCCTTCGCGCTGATCGTGAGGTGTGAAAGAGAGTCACCAAAGACTCCTTTTCCTTGCCGCCTGCGCCGCCGTAGAAGGAGAAGTTACTTCTTGACTCTTGCTAGTATTTGAACAGAAAGTTTAAATAATGTTTTATTTTTCTCTTGTTAACGCACTTTGAAATAATCTTACTCTTGAGAGTAGACCATATGAAGACGTGTACATGAAGTTTAGGCGCATGAAAATATAATTTTATCAAAACCTTGATTTAAATCAAGTGGTTAAGTGAGAATTAAAACACTATGACAAGTAAGATTAATTGGAGAAAATGAGTTATAGCTTGCGGAAATGAAATTCTAAATAACTTCAATGATTTAAGAAAATATAGACTAGAAAAGGCTTATTAAGAAGCTAATATCCAAGAAGACCCTAGGCGATAAATGAGCAATGCAAAACTAATGTCGTGTGATTAGGAAATCAATGACTTTGATTACTGGTAAGGAAGGAATTGATTCCAAAGAATTTTACAGACTTACGAAGACTTTAGAGAGGAAGTCCTAAAGGCTAGTAGATCTTCCAGAAGCTTAAATTAAGGAAATCACATAGCCAATGAATGAAAATAATAAGTCGTGGAAAATCAAGGTGGGTTGTGAGTATGAGGATTTAAATTGAGGGCTAAAGTTAGGATATGGCCGCAGGATGTTCACAAATCTTTTGTTATGTTTTTTTGTTGGAGTTAAGTTCATAAAAAAACCGACACCGAACCGCCAAAAACCGATAAAAAACCGAACCGACTTTGAACCAAACCGATCGGATTCGGTTCGGGTCGGTTTGGACAAACCAAAAACCGAGGCATGTCGGTTCGGCTTCGATTTGAGTCCAAACCGACCCAAACCGAACCGCTCGCACCCCTAGCTATTGCTGGAATTGCTGTTACTGCAAACCTAATATCTGCAGCTTCATTTACAAGCATCTCCCCATGCCTGGTTGCAGTAAGTACTGGAGCCAGGCCCCTAAATGAAGATGGGGGCAGCAGAGAGGGCAGAGATTTGAGCAGATAGTGTTCCTGCTTGAATTGCCATGAAATCACTTTGCCTTGCCCAAATCTGATTGGGATCATAACTCAGAGAGTTAACAGCCTCTCTCTTCAGCCACTGAATTGTCCTCTATATTGGCTGGAAATATATCTTTTGATAACTATTAGATACCACTATTCCTCTGTGCTAAGATAGGTCTTTACCTGCAAAGAGAGATTAGAAATTCTGGACCCAGATTACCTTGGATTTTGGTTCTCTTTGATAATAATCAGAAATAAAAGAGCATTTAGGTTGATCCTTGTATCCAAGTGGATGATATTTCCTAGGAGGTATTTATCCACTCAGTGAAAGGATTATTAAAAAAAACTGACTTTGATGATAAATTTTAAAAGAACAAAAATTTCTGTTAATAGAATCTGGGATCGACGATTTCTGGTTTGATCGTCAAACTGAGTTCGACGATGTTGGATGAGATCTTCGATCTCTGTTCAAAGAATGATAATGGTTGTTTTCTGTGGTCCATTTTCATCGATCTCTGTTCGACGAATTATATCTATTTCGTCGAGCACAGATTCCTGAACAGTACAAGTCAAAATCTTTATTCATAGTTCGTCGATCTGAGTTCGACGAATAGTATTGATGTCGTCGATCTTCGTTCGACGAATTATTTTGAACTAAGATTTTCTGAAAATTATTACATAATAACCTGTAATCAGTTTTAAATTTTTCTGAAGAAAAATCAAGGTTAGAGATTACTCGATCTGCTGATTCTTCATCAGAATCTGATTCTTCATCATATTCAGATTCTCTATCATAGCTGCTGCAAGATGCATTGATTGCCATCAGACAAAATTCCTTTGCCTTAGCCTCCTCTTCTTCTTCACTGGAGCTGGAAGATGTGGATTCATCTTCTGTGTCACTCAAAGTTTCAGCCACAAATCCTTTGTCCTTCTTTTTATGCTTGCTGGAAGTGGGCTTGCAGTAATGCTTGCTTCTTGATTCCTTCTCTCTAGTAGGGGTTTGATCATATCTTGGCTTGCTGTCATTTCTGGATGACTCCCTTCTGAAGTCCTTCTTTGCCATATTATAAAATCTTTTAGTAAACAAGCTCATCAGTTCTTCATTTGTTGATGCAGCCACTGTCTTCTCAGCAGCCTTGAAAGAAGTGTTGTGTTCTCTTCTTGCTGGAGGAGTTTTTTGCTCTACTGCTTCTCTGTTCTTGATTAACTGCTCATAAGATTTGAGCTTTCCCAGGAGAGATTCAGTTGAAATCTCATTCAAGTTTCTAGCCTCTTTGATTGACCAAATCCTGGTATCCCATGAGCTTGGGAAGCACATTAGGATTTTGTCATTTACTTCTGTCAATGTGATTTCTTTATCCAAGGTTCTTAGCTCACTGATGATGGAGCTAAGCCTATTGTACATCGCTTCAACTGTTTCTTCTTCATCCTTTCTGAAGTTTTCATATATTGTGATAAGATTTGATCTTTTATCTTTCCTTTCATCTGTTGAGCCAGCAACCATGTGGTTTAGTGAATCCCAGATTGCTTTTGTAGAGGTGCACTCAGCCACCTTCTGAAAGATGTCATCTGATATGGTCTGAGCCAATATGTTCATAGCTTTGGCATCATCAAGCCTTAGCTTTTTTTGGGCATCTGTCCATTGAGATGATGGGACAACATTTGTATTTGAAGATGTTGAAGCTTGAAAGGGACCTGTCAGAATAGAATTGTATATATCTTCATCAATAGAGTTCATATACAATCTGATTCTTGTCTTCCAAATGGCAAACCTATTTAGGTTGCACACTGGAGGTCTGGTGCTTGCATAGTCCATGTTCTGTGCTAATGCTGTGTATAAGATCTAAAGGGAAATTAATAAATAAAATAAAAGTGTAGATCTAACAAAGGATCTTTGGTTCAAGGGTTAACTTGTCCAAACAAAGGAACCTCCTCTGATACCAATTGAAAGTTAGGGTTAGGTCTACAATACTCTAGAGGGGGTGAATAGAGTATATGTAAAATAATAAAAATTATTACCGCTTTTACTATAAGTTAAAAGTGCAGAATTAATACACTACCAAGCAATAAACCTAAAGCACAAACACAAGCACAACAAGAACACATGAAAAGGGGCAACCAGACGACACAAGAAAATTATAGTGGTTCCCCAACCTGGGTACATCCACTCTTCTACCACCCTTGGTAGGAATCCACTCAGGTTTTTGATCAGGTACCTGACACCAATGGGTTTTGATCAGGTCCCAAAAAACCAACTCAAGTCTTTTGATCAGGAGACTTGCAACCAGGAATCACTTTTGAAGGGAGATGACAACCCTTTACAGAGGTGGGGGTGAGAGATGATTATGTCTTCTCTTTCTCAATGTACAACTGAGAAGACTTGTGGATTCAAAGATGTTGTCAAAGCTCCCCCTGAGATTGAAAGGGGTTCTGGCTGGGAAGCTTTGCACAGGGTGATAGGCCTTCAGACTTTGAGCCTTAACCAGATGAATCTTCAGGAGCTTCTGACTGATATGTTGTTTGTTGTCCTTGAAGTTGTCCTGCAGAGATAAGGAAGAAGAAGACTCTTGATGATTGTTCTTCTTCTTCTTATAGATCATCTGCTTCTTTCCTCTGGCTTCTACTTTGTGTCCAAATCCTTAGAGAGAGGGCCAAGAGAAGTATGATGCAGACTGTCTTTCTTTTTAATCGTCTGACTGTGTGTATTATTCTCTGCTTGTGTCCCGAAGACATTTGAATTCCTTCTAACTGTAATGACTAATTGATTCCCGAGAATTGTAAGTGCTTTGGGAATCAATTAGCATTAACTCCTGATTAATTCCATAATTAACTTGTTCTCCAAATGGCTATATTCGCGAGAATGTATGGCATTAAATCTGATGGCTAATCTCCATTAATTAAGCCATAATTAATGCTGCCAACTATAACTAATGTGCTGGAATCCGCCAACTGTAGTCTTCTAGAAATCGTTGACCAGAGCTCGTAGATCGTCGAGCTCAGTTTCTATTTCGTTGAGCTGAGAAACTGTCGAGTACACCGATCGTCGACCTGAGTTCGACGTTTGTCGAACTCAGCTGGATTTCGTTGAGCTGAACTTCTGCTGATTTCGTCGACCTGCGTTCGACGTTCGTCGAACTGATTTTCTGACAGCTTCAATTCTGGAACTGGAATGTATCGACACAAGTTGATGTCTACACAATTGCTGTTGGTGTCGACACAGTTGGTGTCGACAGATGATCTGTGTGTCGACAACTTCTTCTGGTGTCGACACAATCTTGCTGTCTGGTGTCGACACAATCTTGCTCAAGTGTCGACACAACATTTCCCAAGTGTCGACACAGTCTATCTGGTGTCGACACAGACTTTCTTCTGGTATCGACACAATCTGGCTGAGTCTTTGACAGGCTGTTGTAGGCTGATCCATGTGATGTTGACTCTTGGCCTAGACTAAAGAAATAAACCTATGACCCTGACTATACATTTTGGGTCAGTCTAAGCAAACCTAATAGTGATCCTTACCCAAATCTTAACTAGGGCTCCAACATAATTTTGAAAAGAACTGCGCCCCCTGCAGCTGGTTGAACAGCTCGTCTATCCTTGGCAGTGGATAGGTATTCCGGACCGTCAGCCGATTTAGTGCTCGGTAGTCGATGTACAACCTGAGTGTCCCGTCTTTCTTTTTGACGAACAATACCGGAGCTCCCTATGGTGAAGAGCTTGGACGGACAAATCCGGCTTCCACTAGCTCCTGAAGCTGGCTTCGAAACTCTGTCAATTCCATTGGGGCCATCCGGTAAGGGGCCTTAGATGCCGGCTTGGTCCCCGACACCAGCAGTATCTGGAAATCCTGCTCCCTGTGCGGGGGTAATCCTGGTAATTTTTCTGGGAAGACGTCCGCAAAATCCCGCACCACCGGGATATCCGATATAGAATCCGTGGCCTCCGCCATTTTAAACAGTACCTCGTAGACCTACTCCCCCTATAAATAGGCATTAACGGCCTGTACTGAAGATAAGGGTATACGAGAGGCAGGTCTTATACCTTCGATGATAATGACAGAGTCCCCATGCCTCACGGTGATCCTCTTTGCTTGACAATCAATCTGGGCATGGTTCCAGTGTAACCAAGTCATGCCCAGGATCAGCTCGAAGACTGGCATCCTTAGGATCATTGCCGATACTTCGAATGACTTTCCTCCAATCTCCGCCTCCATGTTGCAGTGGGCAGAGGTGAGTATCTCCGATCCGTCGGGTAGACGCACCCTCCTCATCAGGCCTGTGAACCGCTCCACTCCTTCCAGCCCTTCCAAAAAGGCCTCCGACACAAACGAGTGCGAGGCACCCGCGTCAAACAGAGTGTAGGCGGGCTTGTCGCTGATGAAGACTACCTGGTACGGTTAAATGTCTTAGTATTTTATAACGAGTTTTCTTTCCTATTTATTCTACTTTGGGAAATTCTACTTGTTGGGCAATTGAGAAAGGGAACTCTATTTAAACAATTTAAATATCTTGGCGTACCTTATATGACCTGCTCTGGGTTCCGAGTCTGCGCCAGGTCCAAGGCATACACCTGCTCCCTTTCTTGCCTATGATCCCCTCCTTGGTAACCACGTCCTCGGCCGCGTCCTCGGCCTCCGAAATGCTGAGCAGGTGGTCCACCCTGTGGTGCTGGAGGTGGTGCCCCCCTCATGGGGCAGTTTCTCCGGAGGTGTCCAACATGATGACAATGGAAGCACTCTGGTGGGGGATACGCCATACCCCCGGGTCTCGGCATCTCCTGCATCCGAAGAGGTTGAGGGGCCAATATCACCTGCTCCCTCGGCTCCTGCCTCACTTCCTGACGAGGCTAGTCCTTTGTCCTTCTCCCATCTGGTATAGCACCTCGCCGCTGATCATTCCTGGCTCTCCGGCCCTGATCCTCCGCTTGCCGCTTCCGACCCCGAGTGGTGTGCCAATCAGCCCCAATCCTCTTTTCCATCTCCAAAATTCGGGAGATAGGCCCGTCAGATACAAACAACAAGGCCTCCCTCAACTCTTCTTTCAGACCCTTATAGAACCTCTTGATGTATCCTGCTTCGTCTAGGTGGTAAGAACCTGCATATCGAGCCAAATGGTCGAACTCCCGATGGTACTCCACCATCGTCATGGTGCCCTGCTTCAGCCGTAAGAACCGCTCCTCCAACTCATCCATGGCCGACTGCGGAACAAAATGCTCCAGCAGCCTGGCCCTGAACTCTTCCCAGGTAATTTCCGCAACCTCCCTATCGGCAAACGTCGTGTCCAGCAGCGTCTTCCACCACCTCTTGGCATGGGACTCCAGGCAAGATACCACCAAAGCCACCCTCTCCTCCCAGGGGCACCGTATCCCGGTCAGCATTTCGTACATAATATCCAACCACGCTTCCGTCCGAACTGCTAACTCTGTCCCCAAGTAGGACGGGGGAGAAAGTCCTCGGAAGATGCTCAATCAGTTGGCCCCTGGGTTCGGCTACGGAGCCGGAACCTGTTGGGCCCTAAAAGCTTCCAAAATGGATGTCAGAGTTTGTCCCATCTCCGACTGTAGGAATGGAGTGGGGACCGGGGGAGGTGGTACAACGTCCGGAGTCTTCTGAGCTTCGTCTTATGGGGTGGGCTGAGCTGGGGGCTGCAAAACGAACTACATTAGTAGGTAATCGACTCAATACTTAATAAGAAGTGGACAATTCACATGTGATCCCTCATATGGGCACCCCACTGCTTCCGCTGCTTAGTTTGTCCCAAAACTAAACTCGCGCGGGGGTGACCCAGGGGTTGTGGACTGTTACTTTTTGATTGAGGTCTCCTCTGATACCACTTGTAAGACCCCCCCCCCCCATTTTTTTCTTTTTAAAACACCGGGGTCTTAGGCCCAGAACTACCGTTTTGTGGTGACTCCTTCACGTCCTGAAGGGTCATCACCACAAAGTGCCGATTCTGCCGGCCAATTCGATCACAAAAAAGTAGCAAAACAAAGTAAACGCAAACTAGCAGTCCATAGAAGATCACATATCATATAGATAATCTCCACGAAGGGAGTGTCCACAGACTAATATATCAGAGTACTAAAATACAGGCTTATGCCCGGTACATCATATCCTCACAACAAATTACTCATGCAGAAGCAAAAACAGAACATCTACTCAAGGTCGAGACTCACGGTCCCGACTGTATGAACTCCGGAGCTAGACTGCCCTATCTCCAAGCGCACCGGTCTCTGGGGCTGCTCCCCCGTGCTGGGCTCCACGATTCCTAAAATGATGCGGTTCGAAAACCGTTAGTCTAAAAGACTAAGCCCTATCATCCCCCACCCCTTCCCCCATGGCTCCTAGGCACCGAGCGGAGAGGAAGAAAGGGGAGGACTTGAAGGTGGAGAATAATCAAAAACAGATGGCAGCGGATCTATACTAGCAATTCTATAATAGATATTGACAATAAGATGAAATATGAAAAATAACGTTCACTTATGTGAGAACACATAAGCCAAGGGGTCTTCTGCAAGGCTCCCATCGTATAAAAAGTCTCATACCAATTTATACGTTGGGGTGTCGGTTATCAAACAGCAATATATATATACATATCAAAATTAACCTTAATTTATAAACTTGCCCATACAAGCTTATAGACCAAGGGGTCGTTTTGCAAGTCCTAATGTATAAGCGTCCCATTCCACTTATACATTAGGGGTCAGGGGTTAAATGAATCGATTATGCTATGGCATGTAAGTGGGTATGATGGAACATGCAAGTGCAACACACACACCCGACTCTGTGCACACAGACCTTTAGTTCCCCCTTTTTGGAGTCGTAACCTCCCAGGATACCTCCGTAGTGGTAGACGGAAGCGGTGGGTTGGGCCTCGCGCACCTCTAAACCAGTAAAGCACTACCGGCCAGACCTATCGTACGCCTCAATGCTGGTGCACAAAGCGGAGCTCCTGCGTACTCTTGCCGGCTGGCGCACCGGACTTCTGTTGGCGAAGTGCTAGCCACACTTGCCGAGTCAGCGTATTGGCGTCGGTGCATTGACCCTCCAATATCGAAGACCCACCACCTTAATTTTCTTTCCTTTTATACACATGCAAATTTAACGTATCCAAAAACCGAGCCGAAGCTCCCCGGACTAAAATGTCCGTCTCAAACAATCGAGCCAAAACTCCCCGGACCAAAACGTCCGTCTCTTAACTATCTGAGCCAAAGCTCCCAACTATCTTCCTGTGCTATCTGTGTTCGTGAAATGTGCAACCCTAATTACTAAGTTACTATTTTAAGCTTGTTAATACAGTTTACGTTAACCCAGGACTGCCCCCGGTATTCCCTATGAAGGGCTCTCAAGGGACACTAGGAACTATGATGGGATTACGCCCATAGTTCCCTTTCGCAAGGTACTTATTATTATTATTATTGGTTGATTCCCTTACCCATTACCTTCTCATATTACAATAGGCTAATCCTAGGGTGTTTTGACTCTACCTCACCTCGGGGAAGACGATCTTTCGTCGAACCCGAGCGCCTCTAAACTCTAGCCAAACCAATTTCTCACCACTCTTCCTATCCTTTTATGGTGAACTCATCCACATCTATCCAAAATGACTAACTCCTACACCATGTCCCATCGTATCTTATTTCAATTTACCCATCTTGCCAAATGCAGACCATCCTAGGTTAAATGTCGGACCGGACAGGAGATAATCCAAATACTCATCCAAATTGCCTACCTTATTTACTGGAGACTTATCATGACACAAATAGACTAAATCCAGGAAATTATAATTTTCCTAATTTATCTGGCATTTAATTAATTTCCTTAAAGCTTCCAAAGGCTACCGGTTTGAACATGAACTACCTTAAGTACTCATGCAAGATGCCTAACAAAATTATGATAGATATTAGGTTATCTCAATATGGTAAATCCAAAGTATCACAATTTTTATATCCTCAAAAGGATACTAAAATTATTTTAGCAATATTTACTATCTTCCGTTGTTTATGAATCAAGTATAGAAAATATCCATCCAAAAATTATAAATTAATTATACTATGTAGATACAACCTTAAAAGTAGAATTGACCAAGTGTCATAATTTGTCAGCAAATATTAATCTCTGAATAAATTAAGTATCAAAAATCTCCATATTATAGACTTGTAAAGAAAGTACTGTAATCAGCCATCTAAAAATTATGAATAAATTCCTACAAGCATATGTTGGCCTTAAATCATCAGTACCTAAGTCTCATGATTTTTCAATAGATTTATCATCTATAAATAATTTTATACCACCAAAGCCTCTTTTTGAAACTAGTGAAGGAAGTACTAAATATCATCAATTAAAAGTTGTAACAAAATTCAGGAATATTCACTTAGACCTAGATCATCTACTAACCAAGTTTCATCAGTTTCAAATGAACAAAATAATCAAATTAATTAAAACACCATTTTGAGCATATTGATATTTAACAAATAAAGTACTATAAATATAATCCATAAAATTCAAATAAAATTACTAGGGGTTCTAGATGGTCTAAAACTTACTCTACCCAAGTTTCACAACCTTTAAATAAGGTTTAGTGGCTGGATTTACAAAATTGTGCTTCTACCCTAAAACTAGGGTTAGGGTTTTGAGGTGCCTACCTTCCTCCAAGTCCTCTAAGATTCCTTCCAGAGAACCTAGGTTACACTACCTTCAATTCTACTGAGTTTTCAAGGTCATACAAAGGCATTAGCCCCTATGTCCTTCAAAACCCCCAAAAGTCCTTCCTTAGGGTTTGAGGTTGAATCCTAGGGTAAATCAAGCCTAAATCACCGCATTTTCCTTAAGATGGTGACATTGTCCATACTAAGTCAGTGTCCAAAACCTCAGCCTCTGTTGAGGGGAGGTGTCCACCTTAAGCCTATGGTGCACTTTTAATCAAAAACACCTCCTTAAGGCCAAACTAGGGTTTGGTGATTCCCTAACCAAAACCCATCCAAATGAGTTGAAATTTTATACAGAGCTAGGTATTGATGCCAGGGACCACTCACCAAAATTTGGGAGGGTTTGGAGGTCATTAGACCACTTAATTAAAATACCCAAACATTATTAAATAAAAGTAAAAAACTTTAGGCAAAGTTTCTCCAAAAAAATCCCAATTTTGGACAGACCCTAGGTATAGTTAAGACTGATCCCCTGTCCAAATTTCAGCCCATTTGGACAAGGGATGAAGGATGGGAATCCATTTGAATCTCAGGACAGACCTAAGTATAGGTCCCAACAAAATGGGTGCCCTAGTCCAACTAGAGGGCCAAATTGGTCCAAATAAATTTTGGATTAAATTAGACCCATAGGGCTACAACTTTCGTATTGAAAGGTTTCCCACCAGGTGGCCCTAAGTATTTTTAAAAATTAAACCATTTACTGTAAATAATGTGATAGAAATTAAATTAAATCAAATAATCAGATTCTTATCAAAGGCGCCGCACGAATCTTGGCGCAATCCAAGGGCAGCCGAGTCGTCTTCCTCCTTGAGCTGACGGCCACGATGTCCCCGTCCTGGGCCACCTTGCAGGCTGATTTCCCGGCCACCCGTCCACTTCCCCGGCCGGCCACCGCCACCACTCCCTTCGTGGATGTGGTGGCTACCCTCAGTCGGCGGCACGACCACCGGAGTGGTCGTTTCCGGCGATCCCGATAAGAAGAATTTCCTTGGAAAAAACATGGATCGGGCTCAATTGAGCCCGAACCTTGAACCTAATTAGCCCTAAGATCTACCCATGAAGTAAGGAGAGGGGGAGGACCTTTCTGGCGACCTGAATGCGGGAGGAACGGCAGGATGCCATGGTCGACGGCGGCGGCGCTCAGCTTCTGCAACAGCACAGTGAGACGGCTTGTTCCTTCCAGGTAAGAGTTTGAAAATGCTCCCCTCTGCCCACTGATGATGTTTAAATGGTCAATTCGGGAGGGGGGCGGCTGGTTCTTCAATGCCCATCAAACACCATTAAAGGTGTGGCTCGGGTTGAGTGGGGGGGGGGGAGGGGGC
The DNA here is from genome assembly GCA_039583875.1 of Platanthera guangdongensis. Lineage (NCBI taxonomy): Eukaryota > Viridiplantae > Streptophyta > Magnoliopsida > Asparagales > Orchidaceae > Platanthera > Platanthera guangdongensis. Next base: position 764,676 of record CM077160.1, read on the forward strand.
TGAACCTACCTCTTGGTGGCGGAGAAACGGCTAGAATCAACTCCTATTCACTAGAGGAGTTGATTGCAGACATAAAGGATGGTTGTTGACCTCCTTTGGCTGGTTCCCACCCATCCCTTCCTCTCCCCCAATTCTCTCTCTCCACCATTTTCATGAAAAGAAGCTCCTTTCTCTCTCCTAGTCACCCATGTTGACTGGTCAACTCCATAGGATATTTGCAGCCCACTTAATCATAATAATTATGAAAAGTGAGGTTAGCCTAAGGAAAAAATGGCTTGAGCTTGGGTTAGCCTATTTGAGCTAGGTTTGACTTGGCTTAGGCTAGGGTTGACTTGGGTCAATTTGATCATTTGGGTTGACCCCAATGGGTCCTTGGTGACCCATTGGCCTCCCCTAAGGTCTATGTAGGGTTTGGTAGGGTTAACTTGGCACCTTGGAGGTCACTTGACCCTTGGTAAGGGCACTTTGACCACTTTGGGGCTTAAGTTGACTTGGGTAAACTCAGCCACTAGGTTTGACTTCAATGGGTCCCTAGTGACCCATTGACCTCACTTTAGCTTTAGGAAGCCCTGAGTAAGGTTGGTTGGGCACATTAGAGGTCAACTGCCCTTGATTAGGGCACCTTGCCCTATTTAGGCCTATGGTGGTCCTAGGTCAAATTGGCCACTTGTGGTTGACCCCTGAAAGTCCACTTAGTGTCAACTACCTTCACCTATGGGGGGGAATAGGTGTCTTGCAGCATTTTTGCGGAATTAAAATCGTACCTGCACACGAAAACAAAATAACACAGCAGAGAAAGGACACAAGCAACTTATAGTGGTTCCCCGATTTGGGTACGTCCACTTTCCCCCTTCGACCTATCTCCCAACCAGGGACGACTCGGTCACTTCACCAACGGGATTGAAATCCAATCCTTGCACTAACGGAAGGAACCCTTCCACACGTAGGAGTCACCACTCCCACACCCGGGTTACACCCAACCCTTACAAATAGGAACCAACGTTCCTTTACAACAAAATAGAAATTGGAGTGTATTAGAAATACAAACTACTTATGGAGAATAAGGTGTCCCTCTTCGTTCGACAACGTGTTCTTGAAGTCAACGAAGAGTCCACAACCCTAAATCTCACTTAGAGAGAATCTCTCCCGAAACCGGCGGCGGCAAGAAGGGAGGCGGCTTGGTTCTCGGGATCGGCGGCGACAACGGAGTGCTGCTGCTGTACTTTGGAGATTCAACTTTCGTAGCAAATCTAGCAAGGTCTTCTAACGGTCACACTAGGATCGATCGTCTCGATCGATTCGGAAGGGGAAGGTTTTCCCAATCTACGAATCAAGAGACAAAGGATCTCTGGTTAGACGCGTGAGAAGCAGTGCTTGGCTGAGCTTCTGTCGCCAGGAGATCTGGAAGAAACCACGATCAAGGTCGGCGATCAACTGACACGAGCGGCGACGGCGGTGGAGCAAGTTTCACGATCTAGGTCACGTCGGCGACTCGGCTTCTTCCTTTTTCAAAATCTTGTATTTGTTTTTTTTGTCTTCTTTTTTCACTGTTCAAAAATACAGATGTATTTATACATTAGGTCTTCAAGATGACCGTTGTGGGCCCCACCAACAAGAAACCCCAAGCCCAGTTCAAAACAGCGCTAGCGGTTGAGTCCGGTCCAGCGGGTTCCAGAAAATTCTCCTAAGGCAAAGTCGGCGAGAATCGAAGGTCATTCGGCGAGAATCAGCCAGTGATTCTCGACGATTTTGACTTAGCGACAGATTTGCACGCTCTGATTTAGCCGGATAGAGTCGGCGAGAATCAGCCAGTGATTCTCGATGATTCGGCGAGAATCACGATTATGATTCTCGCCGAATCGGCGAGAATCACTTAGTGATTCTCGTCGATTATTACTTGGACGATTTTTCGCCTTTCCACCCATGAGCTGCTCTTTGACCCATCCTTACTCCTTGTCTGCTCTTGCATTATCACAGCCCTGTACTTGATAATAAGTACACTCTAATAGAGAGAGTACACGTAGGCCAACACACTAATCTGCTCAACGAGGGATTACGTCGCACAGACCCGTGTATATTGACCTACTGCACCCTAACATTGGTGTGTACTTAGCGTGGAATAACTGCAAGTACAACTTAAAAGATTTCATCAAATACATTGTCTATTTACCTTAGCTTGTTCAGGGGCTTCTTCAAATCAGGTACATTGTGGATACAATACCCAACAATCTCCCCCTATTTGAAGAAGCCTAAACCCTACATGCTAAGGTGAATAGAGCGTATAAGAATGAAAATCATAAACTTAAAATTGAGTTGAGAGAGATATTCATTACCAATACCAATTTCTTGAGAGTTGAGAGAGATATTCATTACCAATACCAATTTCAATACCAATTTCTTGAGAGCAAACTTGGAGCCACCTTAGCCTTAGCTTAGAGGGTAATCTCCCCTTTTTCGTCTTCTGCAAATCTGGGTCTGTTGCATTTGACCCCTTGCTCCCCCTCAGTTCTTGCACCTGTGCTCACACTTGAGTTCCTGGCAGAGGCTCCCCCTAGATGCACGAGCCTGGAGCTTCTGTAGTCTTCATTCCTCATAGTTTAGCATCCCCAATTCAGTTTTGAAAAGACTGAACTTGGCTTCGTCTAAGGGCTTTGTGAAAATATCTGCAATCTGCTTGTCCGTGGGGACATAACAAAGAGAGATGTCCTTGTTCTCCACGTGCTCCCGAATGAAGTGGTAGCACACTTCAATATGCTTCGTTCTGCTGTGCGATACCGGATTGTTGGCAATTGCAATTGCACTAGAGGAGTCGCAGTACATTGGTACTTCCTTGAACTGAAGTTCGTAGTTGGCTAACTGGTTTCTGATCCATAGGAGTTGTGCGCAACAGCTGCCTGCCGAGATGTAGTCAGACTCTACTGTGGAGGTTGCTACACAATTCTGATTCTTGCTGTTCCATGAGATAAGCCTTCTTCCGAGGAATTGACACGTCCCGGAAGTGCTTTTCCTATCATGCCTACTCCCTACAAAATCAGCATCTGAAAAACCTATTAGCTCGACATCATTGTTTCTCGGGTACCACAAGCCAAGATTGGGAGTACCTTTAAGGTATCTTAGAATTCGCTTTGCAGCGACATAGTGAGATTCCTTAGTGTTCACCTGATATATGGCACATAAACATGTGGAGAACATGATATCCGGTCTACTGGCAGTAAGGTAGAGCAGGGATCCAATGATGCTTCTGTATTTGGTTTCATCGAAAGGTTTACCTTTCTCATCCTTATCCAGAGACATAGTGGATCCCACTGGAGTCCTCATAGAGGTTGCATTCTCCAAACCGAATTTCTTGAGGAGTTCATTTGTGAACTTCGTTTGAGAGATGATGATTCCATCCTCAGACTGTTTCACTTGAAGTCCCAAGAAATACTTTAGCTCTCCCATACTGCTCATTTCAAACTTTCCTTGCATAAGTTTAGAAAACTTTTTGCAAAGATTGTTGTCCGTTGAGCCGAATATAATGTCATCGACATAGATTTGCACCAGCAAAATCTTGCCTTTGACTTCCCTGAGAAACAATGTCTTATCTATTTTACCTCTAGAGAACTTGTTCTCAAGAAGAAAACTAGATAAAGTCTCATATCAAGCTCGTGGAGCTTGTTTTAAACCATATAGAGCTTTATTAAGAAAATATACATGATTGGGATAAGTAGGATTGACAAAACCTGGGGGTTGAGCGACGTATACTTCCTCTTTCAGGTCTCCGTTCAAGAATGCGGATTTCACATCCATTTGATAGACTGTGAATCCTTTGTGCGAAGCATACGCCAGGAACAATCTGATTGCCTCGAGCCTTGCCACTGGTGCAAAGGTCTGGTCGAAGTCAATCCCCTCCTCCTGTCTGTAACCTTGAGCCACCAGCCTGGCCTTGTTCTTTATGATGACACCATGTTCATCCAGTTTGTTTTTGAAGATCCACTTGGTGCCAATCACATTCTGCTTTTGTGGTCTGGGAACCAGCGTCCAAACATTGCATCGTTCGAATTGATGCAGTTCATCTTGCATGGCCAAAATCCATGCCGCATCTTTGTTCGCCTCGTCGAACTTCTTTGGCTCAACCTGTGACAGGAAGCTAAGATGCAAAATCTCGTTAATAGTACCTCTTAGAGTTCTGACACCGTCATGAGGATCTCCGATGATCTGATCTCTAGGATGATCCCTCACGTGCCGGAGCTCTAGAAGTCTGGCATTTGGAGCTTTGACTACTTCTTGGGCTTCTCCTTCTTCTAAGAGATTTGCTCCATTTTGATCTTCAACATTCCCAGTTGACGTTGAGGTGGAAACTTTGACGTACTTAGGAGTTTCATCTTTAGCGGTCTCATCGAGACCCAGCTGTTCAAGTCGTGCACCTGCATCTTCAAGAATACCGCTGGAAGAATTGCTGTTAAGCAAGCTTCCTTCATCAAATACAACATTAATTGATTCTTCTACCACTAGGGTTTTCTTATTGAAGACCCTGTATGCCCGAATGTATGTATTATAGCCCATGAATATGCCTTCGAAGCATTTTTCACCAAATTTAGTACGCGGGTACTTCCCATTATTCAGTACATAACATCTGCAACCAAAGATCCTCAAATGGGACATGGTTGGTTTCCTGCCTTTCAGTAGTTCGTAGGGCGTCTTACGATGACTTTTGTTGATCAATGCCCGGTTTTGAACATGACAAGCCGTATTGACTGCCTTAACCCAGAAGTATTCTGGGAGTGAAGCGTCATTCAACATTGTCGTGCAGGCTTCAATGAGTGTTCTATTTCTCCTCTCCGCGACTCCGTTTTATTGAGGAGTGCGCGGGGAGGAAATCTCATGAAAGATACCAAGTTCTTCACAGAACTCTGTCATAGCACCAGACTCGAACTCTGTTCCATGGTCACTTCTGATTTTGACCACTGATCAGTTAAGTTCGTTCTGGATCTGCTTGACAAAGCTGGTGAAGATGTCAAACGTATCAGACTTGCGTTTTTAAAAAGAACACCCAGGTAAACCGAGAGTGATCATCTACAATCACGAGCGTATAAGACTTCCCTCCTAAGCTATGAACTTGCATTGGACCAAACAAGTCCATGTGCAGAAGATAAAGACATCTGGAGGAGTCTTTGTCTGGGATGCCCTTAAAGGTAGCCCGAGTCTCTTTGCCCATCTGGCATGCAGGACAGGGACTATCTTTGATACACTTAATAATGGGAGCATCCCTCACTAAATCTTTGGAAAATAGCATATTAATTGTCTTGTAATTAATATGTGCCAATCTCTTGTGTCATTGTTCACAAAGAGATGCACTGCCTTTTGCTACTAGGCACACGGGGGTAGATGAATCTAAGCTAAGAAAATCTAAGCAGAAGATATTTCTGCTCCTAATGCCTGATAATACCGTCTCAGAAGAGGCACATGATATTATCAGGCATTTATCCTTACAGAACTTAACGTCATAAACTTTATCACATAACTGACTTACACTGATCAGGTTATGGTTTAACCCTTCAACATAATCCACGTCGGTGATAGAGATTATACCGTTGGAAATCATACCGCAACCTCTGGTGACTCCTCGATCTGACCCCCCAAAGATGACTTTGGGTCCATTCTCGACTGGAGTGTAATCACGCAGCAGGCTTCTTGTCCCAGTCATATGTCGGGAGCATCCACTGTCCAAGTACCATATTGGAGTTTTGGTGGCCTTTGGACATTCCTGCAAAACAAAATTAATTTCCCTTAGGAACCCAATCGAACTTGGGTCCTAGATTCTTGGTTAGCATACTCCCCCTCGGGTGGTTAACCCTACGAGTGGTCGGCCTCGCATTGCTAACATAAGGAGTCTCGTTATACCTCGGATTAAACCAACAATCCACGGCAAAGTCACCGACTTTGCCACAACACCAACAGTCAAATTTGTTGTACCTCTTCCTAGGCTCCTACTTTACCCTGGGAATGGTGGGTACATCCGGGGCCTTGGATCTGGAGGTGGAGGCATCATAGTGATTGCAGTCACATGACTTCTTCACCTTCTGTTCCTTTAGTATAACAGGCTTGACTTTTGGTGCTTGCTTTCTATTATGGCTGCTAGAGAATTGACCATAATTTCCCATGTGGATTTCCTCATAAGGTGTCTTGAAGACACTCTCACCGAAGTTGCGGGGAAAAGTCCAACCATCATATCGGCTCTTTGGCTTTGCAACCGAGGGCCGGAAATGATGACCAAAGGTTGACTCAAAGTCATGTTGGTTGCAGGGAAAGCCAGGCTTTCTGAACACAACAGGACTGAGTGGGGCCTTTCCCTTTTCAGCAATAGAGGCCTTCTTGGCGGCCTTATTCTTTCTCTGGTTCCTGTTTCTCCTGGATGAGGAACCATATACCCCTACATGCCCCAAGCCAGCTCCTTTGTCCTGAGCAGAGAAGGTATCAACTAATGGAAGAACTGTTTTTGGCATAGAGAAGCTCTTGACGATCTTCCTTTCTGCCGCAAGTTGTTCTTCCAACTTGTCAACTTCCTCCTACTTAAGATCAAGGAGCTTAAGAGACTCTGAATGCTTTGAAGTCAGGTCTAGGTGCTCCTGTCTGAGAGAGATCAAACTGGTGATCTCTTCCCTTAGGGAGACACTCTCACCCTTAAGGAATTTCACTTCCTTTTTCTCAGCCTTCAATCTCTTACAACACTCCTCGAAAGTGTTGAATAGAAGCTCATACTTCTCGAGGAGCTCCGCTTCACGGGCCGAAAGGCTATCCTCAGGGTCATCATCCTGAGACTCAGGATTAGAGTTAGAGTCGGAGAGAGGGGTGTGAGCTTTTACCTTCCCAGTAAATGGGGGGCATTCTCCTTCTGAGTCGGAGCGACCCACCAGTCCGAAGTAGGCTTCCTCATCATCACTGGAGTCTGAGGAGTCAGATTCACTCAGTGTCTTTGGCTTTTTGGCGATGTAGCTCCTCTCGTTCTTCTTATCTCTAGAAGACTTGTGCTCCTCTCCCTTCCCCTTTTCTCTCTTGCCTTGGTGGCAGTCGGCCACGATGTGTCCTGGCTTATTGCATCCAAAACAAATAATGTCAGAGGAGCGATGTTTGTTCGGTTTAGAAGCATACCTGTCAGAAGAATAATTTTTCTTCTGATGCCTGGAGGAGGAGCCGTCTCTCTTTCTTTGATTCCTCATCTTGAGGAACTTCTTGAATTCTCGGGTGATGAGGGAGAAATCCTCCTCAGACAGCTCTGAACTGTAGGAGCATGGCTCGGAGTCCTCCTCCTCATCCTTTTTCCTGACACGGTATGAAACTGCACCCTTGCCCTTTCTGGAGTGAATGGCTTTTAGGGCCACAGTCTTTTCCTTGGCTGCAGCCTTCTCTGCTTCTTCTTCTGCTTTCCTAGTGTTCAGTTGAAGCTCATAGGACATCAGCTTCCCAAACAGAATTTGCGGGTTTGTTTCAGCAAGTCTGCCAAACTCTCGGATGACGCAGATCATTGTGTCCCATTCCTTAGTAAGGGACCTAAGGAATTTATCATTAAGTTCTCCATCAGTGAACACTCTTCCATATCCTTTGAGGGCATTGACAATCTTGAGGAAGTTCTCGAAGGTAACTCCGATCTCTTCCTTAGGCCCTTGTCTGAATGCCTCATATTTCTGGTTCAGAAGGGATCTCCGATCATCCCTCACTTCATCAGTGCCCTCCATTCGGATAATCAGGCAGTGCCAGATCTCCTTTGCTGTCCTGCAGTTGCAGAAGTTCTGCATCATTGAGTCATCGACCGCGCTGACCAGAATGTTCTGCGCCTTCTTGTCAAGTCCCACCAGCACCATCTCGTCCTTGTCCATTTCAGAAATTTTCTTTGGCACTTTCTTGGTAGGATCAATGGTGGAGACCTTAGTGGGGACATAAGGTCCCTCCTCCACGATCATGAAGAGTCGAGGATCAACTGCTTCCATGTAGAACCTGATCCTTTCCTTCCAGATAGGAAAGTTGAGCCTGATGCACACTGGGATCTTGCCTGTGTACTTGAGCCCGTCCATAGTAGATGTTTGTCTTCTTTTTGACACTAGCGGCAGGATTCTACTCAAGGTGTGAACCATTTTGATGAGTAACCTGGCTCTGATACCACTTGAATGTCCACCTAGTGTCAACTACCTTCACCTATGGGGGGGGGGGAATAGGTGACGTGCAGCGTTTTTGAGGAATTTAAAATTGTACCTGCACAAGAAAACAAAACAGCACAGCAAAGAAAGTACACAAGCAATTTATAGTGGTTCCCCGATTTGGGTACATCCACTTTCCCCCTTCGACCTATCTCCCAACAAGGGACGACTCGGTCACTTCACCAACAGGATTGAAATCCAATCTTTGCACTATCGGAAGGAACCCTTCCACACGTAGGAGACAACACTCCCACAACACGGGTTGCACCCAACCCTTACAACTAGGAACCAACGTTCCTTTACAACAAAAATGAAACTAGAATGTATAAGAAATACAAACAACTTTTGGAGACTAAGGTGTCCCTCTTCGTTCGATGACGTGTTCTTGAAGTCAACGAAGAGTCCACAACCCTAGATCTCTCTTGGAGAGAGTCTCCCCGAAACCGGCGGCGGCAAGATGGGCAGCGGCTTGATTCTCGGGATCGATGGCGACAACGGTGTGTGGCTGCTGTACTTTGGAGACTCAATCTTCGTAGCAAAGCTAGCTAGGTCTACCAACGGTCACACTAGGATCGATCGTCTCGATCGATTCGGAAGGGGAAGGTTTTCCCGATCAACGAATCAAGAGACAAAGGATCTCTGGTTAGACGCGTGATACGCTACGCTTGGCTAAGCTTCTGTCGCCGGAAGATCTAGAAGGATCACGATCAAACGGCCGGCGATCGACTAGCACGAGCGGCGACGGCAGCGGAGCAGGTATCGCGATTTAGGTCAAGGTCGGCGGCTCGGCTTCGTCTTTTTCAGTGTCTATTTACTGTTCAAAATACGCGTGTATTTATACGGTAGAAATACTCCATTATGACCGTTATGGGTCCCGCCTGAAGAAACCCTAACCCCGGTTCAAAACAGCGCCAGCGACTGAGTCCGGTCCAGCGGATCCAGAATTCGCCCAAGGCAAAATCGGCGAGAATCGAAGGTGAGTCTCGTCGAATCGTCGAGAATCAAAGGTGATTCTCGACGATTCGGTGAGAATCAAAGGTGATTCTCGTCGAAGTTGACTTGTTTGCACGCACTGTTTTAGCCGGAAAGAGACGGCGAGAATCAGCTAGTGATTCTCGACGATTCAGCGAGAATCACTAGTGATTCTCCCCGAATCGGCGAGAATCACTTGATGATTCTCCCCGAATCGGCGAGAATCACTTGGTGATTCTCGTCGATTAACACTTAGACGATTTTTCGTCTATCCGCCCATGGGATGCTCTTTGACCCATTCTTGCTCCTTGTCTGCTCTTGCAATATCACAGCCCTGTACTTAAAAATAAGTACACTCTAATAGAGAGAGTACACGTAGGCCAACACACTGATTTGCTCAACGAGGGATTACGTCGTGCAGATCCGTGTATATTGACCTACTGCACCCTGACATTGGTGTGCACTTAGCGTGGAATAACTGCAAGCACAACTTGAAATATTTTATCAAATACATTGTCTATTTACCTTAGCTTGTTCAGGGGCTTCTTCAAATCAGGTACGTTGTGGATACAATACCCAACAAGTAGTAGCAGACTTCTCCCTCAGTCCATAGTCTTGGCGCGGACTAAATCAGTAGTGGCGGACTCCTTCCAGCCCACCAGGCATCAGATCCTCCAGAAGGCAGTACCAGTCCGCACAACCTCGTGCGGACTCGCCGGACTCCGCGGGCACTCTCCTGCTCGCACCCCTTATAACTCGCTCAGTTCAGCATCGGCGGACTCAGCAGATTCTCCTTGCAGTCCGCCACTTGGCCTCCAGCATCCGCCACCCCAGCAGCGGGCGGACAGTCCCATCTCAGCAGTGACGGACTCCGCGAACCCGCACCGCAGTCCTCCACTAAGTCTCCCATTTTGCCGACAGCAGCACCGGCTTCAGCACCAAGTCCCAGTCCGCGCGGCCTGTTGCAGACTCGGCGGACTCCGTCTCCTTCTTGCTCAAGTTACCGTCTCACCGGGGGTAACGTCACCGCTAGCCGTTACCTCCTCGGGCCTATAAATAGACCCCCATGCCTCTCATGGGGGAGGAGGATTGCCAAAGTGCTCACGCTCAAAGTCAGCCAGCAAGCCCTCCTCCCGCAGACTCCTTTTCTCAGACCGCACCCCTCTCTATGCCTTTAGTCGCGCGGCCTACCGGTGTAACGCCCCCTATCCGTCACATAGCATATAGCAGTAGGTCGGCCGGGGCCCGACGCCGTATGCCACAAATAGACCGGGTGGTTACTTATGGAAACCATCCAACCAATCTCAACGTCCTACACAGAGCATTCTAGCGGAAGCAGTTTATAAAAGTTGCAATAAAGAACCCAGCATTAGAGCATGAATGTCCACTAGTACATAATAGGAATGTTATACAAAATACCCAAAGTAAGCCTTAAGGCCTTACAAAATGTTTCACTTCTAATTACATGTTTTACAAACCACGTCACGCAGGCCGGTCACACATGAATAAAGCAGTAAACACTTCCAATTAGGCCTTCAAGGGCCGGCTTCGCATTCGGGCTTTAGCCCGCTATTGACCGCTTGGTCCAGCTGTACCTGCAAGTAACAAACCACCGTACGGTGGCAAAATAAGGCAACGGTCAGCTATGCTGACCAAATTATAACGATCCCGCCCCCAACTCGGGGCGGCGATGCTCCTTCCCTGCATTTCATTAGCATAAGCGAGCAATATATAACTAGCCATTTCATCACAGACGTTGGCTCGCACGGCCACACGCCCCGTGCTCTCAGGGCACATTCTCGGTGAATCGGTCCATGTCACGTCAATTAAAGCCATAGACATTCCGGACTCACCACCGCCACTTGGACGGCCAAACCTATGAGCAATTTGTCTTCCTGGCCTGGGTCACGATAATTTAAGCCATAGACCGCCGAAGACCCTAATCTATGCCAACGGTAAGTGTCATGTGCCTTTAGGTCTCTTTAACCGAACGACATAGAACGGGTACGGTTCCATCTAACCCGTGCTCACATCGCAACGACAATTTAAGCCATTTGCGCGGGTCAAACTTCCACCGAGTCCCATTTCCATCACAAGTCACATAACCCAGTTATGTTCAAGTTGGCTCTCAAGCCACCAAGTTGGCAAGATCTCGTATCCGCCCAGTTTTCCGGGTGCACCTTTGGGTTAGTCCCCAAGGCTCCCTGCTGCAATCTACCGCGTAGAAAACCCGAAAAACAACCAATAGCACGGAGTCTTCTCCGGCATTATGCAATGTAACATCACCGATCCAGACCAACATGTCCGGGTAGGCTTCACACATCATGCCTATGTCCGTTCTCGCTTACGGACTCTAAACAACGGGGACTTCACATATCTACCCGAAGGAACGCCTCCAACTCTCCGCAAACTCGCGAGAGCGGGCTTCCTATGCAAAGAAATAGAGCTACTCATGCTCAAGATGAGGATCGTTACCCTAGCGTTCCTCTTTGGCGCCATTGAAAAGTAATCGGATGAAAAGCACCGCACTAGCTTTGCCTCCGTGGATCCGAAGTCGGCTCGCGATTCGGAGCTCCGAAGCTCCTCCAATGGCGGGATCTAGCTCCTTCTTCCTCCCTTGGCTCTCCTCTCTCTCTAAGGTTTTAGAAAGACAACACTTAAGAAAAGTGAGGGTTTTGAAAGCCCAAACCCGGGTATATCCCTTCAGGAACAACCCCCAGCCGTTGGATCTCAAAATAAGGAAACGAACGGCTTTGATTCGGGACTGAAATGCCCAATCTGGACCGAACACGGCCTGGCACACGCCCGTGTCCAGGGCCGTGTGCCTCATTCGCCGTCAAAATCGGCTCACCTGGAACCTCACACGGGTATCGAACACGCCCGTGTTCGAGCTGACACGCCCGTGTTCCACCTGACACGGTCGTGTGGCCGGCCGTGTACCCCATCATTTTTCCCCAAAATCAACCCGAGCACTGCATGGGTTCGAGGACACGCCCGTGTCCCTACCCGTGTCACCTCAACACGCCTGGACCCCAGGCCGTGTACACGGTCTCGACACTCGACACTTCGTCGAGTGAAGATCGTCGACCTGATGATACGGCCTTGGACACGCCCGTATCCTAGGCCGTGTGCCTTGTCTCGACGCATCGTCGAGCAAAGCTCGTCGACTCCCCGGGACGATCGTCGAGACAGGTCGACACGCCCTGCGACACGCCCGTGTCGCAGGCCGTGTGCCATGTCTCGACACTTCGTCGAACGCAGAGTGTCGACTTCGCGACTAAGTGTCGACACGGGTCGACATGCCCTGCGACACGCCCGTGTCGCAGGCCGTGTGCCCAGTCTCGACACAATGTCGAGACCAAAGTGTCGACACCCCGTCTCAATGTTGACACAGGCTTGACACGCCCTGGGACACGCCCGTGTCCCAGGCCGTGTGCCTGCAGCCAGAACCCAAACTGGCCCAAAACGTCCCCCTTCGCTACTTTGAGTTTCGGGGCGTTACAACTCTCCCCCTCTTAAAAGAATTTCGCCCACGAAATTACATAAAGGAAAGACATGTACAAAACCAAAATTTTGTACCTGAGCGGAACAACTCCGGATACTCGTCAAGCATAGTCTGCTCTCGCTCCCAAGAGAGCTCCTCACGACCGCAATTGTCCCACCGGACCTTGACCATCCTGATCTCTTTATTGCGTAGCCGCTTGACCTCCGAGTCCTCAATCCGCACGGGCTTGACCTTTGTCGTTAGCCCACTATCCACCGGCACTTGATCAACCGCGATCACTTGCGTAGGCTCTTGCACCGCCTTCCGAAGTACCGAAATGTGGAATACATCATGTAAACCACTAAGCTCCACTGAAAGCTTCAACCGATAGGCCGCTTCACCAACTCGCTCCAGAACCTCAAACGGTCCAAGGTACCTCGGGCTTAGCTCTTTCAATCGTCGCACCCGCGAGACACCCTTGAACGGCTTGATCTTTAAGTATACATAATCGCCCACAGCGAACTCCACATTCCTGTACTTGGCATTATAGTACTTTGCTTGCCGGTCCTGAGCGATAAGCAACCTCTCCCGAATGGTTCTTAGCAAAGAAGTAGCATCATCCAATTCCGATCGCTTATACAACTTTGACTCACCCGTTTCTAACCAAGACAACGGCGTGCGACATTTCCTACCATATAGGTCCTCGAAAGGCGCCATCTGAATACTCGCTTGGTAGCTGTTGTTGTATGCGAACTCCACCAAATACAAGATACACATGCGAAGCATGTCTTCCATGGTTCTATTGACCCTCTCGGTCTGCCCATCCGTTTGCGGATGGAAGGCTGTGCTGAATTTCAGCTTTGTTCCCAACATTTGCTGCACCAGCCTCCAATCATTGGACGTGAACCGCCCATCTCGGTCACTCACGATGCTGCGGGGCACACCATGAAGCTGTACTATGTTATCCACATAGAGCTTTGCCAACTTCTCCACCGGATCATCCTTCCTATGCAGAATAAAATGCAACACCTTCGTTAATCGATCAACAACCACCCAAATGACGTCGTTCCCCTTTTGCGACCTTGGCAAACCATGCACAAAGTCCATAGAGATGTCGTCAAATTTCCACTCCGGAATAGGCAAGGACTTAAGAAATCCTCCCGGCTTTTGGCACTCCGCCTTTACCAAGGCGCAAGTTTGGCACTTCGCTACGTATAGCGCCACATCCTTCTTTAAACCCGGCCACCAAAATAGTTTCTTCACATCACGGTACATCTTCGTGCTCCCCGGGTGAATCGAGTACTTGGTATTGTGCGCCTCGTACAACAACTCCACCCGTAAATTGCCCACACTTGGGACGTACAGACGACCGTCTTTCCAAAGTAATCTGTCCTCCACGACGAATTGGGAATTTGACCCATCCAGAGCCTCTACCATGGACTGCTTCATATGAGCATCCATATCCAAAGCCTGCCGAATACGATCAGACAGGTCATATTGGACTTCAGTCCAATTCAGAACTGCTTCAGCACCTGATTGTCTGTCCACACAGACAATCTCCAACGCCTCCAACTCTCGCACCAACCGCTCATCGTGCACCGATAGCCAATTGGCTTGAGCTGGGGCTCGGCGACTCAACGCGTCCGCAACCGCATTCCCTTTGCCAGGCACGTAGTGGATCTTGAACGTATAGTCCCCCAGGAACTCCATCCACCTACGCTGCCGCATATTCAGATCGTTCTGATCAATAAGATACTTCAGGCTCTTGTGATCGGTGTAGATATCAATCTTCACACCGTACAAGTAGTGTCTCCACAGCTTCAAGGCAAAAATCACGGCCGCTAACTCCAAGTCATGGACCGGATAGTTCCTCTCGTGCACTTTTAGCTGTCTCGAGCCATAAGCTATTACACTTCTGTGTTGCAGTAGCACGCAACCCAAACCACTGCCTGAAGCATCGCTATAAATCTCATAGCCTTCGGTCCCACATGGCAAACTCAGCACAGGCGCCGTGGTCAACCGACACTTCAACTCCTCAAAAGCTCGCGCGCACTCCGGCGTCCAAACGAACTTATGCTCCTTCCTCGTCAAAGTAGTGAGAGGTAACGCTATCCGCGAGAAGTTCTCTACGAAGCGCCTATAATAGCCGGCAAGCCCCAGAAAACTCCGGACTTCCGCTACAGTAACAAGCTCAGGCCACTCCCGTATCGCAACAATCTTCGCCGGATCCACAGCAATACCCTCTCCACTTACTATATGCCCGAGGAACGCCACTGAGGACAGCCAAAACTCGCACTTCGAGAACTTGGCATACAACTGGTTTCTCCTTAGCGTTTCCAACACCAAATGAAGATGCTTGAAGTGATTTTCCTCACTTTGCGAGTACACCAAAATATCGTCGATGAAGACGATCACAAAATGATCCAAGTACTCCCTGAACGTCCTGTTCATCAAATCCATGAATACTGACGGCGCATTAGTGAGCCCAAACGGCATGACCGTAAACTCATAATGCTCGTATCTCGTACTAAACGCTGTCTTCGAGATATCACTCTCCCTTATTCGCAGTTGATAGTACCCAGCCTTGAGATCCAACTTCGAGTACACCGTCGACCCGACTAACTGATCAAAGAGATCATCAATCCGGGGGATCGGGTACTTGTTCTTCTCCGTCAGCTTGTTTAGCTCCAGATAATCAATGCATAGCCTCAAGCTTCCGTCCTTCTTCTTAACAAAGAGGACCGGTGCGCTCCAAGGCGAAGAACTCGGGCGCACATACCCTTGCTCCAACAACTCTTGCAGTTGAACTTTCAGCTCCGCCATTTCCTTAGGCGCTAGCCGATACAGAGATCGTGACACAGGCTTTGCACCTGGCACTAGCTCGATCGTAAAATCTATCTCCCGCTGAGGCGGGGCTCCAGGAAGATCTGCGGGGAACACATCAGGGTATTCTGATACCACTGAAATACAATCCAACGCGGGCTTCGGCTTTGCAACCTCCACTAGTGTAAAGAACAGTTCTGCTCCGGCACGAACCGCCTTCACCACCTGAAGAGCAGACATCAACGTCCTGCTCGACCCCTTTAAGCCCGTAAAAGTCGTCTCACGACTTGCTCCCAGCTTAACTTCCTTGCTACCGCAATCTATATGGGCCTGCTGCTCCGAGAGCCAGTCCATGCCAAATATGACGTCGAACTCCACCAACGGAAGTAAAGACGCCCGCAGGTCGAACTCCTGCTCCCCAATACGAATCTTAACATCGCAGATCCTATCCGCTTGCATCGAACACCCATTGGGCAACAACACATCCAACTTATCCGTCGCCATCGAAGAAGGGACTCCGATGCGTGATATAAATCCTTCGGACAAGAAGGAGTGTGAAGCTCCCGTATCGAAGAGTGCTCGTGCCGGATTTTCGCAAATCAATACAAACCCTAAACAAGCAGTGGTAAGGTAACATGGGCATAACAAGTATTTAACTAAATTGACTTGCTATAAATTAAACCGTACCTGTTACCACATCAGCTTGTGTGATGGCCTCCTGTTGGCCAAGATTATAGACCCTTGGTTGGGCCGGAGCATAATGGGATGCGGTCGACTCCACCGCCTTTCCCTTCTCTTCATAAGTAGCTCCCGGCTTTCTCTCGAACTTAGGACGTCCGCTCCAACATTCACGGGCGAAATGCCCCGTCTTTCCACATGTAAAACACGCGCCCGGGGTCCGACTTGTAGTCGCCCCAAAAGCACCAGAAGGAGCTGGACCCGAAGTCCTATGCTTCTTGAAAGACCTCCGATAGCCGGCCTTTGAAGTAGTCGGCACTTTAAATTCAGATTTCTTCTCACCCAAGCTTTTCTTTGCTTGTACATTCTTCATGTCCTTCTCCAAGGACCGGGCAGTATTGACCAAGGTTAGGAAACCCTGCGTCATCGGCCCCGAAAGTAGTAGTCTCAACTCATCCCTCAGGCCTTCATAGAAGCGATTAGTCTTGCGCCCCTCATCCACGATGGTGGAGCTAGCATAACGACTCAGACGAGTAAACTCGTGGAGATATTCATCCACGCTCCTCTCACCCTGTACCAACTTCAGGAACTCATTCTCCAACGCTATCTTCTGCGTCGAAGGGAGGTATCTAGCCAAAAATAATCTCGAGAACTCCTCCATCGAGACATCACCAAGTTGCCTACCTCTCAGTAAGTGCAGCTCTAATCCTTCCCACCACATCCTCGCTTCACCGTCCAAAAGGAACGTAGCGATGGTGGTCATTTGCCACTCCTCCGTCTCCGTTGCTGTCATGACTCTCTTCACCCTGGAGAGCCAGTCTTCAGCCTGAGATGGGGTTCCCAACCCCGAGAATACCGGAGGGTTAAAGCTGATTACATGCTTAAGCTGCCTCTCAGTTGCCCTCCTCGGCACCACCGGTTCCACAACCACTTGCTCCACTCTCCTCGGCTCAGCCTCTTGAAGAGGTTCTTGCTCCATCACAGGAGCGGGCTGCTGCATTTGCCTTGCAGGCTGCGCATTTATCACGGCCAACACCGCTTCAGCCACCAATCGAATATTCTCAGCCGACAGAGGTGTTGCAGGAGCAACATCCGGTGCACTACTAGCCTCAGAAACTCGGCGTTCTGACATCCCAACACCACTTCTGGTCACCTATAGTGGTACAAAACACCGGTAAGCGACCAAATAAATTGCAAACAGCAATTATAGGAACACACAGGTTCCTCAAACACGAGTATTTTCATTCCTAAGTGGACATTCATGGGTTCTTTTTACTGTTATTACGATGACGCACACAATGTGCTCACCACCCCTTAAAAAGAATTCGCCCACGAATTCACTTTAAGCCCGACCAAAACCAGTAGTCTAATACCAAATTGTAACGCCCCCTATCCGTCACATAGCATATAGCAGTAGGTCCGGCCGGGGCCCGACGCCGTATGTCACAGACAGACCGGGTGGTTACTTATGGAAACCAT
Organism: Platanthera guangdongensis; assembly: GCA_039583875.1. Classification (NCBI taxonomy): domain Eukaryota; kingdom Viridiplantae; phylum Streptophyta; class Magnoliopsida; order Asparagales; family Orchidaceae; genus Platanthera; species Platanthera guangdongensis. The sequence goes on from CM077160.1 coordinate 782,286, forward strand.
CCAACCAATCTCAACGTCCTACACAAAGCATTCTAGCGGAAGCAGTTTATAAAAGTTGCAATAAAGAACCCAGCATTAGAGCATGAATGTCCACTAGTACAGAATAGGAATGTTATACAAAATACCCAAAGTAAGTCTTAAGGCCTTACAAAATGTTTCACTTCTAATTACATGTTTTACAAACCACGGCACGCAGGCCGGTCACATATGAATAAAGCAGTAAACACTTCCAATTAGGCCTTCAAGGGACGGCTTCGCATTCGGGCTTTAGCCCGCTATTGACCGCTTGGTCTAGCTGCACCTGCAAGCAACAAACCACCGCACGGTGGCAAAACAAGGCAACGGTCAGCTATGCTGACCAAATTATAACGATCCCGCCCCCAACTCGGGGCGGCGATGCTCCTTCCCTGCATTTCATTAGCATAAGCGAGCAATATATAACTAGCCATTTCATCACAGACGTTGGCTCGCAGGGCCACACGCCCCGTGCTCTCAGGGCACATTCTCGGTGAACCGGTCCATGTCACGTCAATTAAAGCCATAGACATTCCGGACTCACCACCGCCACTTGGACGGCCAAACCTATGAGCAATTTGTCTTCCTGGCCTGGGTCACGACAATTTAAGCCATAGACTGCCGAAGACCCTAATCTATGCCAACAGTAAGTGTCATGTGCCTTTAGGTCTCTTTAACCGAACGACATAGAACGGGTACGGTTCCATCTAACCCGTGCTCACATCGCAACGACAATTTAAGCCATTTGCGCGGGTCAAACTTCCACCGAGTCTCATTTCCATCACAAGTCACATAACCCAGTTATGTTCAAGTTGGCTCTCAAGCCACCAAGTTGGCAAGATCTCGTATCCGCCCAGTTTTCCGGGTGCACCTTTGGGTTAGTCCCCAAGGCTCCCTGCTGCAATCTACCGCGTAGAAAACTCGAAAAACAACCAATAGCACGGAGTATTCTCCGGCATTATGCAATGCAACATCACCGATCCAGACCAACATGTCCGGGTAGGCTTCACACATCATGCCTATGTCCATTCTCGCTTACGGACTCTAAACAACGGGGACTTCACATATCTACCCGAAGGAACGCCTCCAACTCTCCGCAAACTCGCGAGAGCGGGCTTCCTATGCAAAGAAAGAGAGCTACTCATGCTCAAGATGAGGATCGTTACCCTAGCGTTCCTCTTTGGCGCCATTGAAAAGTAATCGGATGAAAAGCACTGCACTAGCTTTGCCTCCGTGGATCCGAAGTCGGCTCGCGATTCGGAGCTCCGAAGCTCCTCCAATGGCGGGATCTAGCTCCTTCTTCCTCCCTTGGCTCTCCTCTCTCTCTAAGGTTTTAGAAAGACAACACTTAAGAAAAGTGAGGGTTTTGAAAGCCCAAACCCGGGTATATCCCTTCAGAAACAACCCCCAGCCGTTGAATCTCAAAATAAGGAAACGAACGGCTTTGATTCGGGACTGAAATGCCCAATCTGGATCGAACACGGCCTGGCACACGCCCGTGTCCAGGGCCGTGTGCCTCATTCGCCGTCAAAATCGGCTCACCTGGAACCTCACACGGGTATCGAACACGCCCGTGTTCGAGCTGACACGCCCGTGTTCCACCTGACACGGCCGTGTGGTCGGCCGTGTACCCCATCATTTTTTCCCCAAAATCAACCCGAGCACTGCACGGGTTCGAGGACACGCCCGTGTCCCTACCCGTGTCACCTCAACACGCCTGGACCCCAGGCTGTGTACACGGTCTCGACACTCGACACTTCGTCGAGTGAAGATCGTCGACCTGATGATACGGCCTTGGACACGCCCGTGTCCTAGGCCGTGTGCCTTGTCTCGACGCATCGTCGAGCAAAGATCGTCGACTCCCCGGGACGATCGTCGAGACAGGTCGACACGCCCTGCGACACGCCCGTGTCGCAGGCCGTGTGCCATGTCTCGACACTTCGTCGAACGCAGAGTGTCGACTTCGCGGCTAAGTGTCGACACGCCCTGCGACACGCCCGTGTCGCAGGCCGTGTGCCCAGTCTCGACACAATGTCGAGACCAAAGTGTCGACACCCCGTCTCAATGTCGACACAGGCTTGACATGCCCTGGTACACGCCCGTGTCCCAGGCCGTGTGCCTGCAGCCAGAACCCAAACTGGCCCAAAACGTCCCCCTTCGCTCCTTTGAGTTTCGGGGCGTTACAACTGGCCTCTGGTTCTCCAGTCCGCGTGGTCTCCCATTTCCCTTAACCGCGCGGCCTGCCGACTACGCTCTTCAGTCCGCGCGGCCTCCTCTGGCCAAGAGAAAGGGCGGTCCTGAAGCCCTCTTTGAGATCAAGCAACGAGAGAATGAAACTTGGTCTCAGTTCGTTGATCGTTTCCAAAGAGAAATTTTGGACATCGAGATTGTCAGCCAATAAATGTACCGAGTGGATCTTATCCACGGTCTCCGTGAAGGACCTCTCAATTTTGAAGTCAATGTCCGTGCACCAAGAACATATCAAGAGTTGATTGTCTTAGCCAACTCATACATCCGAGGCGAAAAAAGCAACCCAGGCTTCGTTTTGAAGCTCATGTCAGAGAAAGATCCCTTTCACAAGCAGCCTCCGAGGTCTCCTCACAATGATTTCCCAACTCATTCGAGGAAGGGATAATGGTTTCAGCGCCATCGATACTCTTTCCTGAGCCGTGATCGTGCTCAAGATTCATTACTACCGCTAGCTTCTTCTCAAACAGCTACAGTCTGTCATCAGCAAGATGATGACTTGCATGAGTCTGAACTAGATGAAGCCGTGCTAGAAGTAAGCCAGATCATGAAAAATAGGGCTAGCTATAAAAAGCCTTACCGACCAGCCGATCAAAGGACTAGAGATTCAGAGCCCTACTGCGAATTCCACAAAGACCCAGGTCACCAGACTGAGAACTGCCGAGCACTCCGCCAGCTTGTGCAAAGAATGCTCCGGCAGGGTAAGATGCGTGACCTTCCCAAAGAAGATCGCCCTGATCCAGCAACCTCAAAGGGCAAAGAAGTTGCAGATGTTCCTTGCTCCTCAAAAGGAGTGATCCTAGTCGAAAAACCCCCTCTCCTCGTTGTTAACAAAACTGTCGAATGCTTCGATGTTATTGACGAGGGTGTGCTTGGAAGGCTATTCTAAGCCAGCAAAGGACTTCGTTGTCCTCCAAATTCTCTCACAACCATGATGAGTTATCTCTACTCTTACTTTTGCAAACATTCTCTTTACAAAACACTTCTTAGTGTTCATTCTTGCTTTTCAACAAAGCTTTTATCAGGGATCCCATACTGACACAGTTCCCTTCTTGTATTGCTTCCTCCTCTATTCTCTCTTCTCCAAGAGGTCCCTGAGCCATAAAGATGTTGCCGAGTCTTGCTATAGGCCCCCTTGGGATTGGATTCCGGCGTAAGACCATAATGACCACATATCACGGGGAGATTTAGCATATGTGTGTAGTGGGGGCTATCCAACTCTCATGCGGAGGAATACTGGACTTTGAATCCTAGCCTGCATCTAACACAGAGTGCATGTTAGGGAGGCCCCATGTGTTAGCTCTGCTGTGCTCTGTTAGGATACATTACAGTTACGATGATCTTTGCTTGACAAGCAATGGCGACCAAGAGTAGCCTTGTCTCTTCGATCATCTTACGACTGTGATGGCCAAGCGTTCTCTAATGCTCCCAATCCATGCTTTCCCGGGGTCCCCTACTACACTGATCAATCCACAGACAAGTTATATGCCTCTTGGCGCAACCAGTCTCATTGATCAGTGATGTAGTAACCCGAAGCATGTGATCAGTGCCTCTAGCGATCCTTCTCGGGATTTCCCTTGCTTTTCTCCTTTGTGCCCTCCTAGAGGATGCACGACCAACCCGCTTTGAGTAGGACTATACTCGGGATGACTTTTCTCAGGCAAGTGATGCATAAGGCCCACGGGTGATCTCCTGTGGCGGCATCCAGTCTTTCTTAGTCATCTCCGAGTATAAACCTCTTTTTTGTCAACTGCCTTCTTTTACAGGTGAACAGGTTAATCCGACCTACCAAAAGGATTTCCAGCATTCACTTTGCTTATGCTCATCTTATATACATTGCCTGCTCAAAGCTCTACCAAGATGTATCAGGAATTTCCTCTACTATTTGGTCATATCGACCTTATCTTATCAACAGTCAACACTTGCAAGCCTTCTCTCAGGTACTTGCAAGCTCCTTTCATATATGTATGTCTGCTCCTAACTCTTTTCTTGCAGAGACTAGCAGACACTTGCAAGACTTCTCCCAGGTACTTGCAAGCTATTTTCATGTTTTGCCTGCTCCTAACTCTCTTTTTGTAGAGATCAGCAGACCCTTGCAAGTGTCTTCACAGGTACTTGCAAGCTATTTTCATGTTTTGCCTGCTCCTAACTCTCTTTTTGCAGAGATCAACAGACCCTTGCAAGTGTCTTCACAGGTACTTGCAAGTCATTTTCATGTTATACCTGCTTCTAACTCTCACTTTGCAGAGATCAACATATCCTTGCAAGTTTCTTCACAGGTACTTGCAAGTTATTTTCATGTTATACCTGCTTCTAACTCTCACTTTGCAGAGATCAGCATATCCTTGCAAGTTTCTTCACAGGTACTTGCAAGTTACTTCCATATACTGCGCCTACTTTTAACTCTTCTTTTGCAGAAACCAGCAAAGACTTGCAAGTTCCTTTCAGGTATTTGCAGCTCATTTTTTCTTCTTGTATACTCTTCATCCTTCCTTTTTTGCAGAGGATAACAGGTACTTGCAAGCCTCCATCAGGTACTTGCAAGTTATTATGTTTCTATGTTTTCCTCTCACTTTCATTTTGCAGAACTTAGTGGAAGACACATCTTTTTCATTTTGCAAAAGCAAACTCAGGTACGCACAAGATGTACCACCCATACATGCCTACCCTAAGTTTCCTCTTGCAGGAAAATAGACAGGCAACATCAAACTCCTAAGGAGAGGCTTCAGGTTCCATCTCTCCTTACCCCCTTCTCTTTCCATTGGGGCGGATCACTATTTTCGTGGGTCTCCAACTTTTTCAAAGTTCTATTCGGAACTTAAAAATGTGCGGTGATTATGTTAACCCCGAAATCGGCGATCATTCACAAGGTAGCCAGCTCGCTCGTCGCGGCCTGCCCCGGGTTCCTCCTGGAGGCCGTGATTCCCTAGGGAGGGCGGATAGAATTCTCTGTCCGCTCAGGCCGCGCGGCTTGCGCGGTCTCAGCCGTCTGACCGACCAGGTCGCGCGTCTTCCCTTGGTCGGCAGGGGCCGCAGACTTCTTCCGCAGTCCGCCTCTGTAGGCCGCCCCCATTTATTCAGCTTAACCGCAAGGTTGTCTCCGCAGGACTCTCTCTGCCGGACTCAATTCCCTATCCGCTCAGGCCGACAACAAGTCGCATCCTTTGCAGGAACTAGCCGCTCTTTCAGCCCGCTCCTGCAAGTCGTTCTTCAATAACACCAGACTACTCCAAACTGCCAAGCACAGATGGCAACCTGTAACGCCCCGAAAATTGTGTGCGAGTCGGTCGCGAAAAAGGGTTTTTAGTGCCTGTATAGGGGTACACGGCCTAGGACACGGGCGTGTCCAAGGCCGTGTCTGGCTGGTGATTTTTTGGCCGTTTTCATCCCGAGAAGGACACGACCAGGAACACGGCCGGATGACACGGGCATGTCATCCGACACGGGTGTGTGCCAACCCGTGTCCCTACCCGTGTGTAGTTGGGTCGTGTCCGTTGCCGTGGTGGTTATGCGTGACACGCCCCCGAACACGGGCGTGTCGAGGAACCCGACACGGGCGTGTCAGGTGAGACACGGGCGTGGCTTGGCCCGTGTGCGTCTCTCAGTTCGACGATCGTGCCTGGATCGAGGCACACGGCCTGGGACACGGCCGTGTGCCAAGCCGTGTTCGGCCCAGGTCTGGAGAATTTTGTGCAGATCTGAGCAGTTCGTTTTCTTTAATTAAGATCCGACGGCCCAAATGAGATCTTGCTCTGTTAAGGCCGGGAATAGGGGGTTAATCCCTCATTTTTCTCTCCAAAGCTTTCTCCTTCCAAGGTGAAAGAAAAGAGGAAGAAGAAGGAGATTTCCGGCCACCGGCGGAGCACCGGAGCACCGTTTCGAAGTCTGAAAGCGGATCCGTGAAGGGAAGGTCATTGCGAAGAGTTCTGTCCGCGTAGTTTTTCTATGACGCCAAAATGGACTACAAGGGTAACGATTCTCAACTTGAGCGTTTGAAGCTCTTTCTTTCTGCATAGGGAATCCCGCTCCCGCGAGTGTGCGGCGAGTGCGTGGTGTTCCTTGGGGTTGATGTGAACAGTCCCCCTTGTGTTGCATATAGAGTCTGGAATCGTAAGTACGGGCATAGACATTGTGTGTGTAGCCTACCCAGACGTGTATCGTCTAGATCAGTGATGTTGCATTTGCTATGATTTGCCGGAGAAGACTCCGTGCTTTGGTTGTTTTCGGGTTTCTACGCGGTAGATTGTAGCAGGGATCCTTGGGGGTTAGCTTCAAGGCGCACCCGAAAAACTGAGCGGAAACGTGCTCTGCTAACTTGGCGGTCTGGGAACCGCCCTTGATCATAACTGGGTTATGAGATTGTTTTGGAAAATTTTGGGATCTGAGAGAAGCTTGGCCCGCGCGTAGGACTTAAATTGTATATGCGGCGTGAGCAACGGGCAAGTGGAATTGGACGTAGGCTATGTGGTACGGTGCGAGAAATCCGAAAACGGCACTGGTCGTAGGCATAGTCGGAGCCTTAGACGGTGGTTAGATAGGCTAAATGCTCACATGTTGTTGACATCCTCGGGGTGGTGGTGAATGCACTGATTGGTCAGGGTTCACCATGAATGTGCCCTGAGTGCACGTGGTGTTTGGCCGTGCGAGCCTACACCTGTGGCAAAATATAATTGCATTGTATTGTTTTATTGGACTAATGCTATGCAGGGAAAGAGCACCGCCGTCCCGAGTAAGGGGTGGGGTCGTTATAATTTGGTCGGCTTTTAGCTGACGGTTGCCTTGTTTGCCACCGTGCGATGGTATGTGCTTGCAGGTGTTGCGGAGCCGAGCGCCAAATAGCGGGTTGGAGCACATGTTGCTGTGCTGGCCCTAGAAGGTCGTAGAATAGTTGTTTTTACATTTATCATGTGTGGCCGGCCTGCGAGCCGATGTATGTAAGACATGTTATATTAAGTGAACATTTGTAAGGCCATAAGGCCATGTACCCGTTTCAGTGTATTTGGGGTTTCATTCCTGTAGTTGTAACTGTGGACATTCATATTTGTTGGTTTTAAGTTTGGGTTCTTTCAACTTTAAAAACTTCCGCTAGAATGCTCTGTGTAGGACGAGCAGTCTTAATTGGATGGTTTGAATATTCATTTGGTAACCCTTCCGACTGTCTGTGGTATATGGCGTCGGGTTCCAGCTGGACCTTCTGTTATATGTCATGTGACGGATGGGGGTGTTACAATTTGGTATTAGACTTCTGGTTACGGTCAGGCTTAAACGAATTCGTGGGCGAATTCTTTTAATGAGTGGTGAGAACATGTGTGCGTCATCGTTATAACATCAAAAGAACCCATGAATGACCACTTAGGAATGAAAAATACACTTCTTTTGAGGAATCTGCGTGTTCCTATAGTGGCTTTTTGCGAATTTTGTTTAGTCACTTATTGGTATTTTGTACGACTATAGGTGACCGGGAGTGGCGCAGAGCCGACAGAACATCTGGTTTCTGAGGTTTATTGTGCACCCAGCGTCGTGCTTGAGACCCCTCCATCGTTTGAAACCATAAGAAGAATCGTTGAAGTAGTGCTCGCTGTGGCTAGTGCACAACAGGGAAGCAATGTGCAACCCTTTGTCCCTGGGATGACTTCAATGTCGGGTGGTGTGTTGGATCAAAGGACTTTAAGAAGGTCAGCACGCCAGCAGTTGAACATGTCCTTAGTGCAGGGTACGCACTCAGTCGACGAGTATTTGCAGGCGTTCCTTTTCATAAGCCGCTACCCATGCTTTGAATTGGAGAACGAACAGTCTATAGTTGATAGATTCTATAATGGGCTGCGTGGTGAGCTGCGAATCCTACTGGTAGGACCAAAACTATTGTGATTTCGAGCCCTGGTGGAGTCGGCTAGATCGTTGGAAGTAGATTTGGGGAGGATTCACCCGATGCAAGTGAGTGGGGTATCGAACTCTGCAAATCCTAGGAGGACTGCATCACACAGAACGTATAAAGAGGGGGCTAAGGCTGGGACTAGCAAAGTCATGTACGACTGTCGAGCTTGTGGTAAGAAATGGCACTTTGCCCGAGAATGTTTGGATGGTGCTCAGAAGATTAAGGAAGCTATGTCAGGAGCAGGTAAGAAGTCAGGAGAAAAGAAGGCAGAGTTCAAAGTGCCTAGTTCTAAGTCAGGATTCCGCAGATGGAACAAGAAGCAGAGGACTTCGAACTCAGCCCCTTCGGCTGATGCGTCGGGAGCAACTACAAGTCGAGTCCCAGGAGCTTGCTATATCTGCGGAAAAGTGGGACATTTTGCTCGTGAGTGTTGGAGCGGGCGTGCAAAGTCCAAGAGGAAGTCTGAAGAGTACAGGCTGGGTCAGCAAGAGGCCAGAAAGCAAGCAGACGTGGTGACAGGTAAGGTTTAAAATTCTAGCATTTAGCTTTAGACACTTGTTGTCTTTGTGCATGTTAGCCTAGAACCACTTGTGCTAAGCGTTGTTCTGAATTTCGTTTATCCGGCAGGAGCACCGTTTGTTAAAGGGGGCTTTGTGTCTCCGTTTGCCCAAAGGAATTGTATTGCGTGTCGGAGTACATCTTCCGATGGCAAAAGTCTTAATGGATGTGTTGTTGACTAGTAGTGCTCGATGCGCGTAGATAGAATCTGTTGCGTTTAGGTATGGATTGTGAGTCAAAAGTTTGATTTGCAAGCGTTGTTTCTACCGCTAGGAGAGTTTAACGTGATCTTTAGTATGGTCAGGCTCTCGGAGCAGCAGACATACGTTGATCGAAGTTGCTTGTGGGTCAGTTGAGAGCTAGTCATGAGGCGACTTTCGCGGGCATGAAAGGGTCGGGTAAGATTTTGATGTCATCCCTTCAGGTGTTCAAGGCAGTTCGGTCTGGGGCAGAACTGTATGTCACTCTAGTGCAGACTTTGATGCCTAAGCCTAGTTTGGACAGCATTCCAGTCATATTTGAGTATCCTGGTGTGTTCCCAGATGATCTCCCAGTAGCCCATCCTCAGCGGGAGATTGATTTTACCATTGAGCTGGTACCGGGCGCCAAACCGGTGTCACGCTCTCCATATCAGATAGCGCCAAGAGAGAGATGGCGGAGTTGAAGGTATAATTGCAAGAGTTGCTAGAGCAAGGTTATATGCGTCCAAGTTCGTCGTCTTGGAGCGCATCAGTTCTCTTTGTTAAGAAGAAAGATGGGAGCTTGTGGATTTATATCGATTATCGGGAATTGAACAAGCTTACGGAAAGAACAAATATCTGATCCCCAGGATTGACGATCTATTTGATCAGTTGGTTGGGTCAACGGTATATTCGAAGTTAGATCTGAAATCCGGTTACTACCAATTGAGGATAAGGGAGAGCGACATCCCAAAGACAGCATTCAGTATGCGGTTTGGGCATTACGAGTTCACGGTCATGCCGTTTGGGTTGACGAATGCGCCATCTGTGTTTATGGATCTGACGAACAGGATGTTCAGAGAGTACCTGGATCGTTTCGTGATAGTATTTATTGATGATATCCTGTGTAACAACCCCATCCGTTCATATGATATATTCTAGAAGGTCCGGCCGGGGCCCCACAGGATATACCACAAAACAGTCGGTGAAGGTACAGGATGATACCAGAGTAGCGCATCGCACCTATCACAAGCATTCTAGCGGAAGCCTAAACTACTTGAACTCCTCATGAATGTCCAAACATAAAACTCCACATTTTATATATATATAGGAATGTCTTACAATAAGAATAAGTGTTGGCCTTATGGCCTTACATAGCTTTCATACAGTGGCTACAACTATGGGCGCGCAGGCCGGCCACAACAAAAGAAAACACACATCTCAAACATAGCCTTCGAGGGCTAAACAGCAGCAGCAGCAACACCAGCAGGAGCATCAACCTCTATGCGTCCCACTCGGCTCTCCAGCACCTGTGCAAGGGACAATCCACCCACCGGTGGCAAACAAAAGCAACGGTCAGCGTTCAGCTGACCAAATTATAACGACCCTACCCCTTCTCTCGGGGCAGCGGTATTTTTCCCTGCAGGCATATCATATCACAAGTATGGCAATATATCAAAATGTGCTTTCACGCACACAAGCCATCACAACCGTTCGCCGTCCGGCCCAACGGTCCGTGCACTCAGGGCACATTCTTGGTGTTCTGGCAACCTCTTGCCCACCACCGTATCAGGGTTATCACCCAACGGTAAATCTCTTGAGCATTTACTCCATGGCGTGCAGCCGGAGTTAGTCCTCGGACACCGGGATGGCCCGTAGCCCCCCATTGTGTCATGGCGCGCAGGCCGAAGACTCTTGCTATGCGCTCCAACAGACCGTACCTTTGGTCTCACATCGGACGGACATAGCGCAGGTCGGATCCTCCACCCCCCGTTGCTCAAATCGCCTTGCCTTCTCCGAGTACAGCGTACTCATGGCTATATCAAAGGCGCGGGTCGGTCTCACCAATCCTGTTCCTGGCATTTAAGCCTGGGCATAAGCCTTACACCCATTTTCTCACAACAACAGCGGGTCTTTCCTGGGCACACCAGTACTTCCTGTTACTCTCTTCACAGGTGGACACCGCACAAGCACAAATGTCAGGGGTCTTTCCTGGGCATACCAGTACTTCCTGTGACTCGCTTCACAGGTGGACACCCTATGACATCAAGCATCACAAAAAGGGCCTTTCCTGGTCCCACCAGGACTACCTGTGCCTCATTCACAGGTTGGACCCAAAACCATCACAAGGCTATTTTCCTGGGCTACCACCCCAGTACTTCCTGCTACTCCTTTTCGCAGGTATAACCCGAGACTCCTTACACTACACGTTATCACGGAGTCTTCTCCGGTTCGTATGCAACATCACCAATCCAGACCAACCTGTCCAGATGGGCTTCACACAGCATGCCTATTCCGTACTCATTTCCGGATCTATATGCAACACAAAAGGGGATTTCAAGAATCACCCAAACGACTCCCAAAAGCAGCCACCTCTTGGTGGGGGAATCAAAAGATATGCCAAAACAGAAGCCTTCACATGGCTAGGAAGAAAAGTCGTTACCCTTGACGATCGTTTCGGTGCCATGGCTTGAAAGCTTGCTTGCAAGACTCGCAAGAGCGTTCCCTCCGCAACGCTGGCTTCGGATCTCTCGCCGGTAAACCGCAGCACCACCAACAGCAGCCCCCTTCCCTTCTTCCTCCTCCTTTCTCTCTCTCTTTCTCTCTCTTGAAGAAAGATGAAGGCTAAAGAATATGAGAAATACATCTCTGACTTCGGCCCTTAAGGAAAAAGAAGAAGAGCTTTCAGCCCTTGGATCCAGACTGAAGAAATGGACGGCCACGATTCTGCCAAAAACACACATTTTGACCCGACACGGCCTCGAACACGGCCGTGTGCCTGGCCGTGTGCCTCAAGCGGTGGTCAACCGACTTATCCAAACCAGTGACACGCCCATGGGACACGCCCGTGTCATGGGCCGTGTGACCAACACGCCTTCAGACACGCCCGTGTCTGTGGCCGTGTACCTGGGTGAAAAAAATCCCAAATCATCCCGAGACTTCACACGGCCTGGGACACGCCCGTGTCCCCGGCCGTGTGCCCAGACACGGCACCCAGACACGCCCTGTCAAAATCATTCGGCGGGCTGAGCTCGTCGTTCCGATTTGACACGCCCTGTGACACGCCCGTGTCACAGGCCGTGTCACCTATCTCGACACTCGACACTCGACGATCTCGACACTCGACGATCTCGACACTCGACACTCAACGACACGGCCATGGACACGCCCGTGTCCTAGGCCGTGTGCCTCCTCTCGACGATCGTCGAGCGAAAATCGTCGACACCTAAGTCGACTGTCGACACTGCCTTGACACGCCCTGCGACACGCCCGTGTCGCAGGCCGTGTCCACCTGACACGCCCTGGGACACGCCCGTGTCCCAGGCCGTGTCACCCAAATTTGCCTGTTTCAGAACTTTGGGCTGTTACAATCCTCCCCTCCTACAAGAAATTTCGTCCTCGAAATTTGGAGACAGGAAAGCAACAGAAACCAGCAAGAAAAAGGTTACAACATATAAAATTTAATGTTACAACTTTTTCGCTCCAATTTACACAAACAGCTCAGGGAACTCTTCTCGCATGGTCTGCTCACGCTCCCATGTCAGTTCTTCACGGCCGCAGTTGTCCCACCGGACTTTTACCATATCGACCGTCTTGTTCCGCAACTGTTTCTCGGCTCGATCTTCGATCTGAATGGGTCTAACTCTCGTTGTTAGCCCATACTCCACCGGCACACGATCATCCGCGATCACTTGAGCTGGATCTTTCACGGCTTTCCGCAGTACCGAGATGTGAAAAACATCATGTAATCCACCCAAGTCCGTCGACAGAGCTAGCCGATAAGCCGCTTCGCCAATTCGCTCAACCACTTCAAAAGGACCTAAATATCTTGGACTCAACTTTTTCAATCGTCGAATCCTGGAGACACCTTTGAATGGCTTGATCTTCAAGTAGACCCAATCGCCAACCGCAAACTCAATGTTCCGGTGCTTGGCGTTGTAGTACTTCGCTTGTCGATCTTGAGCAATCAGCAATCTCTCTCGAATCGTCCGAATGGTTGAGTTTGCTTCATCAAGCTCATTTGGTTTAACAACCCGGGCTTCACCCGCTTCTACCCAAGCCAAGGGGGTACGACACTTCCTTCTATATAGGGCTTCATATGGTGCCATCCCAATACTTGCCTGGTAGCTGTTATTATATGCAAACTCGACCATATAGAGATGATCTTCCCATTTCTTTCCGAAGTCAAGGGCGCACATTCGGAGCATGTCCTCCATTGTTCTGTTGGTACGTTCAGTTTGGCCATCCGTTTGGGGATGAAAGGCCGTACTGAAGGTCAATTTCGTGCCCAACAGTCGGTGAACGAGTCTCCAATCATTTGACGTAAACCGCCCATCTCGATCACTTACGATGCTCCGAGGAACACCGTGAAGCCGCACAATCTGGTCCACATATACCTTTGCCAAACTTTCAACTGAATCATCCCGCCTGTTCGGAAGGAAATGTGCTACTTTGGTTAGCCGGTCAACTATCACCCAAATGGAATCATTTCCTCGCTGCGATCTTGGCAACCCATGCACAAAATCCATGGAAATATCATCAAATTTCCACACTGGGATCGGTAGTGACTTCAAATATCCGCCCGGCTTTTGGCATTCCGCCTTCACCATTGCACATGTTTGGCATTTGGCCACGTAAAGGGCAACATCTTTCTTAAGCCCTGGCCACCAGAAAAGCTTCTTCATATCGTTGAACATCTTTGTGCTCCCGGGGTGAATGGAATACTTCGTATAATGTGCTTCATACATCAGTTCTTCCCTCAGTTTCCCCACATTTGGGACGCACAATCACCCTTCTTTTCGCAACAGACCGTCAATCCAGGTGAATTTGCCCTCTGGCCCTTCATTCACATAGCGTAAGAGATCTTCATCCAACTCCGTTGCCCGTCGAACTCGGTCCGCAAGGTCACATTGCACCTCGATCCAGTTCAAACATGCAGTGGTAGTGGAATTCTTGTCAACACAATAGATCTCCAATGCTTCCAACTCCTGGATCAGACGTTCATCATGCCTTTGTAACCAATTTGCTCTAGCCGGAACTCGCCGACTCAACGCATCCGCGACAACATTTCCCTTCCCGGGTGTATAGTGAATCTCGAAAGTGTAATCCCCAAGGAACTCCAACCACCTTCGTTGTCGCATGTTCAACTCTTTCTGCTCCAAAAGGTACTTGAGGCTCTTATGATCCGTATAGATCTCCACCTTCACGCCATAAAGGTAGTGTCGCCACAGCTTCAGTGCAAAAATCACCGCCGCTAGTTCCAAATCATGGACGGGATAATTTCGCTCGTGCACCTTCAGTTGGCGTGAGCCATAAGCAATAACCTTTCCATTCTGCAGAAGAACGCAGCCTAAGCCGCTTCCTGAGGCATCACTATAAATAACAAAACCATCGGTCCCACATGGCGAAGACAACACCGGCGCCGTGGTCAACCGAATCTTCAGCTCTTCAAAAGCTCGTGCGCACTCTGGCGTCCAAACGAACTTCTGATCTTTTCGCGTCAGTGTGGTTAGCGGCAAAGCGATCCGCGAGAAGTTTTCAACAAATCTTCTATAGTAGCCCGCAAGTCCAAGGAAACTCCTGACCTCGGCCACGGAAGACAATATTGGCCATTCTTGTATGGCTTTTATCTTCGCTGGATCCACTGCAATGCCCGCTCCACTCACCACATGGCCCAAAAATGCCACTGACGATAGCCAAAACTCGCACTTCGAGAACTTGGCATAAAGTTGATTTTGCCTCAACGTATTCAACACCAACCGCAAGTGAATCTCATGTTCAGCTTTGGACTTTGAGTACACCAGGATATCATCAATGAACACTATCACAAACAGATCCAGGTACTCACGAAAAATATGGTGCATCAAATCCATAAACACCGAAGGCGCATTACACAATCCAAAGGGTATGACTGTGAACTCATAGTGCCCATAACGCATTCCAAATGCGGTTTTGGGAATATCACCTTCCCGAATCTTTAACTGGTAATAACCAGACTTCAGGTCCAACTTCGAATAGACGGTAGAACCTACCAGCTGATCAAATAACTCATCAATCCGGGGGATCGGATATTTATTCTTCTCGGTCAGCTTATTCAGTTCACGGTAGTCGATGCACAATCGCAATCCACCATCTTTCTTCTTTACAAAAAGCACAGGCGCGCTCCAAGGTGACATACTTGGGCGTATATACCCTTGCTCTAGCATTTCTTGCAGTTGAATCTTCAATTCCGCCATCTCTTTTGGCGCGACGCGATATGGCGAGCGGGCCACAGGTTTCGCACCTGGCACCAACTCGATCGTGAAGTCAATCTCCCGCTGGGGTGGTAGCCCAGGGAGATCCGTGGGAAACACATCTGTAAATTCTGCCACAATCGGAACCTCGCACACACTGGCCTTAGGCTCAACAGCCTGAATTAGTGCAAAGTAACACTCCGCACCCTTCCGAACAGCCTTGACTACCTGGAGTGCAGACATCAATGTCCCGCCCACTCCTCGCATACCCGCGAACTTTGTCTCCTGTTCGGTATTCTGGCCCAACGTGATTTCTTTGGACTGACAATCAATCATAGCATGCTGTTCCGCAAGCCAATCCATCCCAAAAATCACATCGAATTCCGATATTGGCAAAACAAATGCGGTTAAACAAAAATCCTGACTTCCTAGCTGAACCGCCACATCGCAAGCTTGATCCGCAAGCATCCAACAGCCATTCGGCAACACCACTCTGACATTATCTGTCTTTGCACGACTGGGTATCCCAAGCCGCGTTAAAAACTCACAAGACAGAAAAGAATGCGATGCACCTGTATCAAATAGTGCTCGCGCCAGCGTGTCCCGAATCATCACAAAACCTATGACAACCATGTCACACATACAAATCGCAAACAAAGAGGTACTAAGCTAAGCATACAAACATTAGCATAAGCAAAACTAAACTCATACCTTTGACCACGTCACTCTGCTTGATGGCCTCCTGCAGGCCAAGATTGTAGACCCGGGGTTGCGCTTGTGAGGCAGAGGAATCCACCACCGCCTTTCCTTTCTCCGCATAAGATGCTCCCGCCTTCTTTTCACTCTTCGGCGGCATCCGACAATCTCGCGCAATATGCCCCATGCGGCCACAATTGTAGCAGACCCGAGTATCTGGCTTGGAAGTAGCCCCTGACGTTGCTCCCGTTGCAACTGATGAAGGAGCTTGTCCACTCGGCTTGGACTTCTTACCCCATTTCTTCTTATAGAATGGTTTCCCAGCTCGGGACGCATTCCACTCCGGTTGCGTCACAGTCAAAGCTCTCTTTCCTTGCACCCTTTTCATATCCTTTTCCAACGCGGTTGCAGTGTCAACCAATGCTTGGAAACCTTGGTTCACAGAACTTGACACAAGGAACCTCAACTCGTCCCTCAGGCCTTCATAGAACCTATTGGTCTTCCTCTGCTCATCAGCAAATATCGAACCCGCATACCGCCCCAAGCGCGTAAATTCATGCAGGTACGCGTCAACACTGCCCTCACCTTGAGTCAACCGTTGGAATTCATTTTCCATGGCTATCCGCTGAGCCACAGGAAGGTGCTTTGCTAGGAACAATCGAGAGAATTCATCCATGGAGACTTGAGCTAACGGACGACCCGCCAAATGATGTAACTCTATCTCATCCCACCACAAGCGAGCTTCTCCTTCAAGCAAGAATGTAGCTAAGGTAACCTTCTGACGCTCCGCCGTGCCAATCGCCGCCATAACTCTCTTGACGCGCGATAACCAATCCTCTGCCTGCGTCGGAGTACCCGCTCCCGAAAATGTAGGCGGATGGAAACTCATGAACCGTGTTAGTTGCTTCTCAGCTGCTCGAGGAGCCACATCCACTACAGGTTCCGGCCTTGCCTCCACCTATTCTGGCCTAACATCCACTTGTTCCTGCCTAAGTGGCTGGCCTTGGATCATGGTAAATAATGCCTCCGCAACTAACCGCACATGCTCTGCAGACGGTGGAGGTGTAGGCACCTCAGCTGGTGCCCTACTCTCATCAGAATGCTGGGACGCAGACGGCCCAGCTCCACTTCGTGTCACCTAAAGGTGGACAAGACACATACATTAGCGGTCGTACCCAAGCAAACAACACAAAATAGGAACACACAGGTTCCCCAAACAAACAAATTTGCATTCCTATCATGGACATTCAGGAGTTCAATCGTAGACTTTGGTTTGCACAAACACGTGCCCGCCACCCCACAAAAGAAGTCGACCACGACTTCGAGAGGGAAAGACCAAAACAACCGATACCAAAAATGTAACAACCCCATCCGTTCATATGATATATTCTAGAAGGTCCGGCCGGGGCCCCACAGGATATACCACAAAACAGTCGGTGAAGGTACAGGATGATACCAGAGTAGCGCATCGCACCTATCACAAGCATTCTAGCGGAAGCCTAAACTACTTGAACTCCTCATGAATGTCCAAACATAAAACTCCACATTTTATATATATATAGGAATGTCTTACAATAAGAATAAGTGTTGGCCTTATGGCCTTACATAGCTTTCATACAGTGGCTACAACTATGGGCGCGCAGGCCGGCCACAACAAAAGAAAACACACATCTCAAACATAGCCTTCGAGGGCTAAACAGCAGCAGCAGCAACACCAGCAGGAGCATCAACCTCTATGCGTCCCGCTCGGCTCTCCAGCACCTGTGCAAGGGACAATCCACCCACCGGTGGCAAACAAAAGCAACGGTCAGCGTTCAGCTGACCAAATTATAACGACCCTACCCCTTCTCTCGGGGCAGCGGTATTTTTCCCTGCAGGCATATCATATCACAAGTATGGCAATATATCAAAATGTGCTTTCACGCACACAAGCCATCACAACCGTTCGCCGCCCGGCCCAACGGTCCGTGCACTCAGGGCACATTCTTGGTGTTCTGGCAACCTCTTGCCCACCACCGTATCAGGGTTATCACCCAACGGTAAATCTCTTGAGCATTTACTCCATGGCGTGCAGCCGGAGTTAGTCCTCAGACACCGGGATGGCCCATAGCCCCCCATTGTGTCATGGCGCGCAGGCCGAAGACTCTTGCTATGCGCTCCAACAGACCGTACCTTTGGTCTCACATCGGACGGACATAGCGCAGGTCGGATCCTCCACCCCCCGTTGCTCAAATCGCCTTGCCTTCTCCGAGTACAGCGTACTCATGGCTATATCAAAGGCGCGGGTCGGTCTCACCAATCCTGTTCCTGGCATTTAAGCCTGGGCATAAGCCTTACACCCATTTTCTCACAACAACAGCGGGTCTTTCCTGGGCACACCAGTACTTCCTGTTACTCTCTTCACAGGTGGACACCGCACAAGCACAAATGTCAGGGGTCTTTCCTGGGCATACCAGTACTTCCTGTGACTCGCTTCACAGGTGGACACCCTATGACATCAAGCATCACAAAAAGGGCCTTTCCTGGTCCCACCAGGACTACCTGTGCCTCATTCACAGGTTGGACCCAAAACCATCACAAGGCTATTTTCCTGGGCTACCACCCCAGTACTTCCTGCTACTCCTTTTCGCAGGTATAACCCGAGACTCCTTACACTACACGTTATCACGGAGTCTTCTCCGGTTCGTATGCAACATCACCAATCCAGACCAACCTGTCCAGATGGGCTTCACACAGCATGCCTATTCCGTACTCATTTCCGGATCTATATGCAACACAAAAGGGGATTTCAAGAATCACCCAAACGACTCCCAAAAGCAGCCACCTCTTGGTGGGGGAATCAAAAGATATGCCAAAACAGAAGCCTTCACATGGCTAGGAAGAAAAGTCGTTACCCTTGACGATCGTTTCGGTGCCATGGCTTGAAAGCTTGCTTGCAAGACTCGCAAGAGCGTTCCCTCCGCAACGCTGGCTTCGGATCTCTCGCCGGTAAACCGCAGCACCACCAACAGCAGCCCCCTTCCCTTCTTCCTCCTCCTTTCTCTCTCTCTTTCTCTCTCTTGAAGAAAGATGAAGGCTAAAGAATATGAGAAATACATCTCTGACTTCGGCCCTTAAGGAAAAAGAAGAAGAGCTTTCAGCCCTTGGATCCAGACTGAAGAAATGGACGGCCACGATTCTGCCAAAAACACACATTTTGACCCGACACGGCCTCGAACACGGCCGTGTGCCTGGCCGTGTGCCTCAAGCGGTGGTCAACCGACTTATCCAAACCAGTGACACGCCCATGGGACACGCCCGTGTCATGGGCCGTGTGACCAACACGCCTTCAGACACGCCCGTGTCTGTGGCCGTGTACCTGGGTGAAAAAAATCCCAAATCATCCCGAGACTTCACACGGCCTGGGACACGCCCGTGTCCCCGGCCGTGTGCCCAGACACGGCACCCAGACACGCCCTGTCAAAATCATTCGGTGGGCTGAGCTCGTCATTCCGATTTGACACGCCCTGTGATACGCCCGTGTCACAGGCCGTGTCACCTATCTCGACACTCGACACTCGACGATCTCGACACTCGACGATCTCGACACTCGACACTCAACGACACGGCCATGGACACGCCCGTGTCCTAGGCCGTGTGCCTCCTCTCGACGATCGTCGAGCGAAAATCGTCGACACCTAAGTCGACTGTCGACACTGCCTTGACACGCCCTGCGACACGCCCGTGTCGCAGGCCGTGTCCACCTGACACGCCCTGGGACACGCCCGTGTCCCAGGCCGTGTCACCCAAATTTGCCTGTTTCAGAACTTTGGGCTGTTACATCCTGGTGTACTCGCGATGTGAGGAGGACCATTACAATCATCTACATATGGTGTTGGAGACGTTGAGAAGGGATCAATGTATGCTAAGTTCTCCAAGTGTGAATTCTGGTTATCCTCGGTAGCATTCCTTGGTCATGTTGTCAGTGGAGAAGGGATAGCTGTGGATCCGGCGAAGATGGTGGCGATACGAGAGTGGCCTACTTTGACTACAGTGGCAGAGGTCCGGAGTTTTCTGGGGCTTGCTGGCTACTACAAGCGCTTCGCAGAGAACTTCTCACGGATAGCACTTCCACTCACGATGTTGACAAGGAAAGATCAAAAGTTTGTGTGGTCGCTAGAGTGCGAACAGGCTTTTGAATAGTTGAAGAGGCGGTTGACCACGACGCCTATTCTATGTTCGCCAAGTGGAACCGAAGGGTTCGAGATCTATAGTGATGCTTCGGGGAGTGATTTGGGCTGTGTTCTGCTACAGCATGGGAGAGTGATAGCTTATGGTTCACGACAACTGAAGATTCACGAGAGGAATTATCCGGTCCACGACTTAGAGTTAGCGGCCGTGATATTTGCTCTAAAGCTTTGGAAGCACTACTTGTACGGTGTAAAGGTCGATATTTACACCGATCATAAGAGCTTGAAGTACCTGTTGGACCAAAAGGATCTGAACATGAGGCAACGGAGGTGGATGAAATTCTTAGGGTACTACACCTTCAAGATACATTATGTGCCTGGGAAGGGAAATGCAGTGACGGATGTGTTGAGTCGTAAGATTCCCGCACAAGCCAACTGGCTATCGGTACATGATGACAGATTGGTCCAAGAGTTGGAGGCATTGGAGATATCTTATGTCGATAAGCAGTCTAGTGCCGAGGAGAAACTGTTTTGGACAGAGGTGCAGTGTGACCTACCGGATAGAGTTCGGCGGGCTTTGGTTCAGGATAGTAGCATGAAGCAGATCTTGGATGAATCTTTGATGGGTCAAATTCCCAGTTTGTGGTTGAAGATGGGTTACTAAGGAAGTACGGTCGTCTATGCGTTACTAGTGCGGATAATCTTCGGGAGGAATTGATGTATGAGGCTCATCATACCAAGTACTCAATCCACCCGGGAAGCACGAAAATGTATAGAGACATGAAGAAATTATTCTGGTGGCCGGGTTTGAAGAAGGATGTGGCACTTTATGTGGTCAAGTGTCGTACTTGTGCATTGGTGAAAGCGGAATGCCAGAAGACCGGAGGTTACTTGAAATCCCTTCCTATCCCAGAATGGAAGTTTGACGACATATCTATGGATTTTGTGCACGGTTTGCCGAAGTCGCAGAAGGGAAACGACGCCATTTGGGTGGTCGTAGATAGGTTGACAAAGGTGTCGCACTTTATCCCAGTCAAGAAGGAAGATCTGGTGGAAAAGTTAGCCAAACTCTACGTGGATAATATTGTACAATTGCATGGTGTGCCTCGCAGTATTGTTAGTGATCGTGATGGACGCTTCACGTCGAATGATTGGAGGTTGGTGCATGGTCTGTTGGGTACTAAGCTAAAGTTCAGCACAGCCTTTCACCCGCAGACAGATGGCCAAACCGAGAGAGTCAACAGGACTATGGAGGACATGCTTCGCATGTGCGTCCTAGATTTTGGGAAGAATTGGGAGGATCACTTGTACATGGTGGAGTTTGCGTACAACAACAACTTTCAGGCAAGTATTAGAATGACGCCTTTCGAAGCCTTGTACGGGAGGAAGTGTCGTATGCCGTTGTCTTGGTTGGAGGCAGGCGAATCGAGGTTGTATAAACGTCAAGCGGTGGAAGACGCCACTTCAATGATACAGACAATTCAGGAAAGGCTGAAGATTGCTCAGGATAGACAGTCAAAGTATTACAACGCCAAACATAGAAATGTGGAGTTCAACATTGGCGACATGGTATATCTAAAAATCAAGCCATTCAAGGGTGTATCGCGGGTTCGACGCTTGAAGAAGCTGAGTCCGAGATACCTTGGACCATTTGAAATCCTGGAGCGTGTTGGCGAGCCGGCGTATAGGTTGAAGCTGTCGACGGAGTTGAGTGGGCTGCATGACGTGTTCCACGTATCGGTGTTGCATAAGGCAGTGCAAGAGCCTTCGCAGATCGTTGCGGACAATCAGGTACCGGTTGATTATGAGTTAACAACAAGGGTCAGACCAGTACTAATTGAAGATGTTGCAGTCAAACGACTCCGCAACAAGGAGGTCCGAATGGTTAAAGTCCGTTGGGATAATTGCGGACGTGAGGAGCTTTCTTGGGAGCGAGAGCAAGCTATGTTGGAGGAATACCCCGAGTTGTTCCACTCAGGTATCAGTTAGATTTTGTGTACCTTTGTTTAATTTCGGGACGAAATTCCTTAAGTGGGGGAGATTTGTAACGCCCCGAAAATTGTGTGCGAGTCGGTCGCGAAAAAGGGTTTTTGGTGCCTGTATAGGGGTACACGGCCTAGGACACGGGCGTGTCCAAGGCCGTGTCTGGCTGGTGATTTTTTGGCCGTTTTCATCCCGAGAAGGACACGGCCGGATGACACGGGCGTGTCATCCGACACAGGCGTGTGCCAACCCGTGTCACTACCCGTGTGCAGTTGGGTCGTGTCCGTTGCCGTGGCGGTTATGCGTGACATGCCCCCGAACACGGGCGTGTCGAGGAACCCGACACGGGCATATCAGGTGAGACACGGGCGTGGCTTGGCCCGTGTGCGTCTCTCAATTCGACGATCGTGCCTGGATCGAGGCACACGGCCTGGGACACGGCCGTGTGCCAAGCCGTGTTCGGCCCAGGTCTGGAGAATTTTGTGCAGATCTGAGTCGTTCGTTTTCTTTAATTAAGATCTGACGGCCCAGATGAGATCCTGCTCTGTTAAGGTCGGGAATAGGGGTTAATCCCTCATTTTTCTCTCCAAAGCTTTCTCCTTCCAAGGTGAGAGAGAAGAGGAAGAAGAAGGAGATTTCCGGCCACCAGCGGAGCACCGGAGCACCGTTTCGAAGTCTGAAAGCGGATCCGTGGAGGGAAGGTCGTTGAGAAGAGTTCTGTCCGCGTAGTTTTTCCATGACGCCAAAACGGACTACAAGGGTAACGATTCTCAACTTGAGCGTTTGAAGCTCTTTCTTTCTTCATAGGGAATCCCGCTCCCGCAAGTGTGCGGCGAGTGCGTGGTATTCCTTGGGGTTGATGTGAATAGTCCCCCTTGTGTTGCATATAGAGTCCGGAATCGTAAGTACGGGCATAGACATTGTGTGTGAAGCCTACCCGGACTTGTATCGTCTGGATTGGTGATGTTGCATTTGCTATGATTTGCCAGAGAAGACTCCGTGCTTTGGTTTTTTCGGGTTTCTACGCGGTAGATTGCAGCAGGGATCCTTGGGGGTTAGCTTCAAGGCGCACCTGGAAAACTGAGCGGAAACGTGTTCTGCTAACTTGGCGGTCTGGGAACCGGCCTTGATCATAACTGGGTTATGAGATTGTTTTGGAAAATTTTGGGATCCGAGAGAAGCTTGGCCCACACGTAGGACTTAAATTGTATATGCGGCGTGAGCAACGGACAAGTGGAATTGGACCTAGGCTATGTGGTACGGTGCGAGAAATCCGAAAACGGGCACTGGCCGTAGGCATGGTCGGAGCCTTAGAAGTTGGTCAGATAGGCTAAATGCTCACATGTTGTTGCCATCCTGGGGGTGGTGGTGAATGCACTGATTGGTCAGGGTTCACCATGAATGTGCCCTGAGTGCAAGGGGTGTTTGGCCGTGCGAGCCTACACCTGTGGCGAAATATAATTGCGCTGTATTGTTTTATTGGACTAATGCTATGCAGGGAAAGAGCACCGCTGTCCCGAGTAAGGGGCGGGTTCGTTATAATTTGGTCGACTTTTAGCTGACCGTTGCCTTGTTTGCCACCGTGCGGTGGTATGTGCTTGTAGGTGCTACGGAGCCGAGCGCCAAATAGCGGGCTGGAGCCCATGTTGCTGTGCTGGCCCTAGAAGGCCGTAGAATAGTTGTTTTTACATTTGTCATGTGTGGCCGGCCTGTGAGCTAATGTATGTAAGACATGTTATATTAAGTGAACATTTGTAAGGTCATAAGGCCATGTACCCGTTTCAGTGTATTTGGAGTTTCATTCATGTAGTTGTAACTGTGGACATTCATATTTGTTGGTTTTAAATTTAGGTTCTTTCAACTTTAAAAACTTCCGCTAGAATGCTCTGTGTAGGACGAGTAGTCTTAATTGGATGGTTTGAATATTCATTTGGTAACCTTTCCGACTGTCTGTGGTATATGGCGTTGGGTTCCAGCTGGACCTTTTGTTATATGCCATGTGACGGATGTGGGTGTTACACAACCTGCCCCCAAGTCGCCAGCCAGCTACTGCGGCTTCCGCCTCGCCAACATGCGCAGTCTGCCTCGTCAAGATCGGCAGGTCGCTCAGTCCTTGCCACCAGCAGCATGGGCAGCCGACTCCTCCAGCCCGCCTACAGGGCGCAGACTCCAACTCCGGCTACCTTCCAGGACCAGTAGCGTCCAAGTTCCTCGCGAGCTGGGCGGACTCGAAGTGCGATCAAGACTTCCAGTCCGCCTTCATTGGTGAACCCCAACAGCCTCAACATCTAGGCTCTCCATCTCCAACGTAAGCGGACTCAGCTTTGCAGCAGTCGTGGACTCAGCGGACTTGGCGGACTCTCTATGTAGTCCGCCTTTCCTTAGCCAGCACCAGCTTCTCAGCGGCAGTAGTACCAGATTCCTCCTCAGTCCGCAGGCCTGTCACAGACTCAGCTAGTAGTAGCAGACTTCTCCCTCAGTCCGCAGTCTTGGCGCAGACTCAATCAGTAGTGGCAGACTCCTTCCAGCCCGCCAGGAATCAGATCCTCCAGAAGGCAGTACCAGTCCGCACAACCTCGTGCAGACTCGCCGGACTCCGCGGGCACTCTCCTACTCGCACCCCTTATAACTCGCTCAGTTCAGCATCGGCGGACTCAGTGGATTCTCCTTGCAGTCCGCCGCTTGGCCTCCGACATCTGCCACCCCAGCAGCAGGCGGACAGTCCCAGCTCAGCAGTGACGGACTCCGCGAACCCGCACCGCAGTCCGCCACAAAGTCTCCCATTTTGCCGACAGCAGCACCGGCTTCAGCACCAAGTCCCAGTCCGCGCGGCCTATTGCGGACTCGGCGGACTCCCTCTCCTTCTCCCTCAAGTTACCGTCTCACTGGGGGTAACTTCACCGCTAGCCGTTACGTCCTCGGGCCTATAAATAGACCCCCATGCATCTCATGGGGGAGGAGGATCGCCAAAGTGCTCACGCTCAAAGTCAGCCAGCAAGCCCTCCTCATGCGGACTCCTTTTCTCAGACCGCACCCCTCTCTGTGCCTTTAGTCGCACGACATGCTGGCCTCTGGTTCTCCAGTCCGCGCAGTCTCCCATTTCCCTTAACCGCGCGGCCTGCCGACACTCTCACCCTTAAGGAATTTCACTTCCTTTTTCTTAGCCTTCAATCTCTTACGACACTCCTCGAAAGTGTTGAGCAGAAGCTCATACTTCTCGAGGAGCTCCGCTTCACGGGCCGAAGGGCTATCCTCAGGGTCATCATCCTGAGACTCAGGATCAGATTCAAAGTCGGAGAGAGGGGTTTGAGCTTTTACCTTCCCAGTAAATTGGGGGCATTCTCCTTCTGAGTCGCAGCGACCCACCAGCCCGAAGTAGGCTTCCTCATCATCACTGGAGTCTGAGGAATCAGACTCACTCGGTGTCTTTGGCTTTTTGGCGATGTAGCTCCTCTCTTTCTTCTTATCTCTAGAGGACTTGTGCTCCTCTCCCTTCCCCTTTTCTCTCTTGCCTTGGTGGCAGTCGGCCACGACGTGTCCTGGATTATTGCATCCAAAACAAATAATGTCAGAGGAGTGATGTTTGTTCGGTTTAGAAGCATACCTGTCAGAAGAATAATTTTTCTTCTGATGCCTGTAGGAGGAGCCGTCTCTCTTTCTTTGATTCCTCATCTTGAGAAACTTCTTGAATTCTCGGGTGATGAGGGAGAAATCTTCCTCAGACAACTCTGAGCTGGAGGAGCATGGCTCGGAGTCCTCCTCCTCATCCTTTTTCCCGGCACGGTATGAAACCGCACCATTGCCCTTCCTGGAGTGAATGGCTTTTAGGGCCATAGTCTTTTCCTTGGCTGCAGCCTTCTCTGCTTCTTCTTCTGCTTTCCTAGTGTTCAGTTGAAGCTCATAGGACATCAGCTTCCCAAACAGAATTTGCGGGTCTATTTCAGCAAGTCTGCCAAACTCTCGGATGGCGCAGATCTTTGTGTCTCATTCCTTAGTAAGGGACATAAGGAATTTATCATTAAGTTCACCATCAGTGAACACTCTTCCATATCCTTTGAGGGCATTGACAATCTTGAGGAAGTTCACGAAGGTGACTCCGATCTCTTCCTTAGGCCCTTGTTTGAAGGCCTCATATTTCTGGTTCAGGAGGGATCTATGATCATCCCTCACTTCATCAGTTCCCTCCATTAGGATAATCAGGCAGTGCAAGATCTCCTTTGCTATCCTGCAGTTGCAGAAGTTCTGCATCATTGAGTCATCGACCGCGCTGACCAGAATGTTCTGCGCCTTCTTGTCAAGTCCCACCAGCACCATCTCGTCCTTGTCCATTTCATAAATTTTCTTTGGCACTTTCTTGGAAGGATCAATGGTGGAGGCCTTAGTGGGGACATAAGGTCCCTCCTCCACGATCATGAAGAGTCGGGGATCGACCGCTTCCATGTAGAACCTAATCCTTTCCTTCCAGATAGGAAAGTTTAGCCTGGTGCACACTGGGATCTTGCCTGTGTACTTGAGTCCGTTCATAGTAGAAGTCCGCCTTCTTCTTGACACTAGTGGCAGGAACTTACTCAAGGCGTTAAACTATTTGTTGAGTAATCTCCCTCTGATACCACTTGAAAGTCCACTTAGTGTCAACTACCTTCACCTATGGGGGGGGGGGGGAATAGGTGTCTTGCAGCGTTTTTGCGGAATTAAAATCGTACCTGCACAAAAAAACAAAACAACACAGCACAGAAAGAACACAAGCAATTTATAGTGGTTCCCCGATTTGGGTACGTCCACTTTCCCCCTTCGACCTATCTCCCAACCAGGGATGACTCGGTCACTTCACCAACGGGATTGAAATCCAATCCTTGCACTAACGGAAGGAACCCTTCCACACGTAGGAGTCACCACTCCCACACCCGGGTTGCACCCAACCCTTACAAATAGGAACCAACGTTCCTTTATAACAAAATAG
Source organism: Platanthera guangdongensis (assembly GCA_039583875.1). NCBI lineage: Eukaryota > Viridiplantae > Streptophyta > Magnoliopsida > Asparagales > Orchidaceae > Platanthera > Platanthera guangdongensis. The sequence continues at coordinate 809,201 of CM077160.1, forward strand.
AAATTGGAGTGTATTAGAAATACAAACTACTTATGGAGAATAAGGTGTCCCTCTTCGTTCGACGACGTGTTCTTGAAGTCAACGAAGAGTCCACAACCCTAAATCTCACTTAGAGAGAATCTCTCCCGAAACCGGCGGCGGCAAGAAGGGCGACGACTTGGTTCTCGGGATCGGCGACGACAACGGAGTGCTGCTGCTGTACTTTGGAGATTCAACTTTCGTAGCAAAGCTAGCAAGGTCTTCTAACGGTCACACTAGGATCGATCGTCTCGATCGATTCGGAAGGGGAAGGTTTTCCCGATCTACGAATCAAGAGACAAAGGATCTCTGATTAGACGCATGAGACGCAGTGCTTGGCTGAGTTTCTATCGCCGGGAGATCTGGAAGAAACCACGATCAAGGTCGGCGATCAACTGACACGAGCGGCGACGGCGGCGGAGCAAGTTTCACGATCTAGGTCACGTCGGCGGCTCGGCTTCTTTCTTTTTCAAAATCTTGTATTTGCTTTTTTGTCTTCTTTTTTCACTATTCAAAAATACAGATGTATTTATACATTATGTCTTCAAGATGACCGTTGTGGGCCCCACCAACAAGAAACCCCAAGCCCGGTTCAAAACAGCGCCAGCGGCTGAGTCCGGTCCAGCGGGTTCCAGAAAATTCTCCTAAGGCAAAGTCGGCGAGAATCGAAGGTCATTCGGCGAGAATCAGCCAGTGATTCTCGACGATTTTGACTTAGCGACAGATTTGCACGCTCTGATTTAGCTGGATAGAGTCGGCGAGAATCAGCCAGTGATTCTCGATGATTCGACGAGAATCACTAGTGATTCTCGCCGAATCGGCGAGAATCACTTAGTGATTCTCGTCGATTATTACTTGGACGATTTTTCGTCTTTCCACCCATGAGCTGCTCTTTGACTCATCCTTGCTCCTTGTCTGCTCTTGCATTATCACAGCCATGTACTTGAAAATAAGTACACTCCAATAGAGAGAGTACACGTAGGCCAACACACTGATCTGTTCAACGAGGGATTACGTCGCGCAGACCCGTGTATATTGACCTACTACGCCCTGACATTGGTGTGTACTTAGCGTGGAATAACTGCAAGCATAACTTAAAAGATTTCATCAAATACATTGTCTATTTACCTTAGCTTGTTCAGGGGCTTTTTCAAATCAGGTACATTGTGGATACAATACCCAACAATGGACCCTTAAGGCTCTAGTGGACCCTCTAATGGGTTAGTGATGTTGTGGTGGGGTCATGGAGTCATGGTGCAGCCCTAAGGTCAAACCCTAGGTTTGGTGATGAGGTTGTGCCATAGGCAGACCATGGTGATCCTCACCTTGGCCTTCTATCTCTTGGCCCATTTCTGGCTTCCTAGGGTTTTGTCATGACCTAGTCATGGCCAAAACCACTCTTAGGGGTCTAGTTGGAAATGAGATGTTACATCCGCTCTAAGGATCGGCCGCAAGAACTATTAGGCAACGATTCCTGAAACTTTTCGGGATAAACGAGAGTCAAGGTCAAAAATCCTAACGCCAAAAATCCACAAAAAAGGGGAAAACTTACCGTGCACGCATAGATCTCTGCGTGAGCTTTCCGAATATACCCTCTGACGACGATTCCTAGCACCGGAACTCCTACAGACGACGACCGACGACCTCGCGATGTTCGTCGCCTACTTTCTCCCACAATTTGGTCCGACGGCTTGAGAGAGACGATGAATAGGGTTTTGTATATTACGTATAAGCATATATATATATATATATATATATATATATATATATATATATATATAATATTATTATTAATATTTAAACGTCTCAACGACCAAAACTTGAATCATCTCGGATTTCCACGAAATTCGCATCAAGGCTAAATACCAATGTCACAAAACCAATGACAGAGTCGAAATTAAAATTCGACAAACCAAACTCGGGTTAAAATTCCCCGAAATTACAACCAACATCAATCTACTAAAACCCACCTAGTCAAAACCTCAGATTTCGATGAGCAAAATCACGCTCCAATAATGACGCATGTTAACTACGCGTCAATGTAACACTCTAACATCATTATTACATCACTATTGAAATTAAAATAAACATCAAAAAATTCGTGGCGTTACAGGGAGCCCCAGTATTGTTTGTAAAGAAGAATAATGAGACTCTCAGACTATGCATTGACTACATAGTACTAAATAGGCTGACAGTATGGAACACGTACCCTTTACCGAGAATAAACGAGCTATTTGATCAGCTAGAGGGAGCTCATTGGTTCTCAAAACTGGATTTGAGATCAGGATATTATCAGCTACTGATTCGGGAGGAGGACATCCCGAAGACCGCATTTAGTAGCTGATATGGCCTCTATGAGTTCACAGTGATGTCATTCGGGCTCACGAATGCACCCTCTACATTCATGAGTCTGATGAACCAAGTATTTGAGGCATATCTCGATATCTTCGTCATTATGTTTATAGATGACATCCTCATCTACTCGAGTACGGAGGAGGAGCATGCACGACACTTGGCACTGACATTTGAGAAACTGCGGGAGCACAACCTATATGCGAAATTCAGTAGATGTTAGTTCTGGTTGAAGGATGTGACCTTCTTAGGTCACATTATCAATGAAGCGGGACTAGCTGAGAATCTGGCAAAGATCCAAGCAGTGCAAGATTGGCCGCCACTAAAGACGGCATCCGACATACGTAGTTTTCTTGGACTCGTCAGATACTACCAGAAGTTTATAGAGGGATTTTCCCAGATTGCCCTCCCACTTACATCATTGACAAAGAAGGATACACCATTCGTATGGACGCCGCAATGCGAATTAGCATTCCAAGAGGTGAAGGATCGGCTTACCTCGGCTCCTATCCTTACCCCTCCCTCTGGGAAGGAAGGATTCAAGTCTATACTGACGCGTCCTATAAGGGGATGGATGATGTCCTAATGCAACACAAAAACACGATAGCTTATGCTTCCCGCTAGCTGAAGAAGCAGGAACAAAACTACCCGGTGCATGATCTAGAGATGAGAGCAGTAATCTTTGCATTGAAAATCTGGCGGCATTACCTCTATGGAGTCCATTGTGAAATTTTCTCCGATCACAAAAATCTCAATTATGTGGACACGCAGGAGTTAAACATGCGACAGAGACGATGAGTGAAGTTTCTTTCTGATTATCAGTGCACGATGCACTACTACCCATGGAAGGTGAATGTAGTAGCAGATGCTCTTAGCAGGAGAGCTACCATAGCGAGAGCAGGACCGAGGTCATGGTCATGGAGCTGGTTCGGATGCTGGAGGATATGTAGATCTTCTTGGTGTCCAAGGCAGATCCCAAACTTTGTGAGGAGTATTTAGCATTGATGAGCACTACCAGTGACGTACATGCTCACATCAGGGACAGACAAAGGTTGGACGCTAAATTGGAACCAATATTAAGGGCTTTGGAGGCAGACATGGCTGGGGATTACACGCTGAAGGATGTCCTACTATGTTTCAGAGGCAGAGTATATATATCAGCAGGAGGCCAGATTCGGGAAGATATTTTGACTAAAACGCACAGTAGTAAGTACTCAGTGTGTAACACCCCAAAGCCCAGAATTTGGCAAAAATTGGGTGACACGGTCTGGGACACGGGCGTGCCCATCTCGGGTGAGCAGTCGATGAGTGGTCGAAGAACTTCGGTCTACGATTGTCGAGTGCAGAGTACACGGCCTGTGACATGGGCGTGTCACAGGGCGTGTCCTCGTGGTCGACGATTGTCGAGTGTAGAGTACACGGCCTGTGACACAGGGGTGCCACAGGGCGTGTCCTCGCGGTCGACGAACTCAGCTCCACGAAGTTAAGCTGGGGCATGTCGAGTGTCGTGTATGGGCACACGACCTGGGATACGGGCGTGTCACAGGCCGTGTCCCTCTTGGGTTGATCTCGGTTTTGTGCAGCCTGAAGAACACGACCACAGACACAGGCATGTTTGAAGGCGTGTCAGGTGACATGGCCCGTGACACGGGCGTGTCACTGGATTGGATAAGTCGGTTGAGCACTGCTTGAGGTACACGGCCTGGTACACGGGCGTGTCACAGGCCGTGTTAGGCAAAAATGTGATTTTGTGGCAAAATCGTGGCTGTCCAAATCTTCAGTTGGGATCTGATGGTTGAGGTGCCTCACTGATTCCTTAAGGCCGTGGATGAGAAGAAAGTTCTCATTTTAATTTTGGCCTTCATCTTTCTAAAGTCCTAGAGAGAGGAATAGAGGAAGAAGGAGGAGGAGGAGGAAGGAGAGCCGGCCACCAGTGGTGCTGCGGAGTTCTGACGAGAGATCCGAGGCCAGCGTTGCGGAGGAAAAGTTGTTGCGATTCTTTCCAGCCAGTTAGGAGCTCATGGAGCCGAAGCGGTCTTCGAGGGTAACGACTTTTCTTCCTAGCCAGGTGAAGGCTTCCTTTTTGGCATGTGCATCGATTCCCTCACCAGATGGTGGATTGTTATGGGAGTCCCTTGGGTTGATTCATGGAATCCCCAATCATTTGGCATATAGATCCAGAAAAGAAGTACGGAATAGAAATGTTGTGGGAAGCCCATTTGGACAAGTTGGTCTGGTTTGGTGATGTTACATATACGCACTAGAGAAGACTCTGTGATAAACGTATAGTTTAAGGAGTCGACAGATTAGACCTGCGAAGGGTAGTAGCAGGAAGTACTGGAGTGGTAGTCTAGGAAAATACCCTTGTGATGCTTGTGCTATTGAGTTATACCTGTGAAGGAAAGTAGCAGGAAGTACTGGATTGGTAATCGAGAAAATACCCGTGTTAATGCTTGATGTTCATGAGTGGTACCTGTGAAGGGGAGTAGCAGGAAGTACTGACGTGGTAAGTCAGGAAAAGACCCTTGACATTGTGATATTTGCGGGGTTGTACCTGTGAAGGGGAGTAACAGGAAGTACTGGTGTGCCCAGGAAAGATCTCGGATGTTGTGATATGTAATGGGTGTGATGGAAGTACTGGTGCGCCTAGGAAAACACCCAGGAAACAGGAATGGTAAAACCGACCCGCGCCTTTGATTGAGCCGTGAGTACGCCGTACTCGGTGATGGCAAGGCGATTTGAGCAACGGGGGGGGTGGATGATCCGACCTGCGTTATGTCCGTTCGACGTGAGACCTGAAAGTGCGGTCTGTTGGAGTGCATAGCGAGAGTCTTAGGACTGCGCGCCGTGATACAATGGGGGGCTACGGGCCAATCCCGGTTCACTAAGACTATAATCTCCGGCTGCACGCCATGGAGTAAATGCTCAATGTTTTACCGTTGGGTTGCGACCCTGATACGGTGGTGGGACCCTGGTTCGCCGGTACACCAATAATGTGCCCTGAGTGCATGGATCGTCGGGCTGTATGGCTGACGGTAGTGATGGACTGTATGTGTGTGAGAACACATTGTATGAAATATATATTTGCCTGTGAAATGCTATGTCTGCAGGGAAGGAATACCACCGCCCTGGGAAAGGGGTGGGGTCGTTATAATTTGGTCAGCTGAATGCTGATCGTGGTCTGTTTGTCACCGTTGGGTGGGCTCTCCCTGTGCAGGTGCTGGAGAGCCAAGCGGGACGCATAAAGTCTGAAGTCCATGCTGCTATTGCTGCTGCAGCCGCTAGCCCTTGAAGGCTAAAGCTAAATGTTTTATTTGTTTATATGTGGCCGGCCTGCGCGCCAATGTTTAAGGCCACTATTATGAAAGCCATGTAAGGCCATAAGGCCAGTTAACTTTGTAGTTGCTATAGTTCTTGCTTTATATAAATGTGGAACTTTTATATGGTGGACATTCATGTGTGTGAGTTTAGCTTCGTGTTATAGGCTTTCGCTAGAATTCAATGAGTTATGATGCGCAACTCTGGTATCCCTATGTGACTTCCCAGCCTATTTTATGATATATGTTATGGGGCCCCGGCCGGACCTTCTAGTATATACCTGTGAACGGATGGAGTCGTTACACAGTGCACCTATGATCACGAAGATGACGGTGGATCTGAAGAGGACCATGTACTGACCGGGTATAAAGAAGGAGATCATCTACTTAGTGACACATTACGAGACTTGCCAATTCGTGAAGGCTGAATACAAATGCCCGACAGGATTGTTGTAGCCACTACCGGTGTCGGAGTGGAAATTTGATGATATCACGATGTACTTCGTACATGAACTTCCTCATTCCCATACGGGAAATGATTCAATATGGGTGATCATTAACAGGTTGATGAAAGTTTCCTGATTTATTCCAGTCAAGAAGGATGCTTCGATCGGTGTTTTAGTACAGACGTTTGTGGAGCAGTTTGTCTGTTATCATGACGTTCACAGGATGATCGTATCAAATCGGTATGGCCGGTTTATTCCCAAGGAGTGGAGAGCAGTTCAGACTTACCTAGGCTCTCGTTTGACTTTCAGCACTGCATCCTACCCCCACACGAATGGACAAACAGAGCGTACCAACCAGACATTGGAGAATCTCTCACGCCTATGTATCCTGGATCGCGGGGAGCCGTAGGGAAGACTGGTGCCGCTTATTGAATCATCTTATAACAACATTCATCAATCCAGTATAGGCATGGCCCCCTACGAGGCATCTTATGGACGGATGTGCAAAACTCCATTATCTTGGATCCAGGATGAGGATCCAAAGGTGCTTGGCTCATAGTTTGTGAAGGACATGGATGCTCAGGTACGACTGATTCGAGACAGGATGTTGGAGGCCCAGAGTAGACTTGTCAAGTGTTACGATGCGCAACATCGTTAGGTAGAGTTTCAGATTGGGGTCCGAGTATTCTTGAAGATACGTCTGATGCATGGAGTCTCGCGGGTACGCTGGCAAAAGAAGCTCAGTCCTAGATACATGGGGCCCTATAGGATTCTGGAGCAAATCGACCCCTTGTACTATAGATTGGAGCTGCCGCTCGAGTTGGCTGGTTTGAATGACATTTTCCACGTCTCTTCTCTTAGGTGGGCTTTCCTACGACCAGAGCAACAAATTTCCACTATGGTTGGCTTAGTAGCATCTGACCGATCAGTCAGTTTGAAGCCAGTCAGGATGGACGATATGGAGGTACGAGTCACGCGGTGAAAGAAGGTTCTGCTGGTCAAGGTCCTGTGATTGAATCACGGACAGGAGGAACACACCTGGGAGCCCCTGGACCTTATGCAACAAAAGTACCCGGAACTTTTCGCGACAGGTATAACTTTAACTACATAAGAATTCCGCATTCTGTTATTTTTAATGGAAACCCCGTATGCCTAACCTTACTTTTAGGGACGAAATATTTATTTTTATATATTGAGATTTGTAACATCACATAAACAACCAGATCCCTAAGAAGTTTTGTCATGACTAGGTCATGACAAAGCCCTAAGAAGACCAAGAGTACCATAAGTACCTAGGCAAATAGCTGAAATCACATTGGTCTGCAAATAGCAATTTCTGGTTACCAAGCCTAAGGTTTGGCTTTTGGATCTCAACTTGACTATTTAACACTACCATAACACTTCCAATCTTATAAGGAGTCCTTTAGAGTACTAACAACCGATTGGGGTCAACTAGGGAGGTCAAGTTGACCAAAGTCAACCTTAACCCTAGTTAGGTCAAATTATCCTAATGTGACCCAAATTGATTACACCAAGTCACGAATGGACTCAGGTGGTGTCAAGGGACCCATGAACACCCAATTGGGTCAGTCACATCATCTAGTTTGACCTAGGGTTGAGCCTAATTAACTAGAGTTAATTAAGCACAAAATGGGGAGAAAAGTCAAACCCAGCTCCAATCCAATTAGGCTAGGTCATATTATGATGACCCATTAGCTACAAACAAATGGAAATTATCGAAAATGCCACTCAATTTCTGGAGGGGGTGACTATGAGAGAGAAAATGGAAGTTTTACCCAAATGGAGGAGAGAGAGAAAGAAGAACATTCATGGCTTTGGAAGGCCATGAGACACTCAATCCTCCTCTAATGGCCTCATTCATTCCCCTTGATAAATTTGGAGAATATGGATGGGTTTTCTCGGCACCCTAGAGGCAGAATTTCAATGGTTTTGAAGTGGCCAAAAACTCAATTTATGTCCATTAATGGCCATTCATGGCCTGACCCTCACTCTCCCCAAATTGACCCCTTTATCACCTTTAGAAACTCCCAAGCAATCAAATCGAACATTTGCATAATTGCCTTAGGTGAAGGATTGAGAAATCAACAAGGAGGACCTTGGAGGTCGTCGGCCATGACACACCACCACCACACTCGCCGCCAAGCCCGTCTGCAGGTCCAGTTCTCTTCCTCTTCCTTTGTGCTAGGTCTGTAGATCATTAGGTGGAGAAAATGAGCTCAATAGAGACCCATAAGTGAGGAGAAAAGTGGAGTCTTTCAATAAAATTCAACCACACGGGTTCACAGGAAACGACCTCTCCGACGGCCGTGCCGCTGCCATGCGATAACCACCACCTCAATGAAGGTGGTGGTTGTGGCTGGCCGGGGAGGTGGCCGGATGGCTGGGAAAGTGCGTTGGAATTAGCTCCAGGACGGGGCAATATTGTCCCTTGGCTCATTGGGTACGATGACCACGAGCCGTCAGATCGGGCTCGATCGGTTATACGCAGGCCGAATTATTTAATAAAGTATAAATTGCATTTTTGTCACATTATTTCTGGCTAATGGTTTTAATTATTAAAAATAGTTAGAGACCTCTACTATAGATGTGCCCAACAGAGAAATGTTAGTTCTTGAGCTCTAGTTTAATACAAAATTCGAATCATCCAATTTGGCTGCTGGTTTTCCGTCAGCACTCATTTTGAGGCAAGGTGTTCCAAAGGCTAACCAGAGATTAAACTGAGTCCCCCCAGTGGCCCACTCAGTCAAATGGCTCGAGAATTTGATCAAAAGCTGGTCTATCCATAACCTTCATCATATCCAAAAACCAGTTTTTTTGAACATGATTTTTCTATAGTTTTGTAATAATTTAATAAATCATACATGTGATAAATATAGGGTCCATGGACCTCTAATTTCCCCAAAACTCTGGTGGATGACCAGAGAGGTCTTTATATAGGCATGAAAAAAAGCTCAGCCCATTTAGGGTTGATTTGATGGGGTAACCTAATGATCAAAGATGATCACGCAGAGAAAATAAAGCCCACTTCTCCAAAAGTGCACTTAGTGGAGTTGAGTGACCATACCTCAACCAAACAAGGTGAAACCTTGACCACTGCATTGTTATCACATGAAACACTCTCATGAATAATTCTAAGGGTTTTTAGGGTTGGAATGCCCTGAAATCCTAGTTCAAACCTTAGGGCTGCCTATAAGGGTTAATGATAGAAATATGGTCACCTCTCCAAGGATTGGCTCAAAACTTTGTAGATAGTTTCGTTGGATGGAAAAACACCATGGAAACTTTTATTGGAATTTTAGAGCTATTTTTCCTTCACTGAACACTTAGTAATTAGAATGAGGACTTTCCTTTCAGGTGCAAAATACATGACCATACTGTATTGGAAGATCATGAAACTTGGATAATGAGTTTCTACTGATGTTATAAATCTCTACAATTTTTATTATGAATTTTAATTGGAGAATTGCAGTATCTCCTTTAAAGTTTTAGTTATTATTGTCTATAGAAATAAATTAGTTTTAGGGCTAATTGAGTACTGAAAAATTATGACGCTTGGCTAGTAAATTTTTTTGGTAATTAATATGCTCTGTAAATTTTGTTATAATATTTTGAAGATATTATGAAGTGGTTCCTTCACAAATTGCCCAACTTTTAATATCCTTTATCCAATTAATTATGTTGCTAAATTAACTTAGAAAATCAAGAAATTTGGTCAGTAAACCTTTCCGATCATTGTTCACTTGGTAATTTTATCACAATTTTTGGATAAAAATCCTTGTACTTCCTTTGTTTAATTCATTTTCGATCAAATGAATAATATTGTGATTTATGATAGAAATTATTTTGAAAAATTTATGAAATTAATACCTTGCTGTTATTTAGCCGATATGATGTTGTAGAAATTTTATTAAGGACTTTGCATATCAGAAACTTGTACCTCATGTTCAAAGTCACAAGTGGCATGATTTTAGTAACATTATTTTAAAAACTGAATAAATTAGGAAAAATACAAATCTCTGGATTTAAGCACAACATCTCATGATATACCCTTAGAAATAATCCTTAGGTTTTTGGTGAAGTATTTGGAGTATTCCATTTCACACGCTCAATCTAGTTCATTTGGCCTGCATATAGTAATTTGAGGGATTTAAGGTAGAGTTGTTGGTCTCATTTGGGTAGTAGCATAGTGGGTGCACCAAAATTTGTGGAGTCTAGATGAGGTCACCCATAAGGCCAAGTGCTAAGTAGCTTGAATACCAAGGATATAAAGTTATGTTCGGGGCCGACGATGTATCGTCTTCCCCCTTAAAAGTTGTAATTCACTTAAGGTTAGCTCAAGTGTAATGAGGGCAGGGGATTTGCAATAAATATATACCCATAAAGTAAGTGTCTTGAGAAATGGAACTTTGGCTTCAGTCCATCGTAGTTCCTAGTGCCCATAGAGCCCTTCACCGGGCAGGCCCCGGGCAGTCCAAGGTTAACCCTAAACTATAGGAATAAGCAGATTAAAAGATTAACTATTAATAAATCATCATCGCACATATTCACTCACTCCGTTATTACGGGTGGATAGGTTGGTTAGTCTCGCGAGCGGTGGGCTCAGTGTTGATGGAATGGATGGGTTAGTCCGGTGAGCCGATGGATCGAGAACTCATTACTAGCATGTGTGCTTGTGCATTAAGTGGTGGGTCCTCGTTATTAAATGATCGTTCACACTGACGTCGATATATTGACTCGAGAAGTGTAAGTGTTCACTTAGGCAATGAAAAACTGGTAGTTTAGCCAGCATCAGTACAAGAGACTCTATAGCACCTGACTATGGGTGTACCGAGTAGTACACATGTTCTATGTTAGGTAGTGTGAATACCGACTTAGGAGTGGGGAGGCCCAACCCACTGTCTCTGTTTGTCACTACGAGAGGTACCTGAGAGTTTATCCAACTCCAAATGGGGGAACTAAAGATCTGTGTACATAGAGTCGTGTGAGTGTGTTGCACTTGGGTGAGATATATCATTTAACATGCATAACACTTCATGACATACAAAATATTGCATAAAACTTATACCCCTAACGTATAAATTATTATGAGATTTTTTATACGTTAGGCTTTGCAAAACGACCCATTAATTTATAATTTTATATGAGCATTCTTATAAATTAAGGTTACTTTCTTTGTGTTGATAGTTAACTGCTTTACAATTACTTCAAGTTATTGCTTTCATTGTGTCGTTTCTTTACTTACAGTTTCGTATATACACCTGTAAATATTGTGGTAGATATTATTAGTGTATGGTAGCTAGGGCCACTATCACCTGCTCTTGTTTACTCTCCACTTTAAATACCTTTCTCTTCATCCTCCCCCGCACGGTGCCTCGAAGTCACATGGGGAGGGGAGGGGGACCAAGACTTAGTCTTTTTGACTAACGTCCTGATGGACATAACACCAAAGACTTTAGCTAGGAGACAGGGTGCAGCTCCAGGGGACCCAACATCAGTGTCGGATGTTGAGATTTTTCTCTGTGTGGGCGGTGTATGAAAAATATCAAAAAAATAAAATGAAAATATTACTACTTTGAATTATATCTAAAAAATGGTAAATAAATGTGACATACAAAGAAAATAAATGATAAAAAATATGTAGAAAATATAATGATAAATAAATATGTTAGAAAATAAAATAATAAATAAATATATAGGTAATAAAAATATGACATGTATAGTACTTGAACCCACGACCATATAGTTAAATATCATACACTCTAACAACTTGTCTAAGATACTTACTTGCATAAATTTATTCATGATATATATGTATATTTTATATCTGCCAAATAAATAAATTGCGCATTCTACTATTTTGATAAATGATATTTTAAAAATCCAGTGTGGGCGGCCTCCCACACTGGGCCCTATGTGGCTTCGCCCCTGCCCAACGCTAGTAGAGTACGGTGCAGGAGGAGGTGAGTCAGCCTAATCCAGGAGTAGCAGCAGCAGCCACGGGATCCGTGAGTGATTAATAGCTTTTCTCCTGCGAGCGTTTTGTAGTGAGAATCTTATGTACTGGGCAGGAGCCCATTTGTGTTGTTCAGCTTTACCTTGTGTGGATTTATTTATATATCATTGTGATTGTGGACTCGTTTCATTTATATGAATACTTCTATTTCTTCTGCGGTACATGGTCGAGAATTTGCCGGCAGAATCAGCGATTTGTCGTGACAACCTTCACGAGGATTGGTGTCACCACAAAGCGGCGGTTCTGAGCATTAGACCCGGTGCAAAAAAAGGGGGTATTACAATTCATGGTGCTGCAAAAAGGCCCTCCAAGGCGAGGAGACTCTATCTCTAAGGGGCCTAGATTATTTATAGCGTTGTGTGCATCGTCCTCTCTTTCTTGTCTCCTTGAGGGCATATTCGGAGACGGTTGACCTCAGGTTCAAGTTTGTAGAAATTTGCCGATGAATCCCAGATGAATGAACCGTTCAATTTCTTCCTCCAAGCGCCTGCATTTTTCTGTCTCATGTCCATGACCTTGATGGTAACTATAGAAATTAGATTGATCTCCTTGATTCGGGGCAGTGTCCCAGGCCTTTGAAGAGAGGGATGATCGCGGATGGTGTGCTATACTTCCATTCACGAGATATTGATGAGAGTGAAGGTTTGATGTTAGCGCCCCCCACCCCAAGTTGACGGGACATTCGCTACTTCTTTCAGTTGCCGGTGGCAGTCCCTGCTCTTTCTTCCTTTTACTTTCTTTTTGACATGATTCATCATGAGCGATCCTTCCATCGACTTTTGTGATGTTGGGTAATTTATCTTTGGTGGAGCCTTTGGTTCTTTCGATCCCTTTTAGTGCGACACAAAGTGAAATTGACGGTCTAGCGCGAAAGGTGGTTAGGGAGCGTGAGGGGCCTCTAGATCACTTAGTATGACGAGCGCCTGATTCTAGTACTCCTCCATCCGACGGATTCGTTCTTCTAGGGACATGAACTGCACGACAATGACTTATTTGAGAAGTGGGGTGCTGTTGACATGTGTATTACTGAAGGCCTGATTGAAATATTCTTCAGACACGCTCTCGCTGGGTGCGTGTGCAAGTACTATCTTCAAGATGTTTTCGGATTTCTGGGAATGCCTTTCCCATAAACGAGATGACATAAAAATTCCACTATTTTATGCTCGCAATAGTGTATCATATCGTGGGAGCAGGGTAACAAAACATATAAAATTGTCGGGTTGAGTTGACATTGGGGACGAAACACTTATAAAATTGTCGGGTTGAGTTGACATTGGGGAGGGACGATACACTTTAAAAATCCTCGGGTTCAGCTGGCAGGTTAAGTGGGGAGCGACTAACAAATTCTCGGGTGAGTTTGAGGATACAGAAAAATTTCGCCTTTCTTTCCAAGTATCTTCCGACTCCGCTCTGTCGCTGCAATGATGGATTCCACTCGATCTTTCACGAAGGAAGTCAGGCGCATCATCATAAAGGTTGATGTCATTCTCCCCGTTCTTCTCTTTCTCCCTTGTCCCAATCTACCGCAGTTCTTACAGTACATCGTCTTTGGTTCTACTTTTGATAGAGCCCTATAGTTTTAGGTGTTCGGTTGATTCAAAGCACTGATTTTTTCTATTTTCGTTCTAATTATAGTTCCGTTTTAAATTGCACATTAATATCGAGATATGCTTAATTGGAAATTCTAGTCATCTTTGGTCATCCTGCATTTGCTAATACTAGTCAAGGTGTGATCAAATGCAGCTTTAGTAACTTCACCAGACATTTCACGCACAACTTACTAATTTAATGCACTCAAAATGAATTCTTGCGATACTCTATTCTTTTGTTCTTCAACACTTTTTCATTCCTTGACTAAAACCCCAAAAATGTTTTCATACTAGATCTTCTTTGCATGAAATGTGATCTTTTTCAAGTTTCTACTTGATAGTCCACTCCGGAATATTAACTGTCCAAATCATGCTCAGTCAGAGTAACTACTAATCCAAGCCTTTCAAAGAACATTTATGTCTCCGTCTAGGATAATGGAGCCAATGTTATACCGTTGTGTTCATTTGATCAGACTTTAATCTGTTTTTTCTACTAAACTATGTGGCAAACTCTTTCAATTGGGTGGTCATATTAAGCCAATTTAACTGGACACATGGAAACCCACATGTTTTAGGACGCTCATGCCTATGATGTATTGGACAGTGCATCTGAAACCTTAAATTAATTGCATTCTACCAAAAAATTCACTTCCTTGATAAGTTTTTCACCTCATATCTGTGAGATTTCCTTGGACAAAGCAACCCATAGTTGTTTGTGGACAGCGATTCTCCAGTCATGGTTTGGAAAACTACATCACCATAGTTGTTTGATAGAACTACGTAATCTCGGCAGGTTCTCCATCACCCTCTCCAGTGAAAGTGAAATATCAATGTATTGATTTTCTTACTTCATCAACCTCCTCAATACACTCCTTTTACAATTCACATGAATGAGGAGCTTTGAGACCCACATTTTTCTTACACAAACACAATAAATTTAATGTTATTCTACTTAGTTTGACTAAAATGGAATCACACTTGACTGATGCAACCCTCCACATATCATTTAATTTGGTGCGAGCTTTGTATTTGGACTAATGTTGCCACTCCTAAGTAGATGTAGGCTTCTTGCACTGCATCACTAGAAGTCTCCCACTGCATTACTGTAGATTTAGCTTGCTTTGTAGCAAATTTCAAACCTTTTCCTCACCTTAATCTTACAGGTCGGAACAGCAGTGGTTAGTAGAGCTGATGGAAGGCTTGCAGTGGGAAGAATAGGAGCTCTATGTGAACAAGTATGGTCAAGCATGTCGGAAGAGTGGACTGAAATCATTTTTTTTCCTTCTTATATTCTTCAACATATTGATGTTTTTGTGGTATTAAAATGACTTTCCTCAGGTTAAAGAATTGAATTCTCAGGGATATGAAATAATATTGGTTACCTCTGGTGCAGTTGGTGTTGGTCGACAAAGGCTTCGATATAGAAAGCTCATTAATAGTAGGTTTGCATCTATACTTGTTGGCAATCTCTTTTTGATTTTTTTCTTCTAAGACACTGTTTTCAATGTTTTAAACTTTTGCCATAACACTTGAGCTAATTATGACAAATACACTCTTCATGACGAGAGAAGAACATTTAATTATGTTAAAGAGCAAACTAAATAAATTATAAATCGACTATTTTATGACTCACAAAATTTATAAAAAAAATGTAAGGAATGCAAAATCATACTAAGAGAGAGTTTGACAACAAAACACAGACTAATGATATTGGATGTGCAAATTAAATATAGAAAATTTAAGAGGACGCAATTGTTGTCAACAATTCGGTGGAGGAATTTGAAGATTGAAAAACATGTTCCTTTCAAGGAAGCTGTTATGAAACAACTAGTTTATGATCCTTATGTTGATTCTAATGTCATATGTGAAGTTCTATCTTCACATTTAACAAGGTTGTAAATATCAGATGTCGGCGACATGTCAGATTGAGTTTATAAATATCGGACGTCAGAAGTCAGAAATTTGTGAGACATATTTTAAAATATCGAATTTTCATATCTTATGAATAATTTTTTTATGTATACTAATTGTAATTATTTGTTCTAAAAGTAAAAATAATAATATAATAAATAGAGAAAAATGAGTCACGTATATCCCAAATAAATTTGAAGAGTAACCAAGATAAAATATTATTAACAAGTAAAAAATGATATATTGTAAAATATATTTAATACCATACAAAATTCTTATTTTAATAACACTAAGTTTATAACAAATAAAAAAGATTCAAAGACTAATTATCCTTGATTAATTATAAGTTTTTCCAATTTATATATTTATATTAAAGTCGTAAAAATAATCAACTAATAAATGTGATAATTTTTTTCACATTTTTTGTAATATGAAATAAAAAAACTATGTAAAATAATTGTACAAAATTGGTTGTAAGAATAAAAGTAAAAAAGAGCGAAATATTAAGTTTGATTGATTCAAACAAATATAATTATATATATATAAGTGATTTAAACATGTACTATTAGTCTGCTAATATTAACATAAGATCGAATGATATATTTAATAGTTGTATCAATGGATATATCCGAAAATAGTGGATATGTCGGCCTATATTTTACAAAAGAACATAATTTATTTTTTGAAAAAATGCCGTTTTGCCCTCAAAAATGATACGTCGGCAGACATGTCAGAGGACATTTAAAACAATCACATTTAATAATAAATGAAAAAACGTACCTGGAGAGTCAAAAGATAGTGTGCCCCCACATAAAAAATCTTGGTGCTGGAAAGAGAAAGTGCAAAACAAAGTGAGAGCTAGCTATAAAACACTTTATGCATGTAGAAATGATGAAATCTTGACAAGGTATAAAGTCGCCAAAAAAGAAGCTAAAAAGACTGTAAGTAAATCAAGAAGCCAAACTTATGAAAATTTTTACAAACAACTAAATAATAAAAAATGAAGAGCGTAATATATATAAAATTGCTCGAGCTAGAGAGAGAAAAACAAAAGATTTAAGTCAATTTAAATGCATAAATGATAAACAGATGCAATTTTGACGGATGATGTTGCTATTCAGGAGTGATAAAAAAATATTTTCATCTAAGTTGAAGAAAAAGACAATGAACTGAGCTCGTAAGAGTTAAGTAAATCAGAAGAGTATAAAAATATAATTCTTTATCGCAAAATTCAAGCATTAAAGATAAATAATGTTCCGAAGAAGATGAAAAATGAAAAAATGGCCGGGTCAAATGATATACCAATCGAACTATGGAAATGCCCAGAGAAGGAATTTTGTGGCTTACGAGTTTCTTCAATAAGATACCAAAGACAAGGAGGGTGCCAGAAAAATGAAGAGAAAATATTTTGGTATTTTTGTATAAGAACAAGTGAGATTTAAACATGAGAGGTAAATGATGTTCTGAAGAAGATGAAAAATTGAAATGTGGTCAGGCCAGACGATATACTAATCAAACTATAGAAATACCCAAAGAAAAGTTGTTGCGGCTTATATGTTTCTTCAATAAGATACTGAAGATAAAGAACATGCCGGACAAATGAAGAGAAAGTATCTTAGTATTTTTGTATAAAAACAAATGAGATATTCAAAATTGTGTCAATTACACAGGAATTAAATTAATGAGTTATACCATAAAACTATGTGAACAAGTAATAGAGAGAAGAATAAGACAAGAGATTAGAATATTGGAGAATCAATTTGGATTTATGCCAGAGTGGTCGACCATGAAAGTTATATACCTCTTGAGGAGACTTATTAACAACTTTTGGTAAAAAAACATGATTTACATATATTATTTATCGATTTTAAGAAGGCTTATGATAAGGTTTCAAGAGAGGTCTTCTGAAGAGTCTTAAAAGAGAAGCGTGTAAATATATCATACTTTAATGTAATCAAATATATGCACACAAATTTAGTGATGAAGGTGAGGACATCCGGAGGATTAACAAATGAATTCCTTATCACTATTGACTTACATCAAGGGTCAGCTTTAAGCCATTTATCTCTTTATCCTTATCTTAGATGAGCTCACCAGACATATCCAATAAGCAATTACTTGGTGTTTATTGTTTGCAGATGATATTATTTTGGTCGATGAGACGCGTGAGGGTGTAAACGCGAAACTTGAATCTTGGTGAGACACTTTAGAAAAGAAGAGTTTTAGGTTAAACATGACAAAAGCAGAGTACATGGAGCTTATATTTAGTAGTGCAAGAAGGATGGCTGACTCCGTTAAGTTGGGCGACCAAGATATTTCCCGCAATGTGTGTTTTAAATATCTGGGATTGTTAGTTCAAAAAGATGGAGGTGTAGATAAATATGTGATACATTGTGGCCAAGAAGGTTGGTTGAAGTGGAGAGGCACATCTGAGATCTTATGTGATCGAAAAATACCATTAAAACTTAAAGACATGTTTTACCACACTGCAATTAGACCAGTGATGCTCTATAGTTCTGAGTGTTGGGCAGTGAATTCTGTACATGAGCAAAAAATGGGAGTTGCAGAGATGATAATGCTTAGGTGGATGTGTTGACCCACGAGACTGAATAAAATTAGTAATGAATGTAGTAGGGCTAAGGCACGAGTGACACCAATTGGAGAGAAGATACGAGAAGTTCGATTAAGATGGTTCAGACACGTACAAAGGAGACCATTAGAGGCACTTGTTAGGCGTTGTGAGAGCTTAGCTGCTTGCATGTTAAACGGGGGAGGGGTAGACTAAAAAGACTTGGAATGAGACTATAGGAAAAGACCTGATGTACTTAGGCATTAGTGACATTATAACTAAAGATAGGGCGCAATTGTGACA
Organism: Platanthera guangdongensis; assembly: GCA_039583875.1. Lineage (NCBI taxonomy): Eukaryota > Viridiplantae > Streptophyta > Magnoliopsida > Asparagales > Orchidaceae > Platanthera > Platanthera guangdongensis. The sequence continues at coordinate 827,740 of CM077160.1, forward strand.
AATGATCCATATAGCCGACCCCTCTATGGTAGGATAACGGCTTGAGTGTTGTTGTTATGACACTGTTTTGAATATAAAAGTATTATAAGGAGAAACAATATGTTAATCAAGTTAGTTTATATCTTGTAAAATATTTTGCTTAGGATAATTATAAGCGTCACAACTATGAAAATGAAAGTTTGTGAATTTATGATAAGCCAATAGAACTAGGATGCCCCACTTTTTAAATTGCAATATAAAGGGTATATCCATATTAGTCCTCAATGCATGGTTTGATCTATGAATTTATATGGTTTATGTAGCTTTGCGGATCTTCAGAAACCACAATTTGAATTGGATGGAAAAGCCTCCGCTGCTGTGGGTCAGGGTGGCCTCATGGCGCTTTATGATACTTTATTCAGTCAGGCATGCCTTCAAATCTCTATTGATGATTAGATGCCTAAAGTTTAATGTTCAAAGTTTCTTCTTGTTTCTGATGTAAAGGTTTCCCTTTGATGCAGTTGGATGTGACATGCTCTCAACTTCTCGTGACGGATACCGACTTTAAGAATCCAGATTTTAGGATGCAGCTTACTGAAACGGTTAAAACACTTATATCACTTAGAGTCGTACCCATTTTTAATGAAAATGATGCAATAAGCACCAGAAAAGCTCCGTATGAGGTATTTACTTTATGCCACCTTCATGCGATGGTATGATCAATAACATTTCAACATGTTATGTATTTGTGTTTCAATATTTTTTTTTTCTTTTCCACAATGGTGTCATGGATTGTCTATTTTGTCAAATCAAACTTGGTAATTTATTACTTTTACCATTAATACTATCATGATCCTTGTGCATACGATAACACTTTTATCCTTGTAGAGTAATATTAGTTTGCGTGAAAGCAGAGGCCAAAAATATAACTTTAATTACATGTTAAATTATTGTAATAAAATTGAATAGTTGATATGTTTTAATTAGACCTGCTAATGAATGGTTACACATAGGGCTCATTTTATTGCTTGAAAATATGAAGCACTCTTTGTAAAAATGATTTATTTTTCATATGTTCTCTATCCGTGAAAATGAAATCATCACATGTGAAGGTGTTCCTAGCAAGGTGGAAGATGTCAGATATCGGGGACACAAATCATCACATGTGAAGGTGTTCCTAGCAAGGTGGAAGATGTCGGATATCGGGGACACGTCAGTTTTAATATGTCGGAGAATATATCAGGATATTCATATATTGAGTTTCATTATTTAAATATTATATACATATAATCATTCTTAATCTATATATATTGATATATTAACAATTTAATATTTATTGACACTCTAAATTTACCAAATTAGTCTTAACATTTTTTGTTGCCGACCCCACTATTGTGGGATAAAGGCTTGAGTGTTGTTGTTAGTCTAAACATTTTTTGTTACACAAGTAATAACAATATAACACAGAAGAAAACTCAAAAGTCATTCACAATGATCGAAGATAAGAAATCCCTAGTCCAACATCGTATAGACAATCAGAATTGACGTCAACAACATATTGGTGTAGATAAGAAAGCCAGAGAAAACATGTAAAGAGTCGAGAGCTAGGTTACAAAACAGCCAAGACATCAAAACAATTTTGTTTTGTTGTTTATTAAACCATATACCCTAAAATAATAACTAAAAAAGTCTACTGATATACCATCACGATACATTAGCTGATATATCGACTCATATGTAAGTCGATAGTTGATATATCGGTCGATAGTTGATATATCGGTCGATAGTTGATATATCAGTCGATTGTTGCTATATCTGTTGATATTTCCAAAAGGATATTTTGCAATGAAATGTTAGAAGTGTCTTTTGTCAATGTTAAAAAATGGGAAAACAGAAAGTGCAGATATATTCCTTCCTCTAAGGGGTATTAAAAAGAGTTACAAAGGCTCATTAAATATTAATAGCCCATGTGAGACTAAACACAAGACTGAATACTCACATACCTCTAATACATAAAAATAATATCTTTAACAGTTTAACTGATTATGTGATAACTCCAACACTCCCGCTTAAGCTAGAGGGTAAACCCACAGTTTGAAATATCATATGTTGATAAAGGTAATTGTGGTATAGTTGGGAAAGGATGGACATCAGTGGTGGCTCGGGGTGCAATGACATGAGCACACAAAACACACAAACAATACGCACACGATTCCATTAGTCAATATCACAAACATACAACAACATGACAAAAACATCATCTTCATTCGAAAAGCATGCGGAAGAAACACAGTAACAGGAGATGTGAGGTCGAATGTGTACATTTAAACACACAGCAAGACATCCACATAGAAAGTTCGTATCAGAGCACATATACCTATCAATTTGAGGAAATAAGGGAGATGCAACAAGATACTTCAAAAAAATATAGAGAAATGCCTGGTAGGCTGTGTGGGACTAAGACGAGGGTTGAGAAATACTACTGCAGTGATGAATATACATGTCAAAAGAGAGGAAGAAATTAGATTAGATTAGAAGGAGCCCTAATCCCCTCTATTTATGGAGGTGGATTGGGTTCACCAATACAATATTACAGGACATAAAATAAGCTGAACTTAATAATACATATTGTAACACTCCCCGTCAAGTTGGTCGTGAGATGTTGATCATGCCCAATTTGACAACAATTCTTTCAAAGTTACTCCCGCTCAGTCCTTTCGTGAGAGTATCCGCCATCTATCAGAGGGAACAAAAGGAGTACAAACGACTCCTTTTTCAATGTTCTCTTTGATGAAATGACGATCTACTTCAATATGTTTAGTTCGATCGTGTTGGACTGGGTTATAAGCAATGCTGATGACAACCTTATTATCACAATACAGACGAATGAGCTCCTCTTCTGAGAGACCCAGGTCACTTAGCAAAGAGTGTAACCGAAGGCCTTCACAGACGAGATGGGCCATAGCCCGAAACTCTGCTTCCACGCTAGATCTCGTCACAACATGTTTTTTATTTTTCCAAGTAACAAGATTCCCACCAACGAGAAAACAATACCCAGAGGTTGATCGCCGATCGTTGATGGAGCTAGCTCAATCAACATCGATGTAGACTTCAATTTTTAGAGTTGAATTTGGGGAAAACAAAATTCCACTCCCAGGTGATGACTTGAGGTACCTGAGTATCCTGTGGGCAGCATCTGCGTGACGAGTCTTCGGAGCATGCATAAACTGGCTGACAACACTTACAGTCTAAGCAATATCAGGACGGATGTGAGCCAGATAGATCAGCCTCCCTACCAATCTCTGAAATTCAAGAACAATATCAATCTCCTCTCCATCACCACGACCCATCCTGTGGTTCGCTTCAATCGGAGTATCAACTGGTTTACAACCACTTATTCCAGTCTTCTCAAGCAGGTGCAGAGTATACTTCCTTTGTGAGATGAAAATTCCATGCTTGGACCTTGCCACTTCAATACCCAAGAAATATTTTAGTGCACCCAAGTCTTTTACCTCGAACTCAGAAGCCAGTTTTTGTTTTACGAGCTTGATCTCTTCCACATCGTCTCCTGTTATAACAATATCATCAACGTAAACAATGATGGTTGTGAGTTTACCGGCCTGATGTTTGATAAACAATGTATTATCAGAGTTGCCCTGGTGAAACCCAAATGACAACACGACTCTATAAAATCTCCCGAATCAAGCTCTTGGAGACTGTTTTAGTCCATATAAGGTTTTCTTTAACTTACAGACATTTTCTACTGAACCTTTAGGAGTAAGACCTGGTGGAAGAGACATATAAACTTCCTCATCAAGGTTCCCATGGAGGAAGACGTTTTTCACATCAAGTTGCCAAAGGTCCCATCCTTTGCAGGCAACACAAGATAAAATGATTCTAATAGTGTTCATCTTTGCTACAGGGGCGAACGTCTCCTGATAGTCAATCCCAAGTGTTGGGTATACTCTTGCGACCAGTCTTGCTTTACACATTTCAACAACACCTTAAGAATTTTTTTTAACTGAGAATACCAATTTGCATCCAACCGATTTTTTTTATGGGAAAGATGCACCAAATCCCATGTGTTGTTCTTTTTAAGAGCCGTCATTTCACATAGTCTCTCTCCATACGGGAATCTCCAGATCACCCTGCCAATAAACTGGTACGAACATGACAGCTAGGGAGGACACAAAGGTCTTATGGGAAGCAAAGAATTTGTCATAAGAAACATAATTGGAAAGAGTATGTTGAGTACATAGTCGAATACCTTTCTTGAGAGCAATGAGAAGTTCAGAAGGCCCTGAGTCAGCAGCCGGTGTTTGATCTGGTTGCACAGTCGAATCAAGTTCATTGGGGGGCCTCTGTTTTCGCCTCATGTATACCTGCAAGCTATGAGCGGTGGGACGAGGAGCAAGAGGATCACGCAATTCCAACGATATAAGCCCCCCTGAAGTGAGGGATAAGGTGGAGGAACTGGTAGAGGTACAAAAGAAGGTGAAGGAGGAGAGGGCACGAAAGGGGTATCACCCAGGGCAGGATAGTAGGCCTCAGATTCACTGAACGTGACATCCATGGTGATAAAGACTTTCTTCGTAGGAGGATGAAAACACTTGTAGCCCTTTTGCGTAGGAGAGTAGCCGATAAAAACACAACGTAGGGCACGAGTATCAAGTTTAGTTGGAGGAGGGTGATGGATGTGAACGAAGCAAACACAACCAAACACCTTAGGAGGAAGCTGAGAGGAAGTGACCCGAAGAGTGTCCAGGGGTGTGGCATTGTCAAGAATATGAGATGACATGCGATTAATGAGATACGCCGCAGTAAGGACGACTTCACCCCAGTAGAATTTTGGAAGATGCATTGTAGATAAAAGACAACGAGCCACCTCCAATAAGTGACGATTCTTACGCTTCACAACACCATTTTGAGCATAAGAGTAAGCTCACGAGATTTGATGAATAATGCCATGGTCAGCCAAGTACTGAGCAAACGAGTAGTTCAGATATTCACGTCCATTGTCACTGCGAAGAATCTGAATGTTTGTTTGAAACTGAGTGCGGATCATGTTATGAAAATTTTTGAAAGTAGGAAAAACGTCACTTTTATTTCTCAGTAAATACAATCATGTAGTGCGAGAAAAACAATCAATAAATATGACAAACCAAACACAATCAGAAATAGAAGATACAGGACACGGTCCCCAAATATCAGAGTGAATCACAAAAAAAAAAGAATAGAGCTAGGCAACAAAACACGATTAAATGTAGTTTGACAGTATTTTTTAGTAGTACATACATCACATATAAAGGAATGAAAGACAGCAGTAGGCATAACAAAAAACAATAACTTCATAGCAGGAATAGACGGGTGGTCTAAGCGATAATGCCAGGAATATAAATCGAATGTGTCAGAGTGAAGAGCCAAAGAAGGTGTCACTGGGCCAGAGTTGAGCACTTTTAGACCATTGACCAAGCTACCAGAGCCAATCACTGTCCCCTTCTTCAGGTCTTGAAAAACACAAGAGGAAGGATGAAATGTCATGGTACAATTCATGAAATTCGTCAAATGATTAATATAGAGTAAATTATGTGTGAAATTTAGGACATGTAGAACGAATGGTAAGGTGAGGGAGGAACAAGAGATGAAGCCCTTCCCAACAATAGAGGAAAAGTACCCATCGACAATACTCACCTTATCACGACTCAAGAGAGGAGTATATGATATGAACCTGAGGCGGAGCTAGTCATATGGTCAGTGGCTCCGAAATCGATGATCCACTGAGGGGAAGTAGCAGAGTGAGCACCTGGAGTCCCTGTGTGGGTATACAAGGTCAAGGCAGCAGACTCCGTGGAAAGCTCCTGCATCATGCGACGAAGGTCAAGATCTTCATCAGCCGAAAAAACTTCAGGGAGGACAGAAGGATCAGCACCAGACAGAGCAGGAGAAACATCTATAGCAACATTAGTGAGATGGGAAGAGCGAGGAGTAGTATGTCGACCAGGGAAGCACCCGAAGCCCCGACCACCACAAGGAGAACCACCCCTTGATGGAGGAAAGCCATGGAGTCTGAAGCAGTTATCTCTGGTTTGATGAGTCTTCCAACAATAATCACAGAGGAGACGGTTTTTATTAGTACCCTTCAACTTAGAATTACGGGTAGGACGAGCACCCAACAAAGAAGGGGTATTAGCAACAACTGGAGAACTCTCAGGAGCTGGCTCGGGAAGTAGAGTCTGGCGACGATCAAACTCATGTTGGACGATGTTATAAACCTCCAGAAGAGATGGTAACGACAAATGCCCCAAAGTCTGAACACTAATCTGATCAAAATCCGGATGAAGACCATGAAGGAACTCAAAGATGCGGTTACGATCCTCCCTAGCCCGAACCATAGCCTTATCCACCAGGCTAATAAAGGTGAGGGAATCGAAATGATCATATTCCTGATACAACCGAGTAAACTCCAGATAATAGACAGATGGAGGACGATCATTCTGATGGAGTAAGGATATCTTTCGTCTCAACTGGGAGATCTGGGCAACATTACCCTTACGAGAATAAGTAGTTTCTGCACGCCGCCAAATATCAACAACATTATCCAGAAATAAGTAGTTGCGAGCGATGGAATCCTGCATGGAATTCATTAGCCAAGACATGACTAAGGAATTTTCTGAATCCCATTGAGGCCAATCTGGGACAGTCATCTTCGGTTCCTTAGTTTGCCCAGTGACATAACCAATAAGACGATGACTCTTAAGAGCAAGTGTGATATAAAGAGTCCATAAAAGATAGTTAAAATCATCTAGCCGGAGAGTAGTAATCTGCAGAGTATTGTGGTCATGACTCATACGAAGAACCGGCGTACTGGAGGCAGTAGAGTCACTGAGAGAAGACATAGTGGCTCAAGAATAGAAATCTACAGACCACACTCCACGTAGGGCTGCAAAGAACAACAGATTACGCCAAACACATACAAGTGTAGGAGAGGAGAGGAATAGAAATTGACTCCATACAATGGTGGAGAGAACAAGTGGAGGCTGAAGGAGACAAAAACTTCACGGCATAACCGGCAAAACTCCCACGAAGAATCGACTTTAGGCGGCTGGAAGGGTGCGGGAAGACCTGACAACCAAGAGGTGCAGAAGAGGGATCGGGAGGCGGAAGCGAAATTGGGAGGCGGGATGCGCAGGCGGAAGCGGGATCGACATGCGGGCGACACCTAGGTCACCAAAGAAGCTGCTTGCTCTGATACCTTGTCGGAAGAGAGGAAGAAATTAGATTAGATTAGGAGCCCTAACCCCCTCTATATATGGAGGTGGATTGAGTTCACCAATACAATATTACATGACACATAAAATAAGCTGAACATAATAATGCATATTGTAACAATACAACATGCAGGGGTCGACTTAGATGAATTCCACTATGTGGGGTCAACCATAGTTGGGGTCTGAGTCGCCTTAGTCTCCAAGACTCCCCCTCACATGAGACAACAACAATAACACTTAAGCCTTTATCCCACTATAGCCTTTATCCCACTATAGTAGGGTCGGCTATATGGATCCTTTGTCGCCATTGTACCCTATCTTGTGTCATAATCTCACTAATGCCTAAGTACATCATGTCTTTTCTTATAGTTTCATTTCAAGTCTTTATTGGTCTATCCCTCCCTCGTTTAACATGCCTAGTGACTAAACTCTTACAACGCCTAACGGGTGCCTCTAATAGTCTCCTTTGCACGTGTCCAAACCATCTTAGTCGAGCTTCTCGCATCTTCTCTGCAATTGGTGCTACTCCTGTCTTATCCCTGATATATTCATTCCTAATTCTATCCAGTCTCTTGTATCCACGCATCCATCTAAACATTCTCATCTCTGCAACTCCCATTTTTTGCTCATGTACAAAATTCACTGCCCAACACTCAGAACTGTAGAGCATCACTGGTCTAATCGCAGTACGGTAGAACTTGTCCTTAAATTTTAATGGTACTTTACGATCACACAAGATCCCTGACGCGCCTCTCCACTTCAACCAACCCGCTTGGATTCTATGTGTCACATCTTTATCAATACCCCCTCACATGAGACACACATGCATTAATACATTAGAAGCTTCGTCGCCCCGATTCATCAGAAGTAGCATGTTACGAGAGGGAGGTAGTCGATGACAGCTACGTCGATTGCAGCAAGTCGACGTGGTCGACATTTGTTTTGAAGAAGCCCGCCCAGGATGAACCCAAGTGATCTTCGTAGGGAAATAAAAAAAGTTGGTGAGAAATATTGACACCGACGACAGTGGGAAGTCCATCATAGTTGAGGAGCCGACAATCGATTTGGAGTGGCCAGCCATACACCGGAACATCGACAATACCGTAACAAAGCTGCATGAAGAAGAATGAAGACTAGCATCAGGGAAGACTGGGTGGACTGGATGGTAGAGGAAGTCGATGAGACAGGCGTGTCGAAAAACAGGAGCGGTCTCAGATGAGATCATGGATAGGAACGATCGACAAGAATATGGGCGCAAACAAGTTGATGTCGGGAAATTTTCCAAGCTCGACCTAACCATTTCGAGCTCGAGTTCGAGCTTGAGCTCAAGCTCAAGACCTACTTATTGAGTTCAAGTTGAGCTCGAGCTGCTCACGAGTTTTTCAGCTTATGAGTCTTAATTTCTTTATATATATATATTTAAAATGCATGAATAAAAAGCTTATGAGCCGACATACGAGCTGATGAACAACATTATCTAAGCTCGAACTCCACTCAAAATTGAGCTTGACTCGACTTGTAATCAAGCTCGAGCTCCACAAACTCGAGCTAGAGTCGGGCTTTTTTTCGATCCGGCTCATCGAGCTTATGAGCTGGCTCAACTCAATTTGCACCCCTATACGAGAACATCGACTGGAAAAGGATCGTCATCTGCAGTCGGGAACGTCGACTAGAACGTCAAACGAGATCGTCGATGGTATAAGAAGAAATCAACGAGATCTGGAGGAAATAGAGTGGCCTTAGTCGGGCCGTGAAAGCGCGGACACACAAAATGCGGACGAAGCGGGATCCTGTCAGGCTCGTGCGAAACGCGAACATATTAGGGAGGAATTAACTCCTGCTCTGTTACCATGTTGTAGATTGAGGAAAACAAAATGTGCAAATATATTCTTCCCTCTAAGGGGGTGTTTAAAGGACTACAAAGACTCACTAAATATTGATAGCCCATGTGAGACTTACACAAATTGGATACTCACATACCTCTATTACATAAAAATTATAACAATTTTAGTTGATAATGTGATAACTCCACCGGTCCATGAAACCTTTATATCGGCTGACATGCCAGCTATGCTGGCTATATCAAACCAAATGCCAGATTTATCTAATTCATCTTTTTTTTAAGAACATTTCTTCTAACTTTAGTTGACCAAGTAAGTCCTTATTATACTTTCTAGTGCTGAACTTATTTTGCCTTAATTCATTTTCTACGTTCTAAATGGAGTCTTTAGACCCATCACTGATTAAATAATGTCAAGGATATGATTTAGGTAAATTGTAATTGCAGAAAGGTGTTTCATAGTGAATATGTTGGGTGAATTACTTTTCTGATACATATAATGCTACAAATTCTCAATATTTTGGAGGTATAATCTCGGTGGAAGAATCATTACTGAGAATCTTCAGTTAACCAAACTGGGACTAGTGAGAACTTCATTGACTAGTCTGCATGAAGATCTGTACTGCTGCTGCTGCTACTAGTATATTGCCTCGCTATGCCATTTTCTAAAATAAAAAACTTGAGAGTACATCCATATGTTTGTATATGCATTGAATGTATATCTTTTGATTGTAAATTCACAGCACATATAACAAAAAATTCTCTTTTTAAACATACATTTTAAGTATTGATAAACCAAGATATCAATTTGGGTTTTAATGTAGAGTAGAACATTGGAAATGAGAAATTATGGCGAGAAAGGTAGATATAGTGCTTAAGAACAACTAGTAAGAAAACTTGTATTGAAAATGAAAAAATGCACGAAGTGAAGATACAATGTAAAGGAAGAATTGGGAAGATGAAGAAAAGATGAGGTTTAGAGAAAGAGTTATTGACTCTACCTTAAAGGTCTTGTGGTCTCGTGGCTTTTCCACTCCATGCTACCTTAGTCTATCGTAGCTATGTGACTCTACTTTTGAGATATTGATTCGGGCTCGCGAGACTTATTCTGAGATTACTTGAGTTCGGCGTCTCCTTGAACTCCAACAAGGCAAAGCTCCTCTTCTGTTGCAGCCCACTTCTTTTAGTTCAAACTCCTCTACCAAGAACTAGATTACTTTGAGGGCTTCACTCCTGCTTACACCACTGATGCCTGTGCTTTAAAAACCAAGCAAGATCATTGTCATCTACATGTCTTCCTCATGGGCCTTACTATATAATTCGACACGGTTCGCATGCATGCCCTAAACCACCTGCCCTTCCGCCTCTTCAGGAAGCCTTCAACATGGTCTTGGGTTACGAGGATCACTGACGTTCACTCAATTCTGATAGGCGACCTGATCATTTCGCTCTTGCTGGCATTGGCTGAGTCCCTCCTTCCATTCCACTTATTCAGATGTGTGATCACTACAAAACAAGGCCATGTCCAGGACTCCTGTTTTTCGCCTTTATCCTCATCTTGCCCCTTTCGCAAAGGTAATGGCGGTCGTGGTGATTCTGTCCAGCCCAATCCTCATTATGCTACTCATGTTACTGATGCAAATCCTGATCGGCTACCCTTCGAATGTTTATCCATGGATGAACCGGACGCTCTACGACGTCTAGTATGCTCTCAGGGAACTTCTTCCACTGCTGCCTTTGCAACCACTGACACTCTTGGTGCCCAATCATCCTCCGATCTCCCCTTTGAGTGGATCATCGACTCTAGTGCGACTGATCATATGATTGGAGCATCATCAACTTTTGCCTTTTACACCGTTTCTCGGGGCACAATAAAGTTATCACCGCGACACCGCTAATGATTCTCTCTTCCATTGATGGCAAGGAAATCATCTTATGTTTCTTTGTCATGCCCCACACATCGATTTTACATGTTCTTACATTTCCTTAAAATTTATTGTCTATTAGCCGTCTGACCACATCCTTAAATTTCTCAGTAACCTTCCTCCCTAATGGTATTGTTTTTCAGGATCTGACAACAAAGCAGTGTATTTGCAGTGTTAGGAGCTATTGGGACCTGTGCATCTTGGACCATCCACCTCAATCTCTCTCCAATACTCCTCCCTCTTTTGCGGATGTGCGACAGTGGCACCAACGTCTTAGAAACCCCTCCACAAGCTATCTTCTCAAGCTATTTTCTGTCTTTAAGCTCTATAAGCACTTGTTTATGCACTTATATGTACGGGATAGTCCGACTCATTTCTTTTCTTCTTGTATGGTTTCTTTTGATGTTATTCATACTGATGCTTGTGATCCTTCTTTTGTAACCTCTCTGTAGTCACCATTTACATGTGACATTTATGGACTGTTTTTCTTGCTCAACTTGAGTGTATTTGTTAAACAAATGTTTTGTTGATGGATTTAAGTTTTTTCACAAAATGGTCGTCACTCAATTGGGCAGTATTATTCGGGTCCTCCGTAGTGACAATGAGGGAGAGTACGACGATCGTGGTATTTTCGGCACATATCTTGCTGACTATGGTATACTTCATCAAACCACGTACGTTCATACCAACAGACAAAATGGTGTTGCTGGATGCATGAACAAACACCTTCTCAAAGTCACATAGTGTCTTCTTATTATCATGGTTGCAGATGTCAGATATCAGGTTTATGTCGGTTTGAGTTTGAAATGTCATATGCAGATTGTGGGGGATATATTGAGGATATTTTACAATATCAGATTGTAATATTTAAATAAATGTATTCATATATATAATTTTTTTTTGTAAATGTGCAGTTACATACATAATGTATTTTTATAAATTACACAATAAACATATATATACATAATGTTTGTTTATAAATTATACAATAAACATATATACACATAATGTAATTTATAAATTATACAATAAACATGCATATACATAATGTATGCTTATAAATTACACAAATATAAGCGTTGACGACAGTAAACGACCTAAATAGCACCAAATAAGAGTGAGACGAGAAAGAACTCAAATCTTGACTCAGTGAGATGCATAAAATGTAGTTTAAAATAAAATATTACCGCTCAGACACTTAAAAGAAATGAAAATTATTTATTTTTAGTACTCGCCATATATATCATCCGTGGGATATCGCCCTATATATCGGGTAAGACCAATATATCGGGTAAGACCGATATATCAAGTAAGATCGATATATCTGCCCCCGAAGACCGATATATCGGGGCCTGAAGACCGATATATCAGGATATTTTCAAAAATGATATTTTTGCTTAAAATGTCAATGTCGTGACGTTTTCTTCCCAAAACCTTTATGTCAGCCGACATGTTGGACATGTAGGCCGACATCTACAACACTGCTTATTATAATGAATCTTCCAAAATTTTATTGGGGCGAAGCGGTCTTCACCTCGACTTACCTCATTAACCGCCTCCCCTCAAGTACCTTACAATGTACCTCCCCTATCTAGGGGTGCAAACGAGTCGAGCTTGACTATATTTACAAGCTCGAGCTCGAACTCGAGCTAATCATTTCGAGTTCAAGCTCGAGCTCGTTGAGCTCATTTTGTCCCGGCTCGAGCTCGAGCTCAATGCCTACTTATCGAGCTCGAGCTTCGAGTTGCTCACGAATTTTTTTAGCTCATGAGTCTGATTTTCTTTGTGTTTTTTAAATAGGAATAAAAAGCTCGCGAGCCGGCTCGCGAGCTCATGAACAATAATATCCGAGCTCGAGCTCGACTCGTAATCGAGCTCGAGCTCGAGCTCCACAGACTTGAGCTCGAGTCGAGCTTTTTTCGAGCCGGCTCAACTCAGCTTGCACCCCTACCCCTATCTCTCTTTTATCCACCAAATGCGTCGTCCAGACAACTTATTTCACCCATCATGTGTTCGGATGTGTATGTTCTGTCCATGTTCATCAACAAAAATGTCATAAAATGAATGCTTATTCCCGTATGTTTTTTCGTTAGCTACTCCTCTACTATCAAAGGGTATCATTGTTATCACCATTCCTCTCGACGCTTCTTCTGCACCATGGATGTGACTTTTCGTGAAGGAGAACAATTCTCTGGCTCTCGTCAGGGGGAGAAGGATACTGATGTTGACGCTCCCATTATTCCCCTTCCCACTGTGACCTCATATCTTCCTCCTTCCACTTGTCCAACTACCATGTCCACATTTTAATTTATGTTGTCAGGAGGCTTATTTCTCCCCTTCCTCAGATTTATCAACGACACAACACTGGTGTTGAGATGTAACAAACCTCTGTTATTCCACCACAACATATACACTCTTCTGAACCAGGTCTTGACGAAGATCTCCATCAACCTCTCATACATATGAAGAGTAAGCCAGTTTCTTATAAATTCCCAATTGCCAAATATATCTCTTGTCACAATCTGACACATGCATATAAATTGTAAAGCCTTCATCTCTTCTTTGTCTTTTGTTCGTATTCCTAACACTTGGCAGGACGTGATAGATATACTAGAATGAAAAAAAGATAATGTAAGATGAGATGTTTGCATTGGAGAAGAACCAGACTTGGAAACTATCTCATCTCTCGATTGGAAAAAAACCCATTTGTTCCAAATGGATGTTCTCTGTCAAATAGAATCCAGAAGGGATCATAGAGAGATACAAAGCACGGCTAGTCGCTCAGGGATATTCTCAAACTCCTGGCGTGGACGTTGATGAAACTTTTGCGCCGGTTGACAAGTGGACTCCTTCCACATTATTTTATCATGCTCTGCATGCATGAGATGAGATCTGCAATAACCAAATGTTTAGAATATTTTTTTTACATAGCGACCTTGAAGAAGTATTTCCGCTGGGTTTCATAAAACAAAACCGAAAGGAAAAAATTTGTCAACTTAAAAAGTCTATCTATGGTTTGAGGCAATCTCCCAGAGCTTAGTTTGGAAAATTCCTAAAATCCATGACTCTATTGGGATACAAATTGGGTCACTCCGATCATACCATCTTTGTTAAGAGGAAAACAGAGAAAGTGTCTATTCTGATTGTCTATATTGATGATATCATTATCACAGAAAATGATTTGACATAAATTACGTGGCTTAAAGCATATCTATGCAAGGAGTACAAAGCAAATATCTAGAAAAGTTGAAATGTTTTTTAAGAATTGAAATTACGCAATCAGATCATGGGATCTTCATTTCTCAGAGAAAATATGACTTGCACCTTTTAGAACAAACAAGGATGCTTTACTGTACACCGACAGATACCCCATGGAAGTAAATTGTCAAATTGATGAAGATAAAGATGATGAGAATATGAACTCCTCTAACTATCAAAGATTGATAGAAAGACTAATCTACCTCACACACACTCATCCTAATATCACAGATGCACTTGGAATCCTTCACAGATACATGCATTCTCCTATATTGTGACATCCACAAAGCCGCTATATGGGTGCCTTGGTACCTAAAAAAGTCTCCTTAGCATGAAATCCCATTCTTCCGGAACAAATATTTGAATGTTGAAGTATATACAAATGTTGATTGGGCTAGAACCCAAAATGAACTAAAGTCCACCACCGGAGAATACGTCTTTGTTGGAGGAAACCTCTTAACCAGGCAAAGTAAGAAACAAAACATAGTAGCATGGTCCCGCACATAAGCAAAATAGAGTGCAATGTCACAAGGCATATGCGGGGGAATCTAATTTCAATTTATAAAACAAGATCCGAGACTACAAGATGAAAAGCCTATACGATTATACAACGACAATAAAGCTGCTATCAATATTGCTTATAATCTCGTTCAACATGACTAAACAACACATGCTGAAATTGCTAGACATTTCATCAAGGGCCACCTGAAGAAAGACATCATTTGCGCTCCGTTTATTCAATCTCATGGTTTGCTAGAGGACTTCTTCAACAAGGGCCTGAGCAGTGACACCTTTATTGATAATATCTCAAAGCTGGGAATGATTGACATATACTCCCATATTGAGATAACGAGAGAGTTGAATTAGGTAAATTAGACTAAAAGCCCATTGTAAAAGGCCCACTATAAAGGTACATATTCCTATTTATTGTTGTAGTCCCAATACTCTAATCTTGGTTTTAGTTCTCCTTTTTGTGCATATATAGAGATGTTTGTAATAGTTAATTTCTAGATTGAAAATAATAATTTATTCCCCTTCTCAACTCACTAATCAATTTCAGTTTATTTATCAATTGTCCAAAATTAATAACTTTGGCATTATAAACTAGCCTTATTATAAACTGTTAAAGAAATTATAATGAAAGTCCATCTTGAAGGCCCATATAAAACTCTATTAGGGATTAGTCCCACATCTTAGGATAGAGTTTAGGCTCTCCCCTCTCCTCCTATATATATGTACAAATACATGAGACGTATCAAGGGAATTTGATTGAGAAATTAATAATATTATATTTTATTTCTATCCTTTTTGGTATTTTTCTACGTGACGGTCCTTTATTTCTCCTTTTTCCGTCCTACTCTCGTACATCTGGGCGGTTAGAACTTTTCTAACCGCAGAATTTTTGCCTTTCCTGCTTCCGTTGGCGTCTTTCTCCGTTCCCAACCCCCATCCGCTTTTATAGCTTTTTCCACGGGGTCTCTCCCGCTTGCTTCCTCGGTGGTCTGTCCTAGCTTACCTCTGCTTGCCTTTCTTCCCGCAGTTCACCTGGCTGCTACCTGTCTAGCCGCTGCTGCTTATCCTTTCCACAACTTCTCTGTGCTGCAAGTTGTCCGCAGCCTCTGCTCTTGCCACAAGATCCTTCTTGTCGTCGTAGCTTCTCCTTGCCGCAGTTTCTCCTTACCGCATGCTCTTGTCGCTGCTACTCGTCTAGCCGCAACAGTGGTTCTCCTGGCCGCTCTTTGCTCTCCTAACCGCGCTTGTTACTCGACTTGCCACCACTACTTATCTCTAGGCCTCTGTTGCCCTCCTTGCTGCATGTCTTGCTGCCCTTTCCGCCGCTGATCCTTGCCGTAACTCCTTGCAGTTGATCATTGCTGCTGCTCTTGTCGCATCACATTGTCGCAACTTCCAGCCGCTGTTCTCTGGCCGCAAGCCCATAGGACGTCGCCTGCTTACCAACCGTGTTCTGCTTGTCGAGCTCGCGCAACCTCTTTCCCGCGCGCGTCTGTCTTCTCTTTTCCTACTCGCTAGGTCGCCAGTTTTTTGGTTGACTGGTCGCTCGGTTCTGCTCATGGCTGTTGATTTCGAGATCTGTTTCTTCCCCGCTCCTCTTTCGGCTTCTACATTGGTTGCATCTTCTCCAATGGCCGATCATGCTACTCCGTTTCTTTCATCTCAACCGTGTTCTCATGGAGGTCACTTCTCTTCTCGGGGTAATGGTCAACACAATTATGCTTCCCTTCATTGTATCTACTGTGGCAAGGATGATCATCTCCATGCCACTTGTTACCGGTTGCACGGTCTGCCACCCACACTGCCTGCTTCTACTACTGTCCAAGCTCCAAACAACATCCAAACTGACATTGATGCCTTGCACACTCAACTCCAGCAACTTCAAGGGATGATCAACCATTCCTCCATCTATGTTGTGTCTATTTTTGATGGAGGTATCTCCTGTCTAACCCACAGTTCATCCTGGATTATGGATTTCGGAGCAACACACCATATTACCACAATGAAACCTACTCAATACTTGAACTTTGAGCATCCCAAGTTTATTACTGTTGCCAATGGGGACACTACCTCAGTAGCTGGATCATCCGATGTCACTCTTACCTCCTCCATCACTCTTCACTCGGTTCTTCATGTTCCAGACTCTCCTTTCAATCTTCTATCTATTAGCCGTCTCACACAAGACCTTGATTGCTATGTAACTTTCTCTTCCAGCTCTTGTGTTGTGCAGGATCAATAGACGCAGACTGTCATTGGTAAACAAAAACAGTTTAATGAGCTTTACATCTTGGACCACCACCCACAATTCTCTCAACTATTAGCTTTGTCGAGTGATATTAGCGCCTTGGACATGCACCTCTCTGCATCCTTCAGAAAGCTCTTCCAGATTTGGCCCTCACCGACTTCACATACGAGTCGTGTATCTACGACAAACACAATCGTTCTACCTTTTCATTGATGATTACTCTCATATGACATAGTTGTATTTACTTCATGATCGATCCGAACTACCTCGTGTATTTCGTGCTATTATAATTGAGACTCACAACCAGTTTTCTTCTGCCATTAAATCTCTCCGAACCGACAATGCTCGTGAATACACAAGTTATGCGTTTACAGACTTGTGTGCTGAGTTTGTAATCATCCATAAAACCTCTTGTGCTTATACCCCCAACAAATTGGTGTTGTAGAACGCAAGAATCGTCACCTTCTTGAGGTCGCCCGTACCCTTATGTTTCAAATGAATGTTCTTATATTGTGTTGGAATTTCACAGTTTCTATAGTCTGCCATTTCATTAACCGCATGCCCTCCATTCTCAATTTTGCGGCTCACTTTAACCTTTTGTTCCCTCCATACCTCCTTTTTCAGTCACCCTTCGTGTTTTTGGCTGCGTTTGCTATATTCATAATCTTGGCCCGTTCCCTTACAAGCTTGCTCCACGTGCCACGAAATATATGTTTGTTGGGTACTTTTGTACTCAGAAAGGCTATGTCTGCTACTCTCCCAATGATCAGAAGGTTGTTATATCAACAGATGTCACATTTCTTGAAGACCAGTCCTGTCATTCTCAACTCCGTGACCCTCCACTACCGCCTCTTCCTTCGTGTCCAACTGTTCCTGTTACTTCGACACTTCCACCTCTCCTCCCCACGCCACTCCCAATCCTACCACCAAAATCCCCTCTGCTTTGTGTGTACACTCATCGTCCTTCTCCGTCTGATGCCCTGAGGCCGTTACCTTCTACTGATGACACTCTACGCTCATCCAGACACACCTTTTACAGCTCACCCCATCAGTAATTTT
Source organism: Platanthera guangdongensis (assembly GCA_039583875.1). NCBI lineage: Eukaryota > Viridiplantae > Streptophyta > Magnoliopsida > Asparagales > Orchidaceae > Platanthera > Platanthera guangdongensis. The sequence goes on from CM077160.1 coordinate 845,827, forward strand.
GTTTCTTTGCATCGATTATCTCCACAGCTTCATACCTTTGCGACATCATTGCCGTCGATTTCGACCCCTACTTCTTTGCAGGAGACTCTTCAACATTCGGAGTGGCTGACAGCTATGGAAGAAGAAATGACTGCTCCCCTGGGCCAATCACACCTGAGACCTTGTCCCTCTCCCTCTTGGCCAGATATGTGTGAGCTGCAAATGGGTCTTCACTATCAAACATACTCCAACTGTGACTGTTGAACTACTAAAGGCTCGCTTTGTCGCTCGTGGTTTTACTCAACAACACAGTCTTGACTGCGAAGAGACCTTCTCCCCTGTTACAAATCTAAACATTTTCCGTGTCTTGATTTTTCTGGCCGTTCATCGTCATTGGCCGCTGCATCAGTTGGACGTTAAAAATGCTTTTCTCAATGGTGATCTTGCTGAGACTGTCTATATGCACCAACTTCCCGACTTTGAGTCCACAGGGGAGTCACTTGTATGTTACCTCAAAAAATATCTTTATGGTCTCAAATAGTCTCATCGTGCATGATTTGATAAGTTCAGTCAGGTTGTTAGTGATGTTATATTTACTCGGAGCTTGGCTGACTTCTTTCTCTTCACCCGTCATAGTCCATCAGGCACCGTAATACTCTTGGTTTATGTTGATGATATCTTAATTACTGATGATGATTCGTAAGGCATCCATATGATTAAGGAACACTTGGACTTCATATTCCAGACCAAATATTTGGGGAATCTGCTACTTTCTTGGCATCGAGGTAGCCCGTCGGCCCGATGGTTTTGTCCTATCTCAAATAAAGTACTGCCTTGATCTTCTTCATGATGTTAGCTATTATGGTTGCAAGCCAACTGACGCACCCATGGATGCCAACCACAAGCTCTGTGCATGTTCCTCCGACTCTGATAGACTCCTACCAAACCCATAATACTATCGTCGTCTTGTGGGGAAGTTGATCTATTTGACAGTTACATGACCCGATATATCGTTTACTGTTGGGGTTGTTAGTAGATTTATGCATGATCCCCAAACTTCTCATCTCCAGGCAGTTTAGCGCATTCTCCGATACCGAAAGTCTGCTCCCGGACAAGGGCTCGTATATATGCCCTCCTTGTCTCGATCTCTCATTGTTTATTCTGATGCTGATTATGCTGTATCCATGGATGATCGTTGTTTCACAAGTGATTTCTGCACATACTTTGGTGGACATCTTGTTACCTGATGAAGCAAGAAGCAATCTGTCGTCGCGCGCTCATCTGCTGATGCTGAGTATCGATCAATGACGTCTGTAATCTCTGAACTCACATAACTAGAAAGCCTTCTGAGAGACCCGAGTGTCAGACTCTCTTCTCCCGCCACCTTGTTTTGCGATAGTCAAGCTGGTATTCATATTGCCAAAAATCCTGTGTTCCATGAGCGTACCAAGCATATAGAGGTTGATTGTCACTTTATTCGGGAAAATGTTTAGCTCAGGAAATTGGACTCGAAACATGTTCCTCCTGTAGAACAAATCACTGATATTTTTTCAAAAGCTCTACTACGACCATTATATTTTTAGTTCTTGTCTAAGCTTGGTTCCTACGTCTTGTATGCTCCAGCTTGCGGGGGAGTGTTGAAGAAATTATAATGAAAGCCCATCTTGAAGACCCATACAAAGATCTGTTAGGGATTAGTCCCACATTTTAGGATAGAGTTTCGGCTCTTCCCTCTCCTCCTATATATATGTACACACACGTGATGTATCAAGGGAATTTGATTGAGAAATTAATAAAATTATTTTTTATTTCTCTCTTTTTTGATACTTTTCTATACAAACAACAAAATTTCCCCTGAACAAATATAAATATGCATAACTATTTCCCAATAATAATTATAGTCTAAAGCACTAGTACTTCCCTTAAATTTAAATGAGAATGGCCACACTGAAAGATAGACTCAGGCCAGAGATGTAAACTCACAATGTATTTGTTGTTTTTCATTATTTTTTAGATGTCGTATCTTCTATTTTTAATGCCACTTATTTGAGTTATTGGTTGCACATAGGACTCTTCTGGTATATTTTGGGATAATGACAGCTTAGCTGCTTTACTAGCTCTTGAGTTGAAGGGGGACCTCCTTGTATTACTTAGTGATGTGGAGGGCCTATACAGTGGTCCTCCGAGTGACCCACATTCAAAATTAATACATACTTACATAAAGGAGATGCATCAGGGAGGAATTACTTTTGGTGACAAGTCCAGGGTTGGAAGGGGAGGTATGACAGCTAAAGTAAAAGCCGCAGTGCATGCGGCTTATGCAGGAATTCCTGTCATAATTACAAGGTACCTATTTATCTTTTCCATACCTATCCATCATTTTGACATCTTGCTCTAATTACTTATTTATGATGCAATGTTGCCACTGTGTCCTGTTCTATTTTCAGATTCAACTCATCCGACTTGAACACCAGGGTAGCTTCAATCCTAGTTGATGAACTGATAAAAAACCACCTTTCTAAATTATTTCAGTTTTTGAGATTTACAACATGCCAACATCATATAATATAAGCATTTTGTCGTTTATCTTCTCTAGTTTTGCAGCACACTGATGAAATTCTAATTGCAACGAGATTGTCAGTACCAAATTGATGCACTCATAGTTGCCTAAAATGCTCTAATATCAATTAATGCATTTCTAGCTGCAAACAAATGCTATGGTACCATGTGATTCTAGTTGCCTAAAATTATTGATGCTACTTTGATGCATGTGTTGTTTCCTGAATCTGATGGAGAACAGAAGACATAAATTAAATATAACCAGTTTAGTAACAAATCAATACAACTGATGTAAAAGCAACAGACGTTAAATTAAAATTGTGGTAGAATGCGTCAGGAGTGAGGGAGAAACACAAACTCTGTTGGAATAGAAATTCAAAAGGGTTACCTATCGAGCATTCAATCTAGCTACTCCAGAAGTTTTTTTTGCTATCGCCCCCATAAGGTTACTTCCACAATAAAATTGAATTCATGATAAACAGCCTCAAGTCTTTATAGTCATCTTTGGTGTGGTGAAGATTAGTGGGAATTTGTATTTTAACACACTGCAAGCGAATACCATAAGAATCCATCATCCTAAGACATAAAGAGAGTATAAGAAAACTTTTTTCTATAAATTGCCCTGATATCAATCAGCTAACTCCAGAAAGAATAAAACTAGTAGAAACTGCCTCTTCTTTAATTTTCTATTTAATAAAATAATAGTTATTTTCAATATGCTTAGTCCATTCATGAAAAATAAAATTCGAAGTTATGTGCATGAATACTTGATTATGGCCATATAAAGACATGGATCTTTGAAAAACAGAACCATATTCCTCAAATTAATTTTTCTTCTGTAGAGGAACAATATACTAAATTATTCCTAGTAACTACAATCTAGAAATTCATTTTTCTTTTACTTCTATTTCTAAAATATCTGTGCATTGGGTACTTTACCCTAAACCTTTAAAAACCCGGGCATTTTATTCAAGTACTTTTGTTTTTCAAAAACTAAGAGTAGCTTGCAAGCTATTGCGCATTAGTCTTTTACGGTCTGTTCATTTGGACAGTATTGAGCCCTTGTGATTGGAATTGGTGGATCAATTCTAATTCCATTTTTCGGTGACAAAATCATACCGAATTCCCCAGAATTCATTTCATGGTCATCTGAATTGCTTTCTAATTTCATCGGAATTGACACGAATTTAAAGAGATCCCAATTCCAATTCCGTCCAAACGAAGGGAGGCTTTGGGAATTCATATTTTTGGTTTCCTACAAATACATTTCAATAGATAATCCCTATTTGTTTGGACGGTTTTGGAGGGAATGAATTGGAATCGGCTCCGAAATTCAATGCCTACGTTCGTTTTGGCTGCTTAAAAGGCAGGAATCAGCATACATTGAATACCGACGATTTTTAAATGTTTAAAATCCCTCACAAACTGAAAATGACCGATTGAGATCAATTTTCTATCACGACTAGCTTGCTTCCTTTGCTAGGGTTTTCGCTCTTCAGCTTCTTTTTCATGATCGGCAGTGAAGCTCCTTCCATTGCACATCTCCATCGCATTCTTGCCATTACAACTCCCTTGATTCTCGCTGATTGATTCACATCTACTTGTTTCAGTTGCAAAAAATTTAGATGGACAAAAAGTCTGTGGGTAATCATGATCAAATCCTTCTTTGAAAAGCATCAAATATCCTGATTTATTCTCTTCTTCATCGTCCTGTTGGGAACTAGCATGTTCATTACTAATGCGGTCTTGACGCCATTGCTGTTGGGTGTTGTTGTGTTTTTTTAATTCTTATATTTGTTTTCTTGTTCATTTATGTAATTTGCGATATCCCGATTTTTTCTCTTCTATCTCATTGGTTTTAATTTTTGTGACTAACTCGCATTTGGTTTGGCTTTTCTAGCGCGGACTGGCAGCTCCAAAACGGAGGTGTCACCAAAAGCAGAGTTTGCTTGGGTTTATTACTGGACCAACATTCATTAGCAGCAGCGCTAATGTACTGGAATAGATCCGCAGGTTTCCGCTGCTTCTTCGTGCATCCAGACGTGCTCGTCTGTGGAAGGTGGAAGGCGGAAGGCAGAAGACCTCGCTCGATGTGGGAAGGAGAAGGTGTCGCTCTACTTCGGGTTGGGCTTTTCTGGCGCGAACCGACAACTCGAAAATGGAGGTGTTGCCAAAAGCAGTGTTTGCTTGGGTTTATTACTGGACCAACGTTTATTAGCAGCCGCGCTAATGTAACAGGATAAATCCACAGGTGTTTGCTGCTTCTTCGTGTGTCCAGACGCCCTCGTCTGTTGAAGGACTGAAGGTGGAAGGCAAAAGGCCTCACTTGATGCGGAAAGGCGAAGACGACGCTCTACTTGACTCGCGTTTGGTTGGGCTTTTATGGCGCAGACTGGCAGCTCCAAAATGTAGTTGTCGCCAAAAGCAATGTTTGCTTGGGTTTATTTTTGGATCGGCGTTTATTAGCAACCACACTAATGTACTGGTATAGATCCGTAGGTTTCCGCTGCTTCTTTATGTGTCTAGACGCTTGCTTGTGGAAGGTGAATGCCTCGCTCGGTGCAGGAAGGCAAAGGCGTCGCTCTACTTCCTCTTCTCCTTCCCTATCAATCGCTCATTTCCGTCGCCGGCCTCACCCGCTCATTCCCCACGAAAACCTCCCGCCTCTCCCTCCGAAGCCCTAAATCCATCAAGATCCAGGTCATCTCCGGTGTTTCTGACCTCCTTCAAAGTTCTCCTTCCGGCGTCTCCGACCTCCTTTTCAAGTTCTTGCATTTCCCTGTTTTTACTGTAGCTTCTGCGATTCTCCTGTTTTTTCCTTCCTGGAGCTTCTGCATGTTTCTAGAGCTTGTTTGTATAGGTAAAAAAGACTTCAAACTCATGATAGGCGATGATTCATCACTTTTGAATGATGTAATAGAACAAGGAAGAGTAGTTAAGGTTGTCTTGCTCGAAGCAGTTGAGGTGGAAGTACTACTGCTATTCAGCAATTTTTTTGGAAAAAGGACATAATTTTATTAGGAGGTTTCATAAAAATCTTTCAACAAAAAAAATCAGTAGCAATTCAGAAATAACGATATGGTAATGAGCAACTGACGCCAGAACTCGTGCGATAATACATCATGGAAGGTTCATATAAGGTGAAATAAAGATATGGTACTGAGCTTCTTTTCTGAGATATATAACTGAGCTTCTTTAAGGATTTTAGCTCGTATATAAGTGAATTCCTATGTTATTAACTAAGGATTTTTTGGCAGATATATGAATTCCCATATAGATGCAAAAATGTTTTTTTGGCAGAAAAGATCGGGGGGGGGGATGATTATAAAATGGTATGTTGACATCAACTTTTCATGGCAAGCACTCTGTCACGGCCCGTCTAAACAAATATCAGAGCGCGCTTCGGGCGGGTAGTGATTCCACAGACATGGGCAGAAGAAAAATCCATGTTTGTAAGGCCGGAGCTGAGATACTGATAAATATTTTTAAAATAATTACTTTTGAGTAAAATAGATTGTTTTTGTTAGAAAAGTTCAAGTAAAAAGGCCCATATTTGTGGTCCATTTAGTCTTTTATTGTTTCTATTTATACATTAGTCGCACTCCTTGTATAGGAGACTCATCTCTCTTTCTCCCTCCTATATATATGTATTCATACATTGTATTTGATAACGAAGAAGTATAAACAAGGTTTAGCTTTTCTCTACATGGTATCAGAGCGACCGGTCCTACCTACAGTTTCGGGCAGACATGTCGATTTTTAAGCGCCCAGCTTCTGCGGTTACTCCTTGCTATCCGCCCTCTTCTTTCTAACTGCCCCTTCTGCGGTTACTCCCTTGTTATCTTCCCCTTCAGTCTACTCGACTTCTCCTCTCCTCTCGTGGAACCACCCCCACTCCGCTTTTATAGATTTCCTCTCGTGGACCCACCCCCCACCCTTCTCGCGCGGCCTTCCCTCCCTAGCTGCGTCTCTCCTTTGTTGTAGCCGCGGCCAGTCTTGCCGATCTCTCTTCTAGTCACAACGACCTCTTCTCTTCTTCTCGCGACGACCTTCTTGTCGCTGGCTTCTCTGCTGCGGATTCCTTGCCACTGCGATCTCCTTTGTCCTAAACCGCGACCTTCTCTGATGTGGGCTCCTCTTCTAGCCGCCTTTGCCTTGTCGCACGATCTGTCCAAGAGCTCCTCCTGGTCTAACCGCGTGGTTTGTCTCGCGACTTGCCTTTGCCGCTGTTCTCGCCGCTGCGGATTCTCCGTAGTCGCTGCGTTTTTCCCTGCTTCCTGCCACTCAAGCCGCACGAATTCTCCTCGTCTTCTTTCCGCGTACTTGTCTTGTCGCCGCGATCTCTGCAAGTCGCCACGGTCTTTCCGCCTATCTTGCCGCGCAGTCTGTCTTGCCCACTATCAAGCCGCACGAATTCTCCTCCGGTTACTCCTTGCTGGACTATCTTGCCGCGCGGTCTTGACGCCTTCTGCTCTTCCCTTTGCCGCTCTCTCTAGCTGCGCGATCTGGGCGCATTGTGCGACTAGTGCAGCGCTCCTGCTTTGCCGCGCGGTCAGTCCGGTACTCTTGCTTTGCCGCTGTGACCTTGCCGCTGTGACCTTGCCGCTTGTCTAGCCGCTGTCTTGCCGGTCTAGCCGCTGTGACTTCATGGGGTCCTCAATTGATTCTTGAGGGCAACCTACACCTCCTCCAGCCCGATTTCTCCCTGCTCCGGAGTTGCGTGATGAGTTGAGAATCACCACTATTTCTCTCACTGGGAAGAACTTCATTGAATTAGTGTATTCTGTCAGGCGCGTTCTTCAATCTAAGGACCTTCTACAGCATCTCACTACGGATCCTCCTCCACCCACCGATGACTGGCTTCGTCATGATGGACGTGTTCACAGTGGCCAATGATGACACCGTTCCTGTTTTCGGCTTCGCTGATATCCTCCTCAATTCCTCTCTCACTCTCCGCTCGACTCTTCATATCCCGGGCTCCCGGTTTAATTTACTTTCTGTCAGTCGCCTTGCTACTGATTTGGATTGTTCTGTCACATTCACACCTACTTCTTTTCTGATGCAGGATCGACGGACGCAGAATATCATTGGTAAAGGACGACTGCAAAATGAGCTCTACCTTCTTGATGTCCATCCTACCATCCTCTCATCCATCACCTCCGTTGATTGGCATCGGCGCCTTGAGCAAGCTCCTCTTCCCGTGCTCCAGAAGGCTCTTCCAGTGATCTATCTACCCGTGTTTAAGTGTGATTCATGTATTTTGGGCAAACAACACCGTTCTTTGTTTCCTCCTCACTGTACTTGGAGCTATGCTCCTTTTGTTTTGGTACATTCTGATGTTTGGGGCCCGTACAAAATTACTAGTATATATGGTTATCGATATTTTATCACCTTTATTGATGATTATTCTCACATGACATGACTATATTTACTTCGTGATCGCTCCGAGCTTTCTCGTATGTTCCGGGCTTTCGTTCTTGAAACTCGCACACAGTTTTCCACACCAATCAAAACTCTCCGGACGGATAATGCTTGCGAGTACAGGAGCCATGAATTTGCCACTCTATGCTCTGAATTTGGCATTATTCACCAGACGTCGTGTGCATATACCCCCCAACACTATGACGTCGCTGAACATAAAAATTGACATCTTCTCGACGTTGCTCGCTCTCTCATGCTTCACATGCAGGTCCCCAAGACTTACTGGAACTGCTGTCGTCGACATGCTATCTCATTAACCGTCTCCCTTCCCCTGTCCTTCAAAATGCTACTCCGTTCAGTATTCTCTTCCCCTCTATCCCGTCATTCTCACTCATCCCTCAAATCTTTGGTTGTACCTGCTATGTTCACCTATAATACACGTTCGTCGGCTATTCCCGTACTCAAAAATGGTATGTCTGCTATTCTCCTACTACCTGCAAAGTGACAGTTTCTGCAGATATGTCCTTCTGGGAGGATCAATCGTTCTTCTGCCTCCCAAACCTACCTATTCCACCAGAATCTGTCCCAAAACCTGTTATTCCCGTTACCTCTCCTGCACCACAACTCCCTGACCTGGCTCCCGTTCTCCACAATCCTCCTCTTATCCGTGTCTATACTCGTCGCCCTCCTCGCTCCGCCGCCTCGATGCAGTCGGCTTCGACCTCTGACACTCTGCGACCTGCTGATACGACGCTAGCCTCTACTGCTCATCCAATGGTAAACTATGTATCGTTACATCTCCTATCCCCGTCACTTCACACATTTGCAACTTCTTTATCCTCTATTTCTATTTCTAACTCTGTGTAGGAGGCTCTACAACATCCGGGCTGACGGACAGCCATGGACGAAGAAATGGCAGCCCTTTGGGCAAACCAGATATGGGATCTAGTTCCCCTTCGTCCAGGCCACACGACTTTTGGGTGTAAATGAGTATTTGTCATCAAGCATGCTGCTAATGGTATAATTGACCGTCTTAAAGCCCGACTGGTGGCTCATGCATTTACTCAACAATAAGGTCTCGATTATGAGAAAACATTCTCTCTAGTGACCAAGCTCAACACAGTTCGTGTCCTTCTCTCTGTGGCTGTGCATCGCCATTGGCCATTACATCAGCCGGATATCATGAATGCGTTTCTAAATGGTGACCTACAAGAAACGGTTTACATACAACAACCGCCCGGGTTTGAGACCACTGGGGAGTCCCGAGTTTGTCACCTTAAGAAGTCTATTTATTGTCTCAAACAATCCCCTCGGGCATAATTTGACAAGTTTAGTAAGACAGTTCGAGAAGTTGGTTTTACTTGAAGCTCGACAGACTTCTCCATGTTCACTCGATATCGAACTACAAGAACAATTCTTCTTTTGGTATATGTCGATGACATTCTAATTACAGGAGACGATTCAAAGGGAATACAATCGGTCAAACATCTTAGTTCGGTTTTTCAAACAAAAGATTTGGGACCTTCGATGCTTCCTTGGTCTTGAGATCGCAAGACGTCATGATGAACTTGTTCTCTCTCAACGGAAATACTGTCTCAACCTTTTTTATGATGCTGACTATTCTGGATGCAAGCCAATTAACACCCCGTTGGATGTCAATCACAAGTTGTGCGCACATGCTTCTGATGCAGATCTTCTTCCAAATTCAGAATACTATCGTCGACTAGTTGGAAAACTTATTTATCTAACGGTCACGAAACCAGACATATCCTTTGCTGTTGGGGTGGTCAGCAAGTTTACGCATGCTCCTCGGATGTCTCATCGACAGGTCGTCGAGCGCATCTCGAGATATCTAAAATCAGCCCCTGGTTAAGGGTTGGTATGCAAAATTTCTTCTTCTACTCCCACATTAGTGACATATTTAGACGCAGATTATGCTGGTTCCCTGTACGATCGACGGTCCACTAATGGATTCTCTACCTACTTTAGAGGTCACCTTGTGACCTGGCGTAGTAAGAAACAAGGTGTGGTTGCTAGATCTTCAGCTGAAGCTGAATACCGCTCGATGACATCAGTTGTCTCTGAGCTTACGTTACTTGAAAGTCTTCTTGCGGAACTAGGAGTAAAACTCCACTCCCTTTACCTGCTGCCTTACTATGTGACAGTCAAGCTGCTATACACAACGAAGAATCCAGTCTTCCATGAAAGAACGAAACACATTGAAGTGGACTGCCACTTTGTTAGGGAGAAAGTTCAAATGACGAAGCTAGAATTGAAGCATGTTCCAGACACTGAACTAGTTGCTGATCTTCTCACGAAAGCTCTACCAAGTATCCTATTCTTCCAGTTCCTATCCAAGCTGGGTGCCTACGACTTGTACGCTCTAGCTTGGGGGAGTCTTAGAAAAGTCCATGTAAAAAAGCCCATGTTTGTGGACCATTTAGTCTTTTATTGTTTCTCTTTATACATTAGTCTCACACCTTGTATAGGGGACTCGTCTCTCCTTCTCTCTCCTATATATATGTATTCATACATTGTATTTATTAACGAAGAAGTATAGACAAGGTTCAGCTTTTCTCTACAGTTTTTATACAGAAGCTTTAAAATATGACAGTGAGAATATTATATGCACATGTATTTTAATAAAACTCATGATACAAGTTATGATACAAAGTTTATGCAATGACAATCTCAGATACATGAACATGCAACTAATTGTCAATTTCTAGTACATAGCTTATAACCTAACAGTTGTCCATGATAACAAAGAAAATGACTGATCATAATTATTACATAAAAAATATCCGACAGTATAAAAAATAAAATGTATAGAACTTAACACGGCGAGAAGATAAACTTCCTGAAGCAGGAACTTGATGTAGATCGAGCTCAGAGTAGCAGACGGTGTTGTCACAGGCGCTAAGACATTCCAAAATAAGAAGAAAAAAGCCTCAGAATTTTGAAACAAACAGAAGAAATGTAAAATAAAATAGGAGCAGGGAAAATCAAAAATATTTATGCACCAGTTTTAATGAAGCAAAGCTAGTATGACAGACCGGTAAAAGAGTCTAGTAGAAAAAGCTTTAATTATTAGTGTACTTCAGAGTATATCATAGATTCGATCACATAATGACAAACTGTAATTAATGAAAGGTGTGAGTGTTTTTATTTGATGCACATAGTTCTTGTACAAGTTTAGATGCAAAGCTTATCAGAAAATTCATGCTTGCTATGACCATTCATTGATTCCCGTTACAAGTCAAGTGTAAACTCGAGTCAAGGTGTCACACCAATTTAACACCACCTTTCAATGATTGCTTATGACATTAATGAATTTAAATGATTCATAGATTGTGAATCTAATAACAATGAATTTGCATCAAATAGAAGAATCAAGTCATGAAACAATAGTTACCCAAGTCTTGCAGCCAAACATGCATAAGCAAAGATCAGATGACATGAAAAACTAGATAGTGAGATTTAAAACTTGCGAGTTCGAGAGATTAAGGTTTCATTAACAAGAAAATTTTTCAAGTAAAATCGCAGTAGTAAGTTTGACATGCATCGATTCTGGGATAACAAATACTTATCTAGATTAAATCATTTTTAGACATAATTATCTTCCAAGTAAAATATGTACGATATCAATATGATAAAAAAACATCAATCATATATTTGCTAATCAAAGTTCGTTACAATTATTATCATTACAATGTTGCTCGTGCTCAATAACCTATCATTTTTCAATTTATTCATCAAATGAGAAATTCATTTATCTAGGTGAATATCCAAATAAAAATCATTCATGATCACGAACTCTTGACATTTCAAACATATTAAACCCTAAATTATTAACTTAGATCGGACATTCAAGATTTCAATTCATTTGACAAATCAATATATACAAAAATGAAAGCATTTTATCATATGAACAGACACATTAATTAAAACTCAATGTTTGCAAGAGAGGTGAATCTCTACTTGCCTTAAGGCGCAACTGAAACTGACGACGACGGCTAAGCGATGCAAACAAACCCTATTTAAACCTGTTTAAAAACGACGAAAGCGATAATTGGTAAGAAGAAAAACCCTACTTTAACACAGGTATTTTCATGAAATAACTTAAATATAAAAAGATTAGAAATTTACCTCTCTCAAAAGTGAGGGGAGAGGAGATATCACGAGAAATTGGAGACTTGACGATGTTTATACTAGGAGAAACCCTAAATCAGAGGGGCTTTTGGAGATATTCCACTGAGTGATTCAACGATCGACATCAGAAATCACAAATAAACCACAATTAGGCTATTAATAGAGGGCAAAATTCATGAAACACAAGATATACAAAATTTGGAGCGCAAAATTTCAAAAACAATTCAAGGAAAATGAGTAAAGGGAAACACGAGGAAAATATTACTAATAGGAACCAAATTCGTGCTCGAGGAGGAGAGGGAAGGGGAAACCTAGTTGTCCCGCTCGCAAATCTCGGCCAAGACGAAGAAGAAGAGACGAAATTAGGGCTATCGAAGGAAGAGAAGGAGGCTATCGGCCTTTTGGAGGCGGATGAGGTGGCTGGCTGCCTAGCTGATCGAAGAAGAAGAGGGAGAAGAAGCTCCTATTGCGGCTTGGGGAGGGAAAGAGTTGCTGCCGCTGCTTGGGGAAGAGTAGGAGATGTAGGCCAGAGCAAGAGGAGGAGGTGCCGACGAGCAGGGAGGCGCGAGAGACAGGATTCATCAACCAAAATAGGAAGAGGAGCCGACGACGAGTCGGAGGAGGCGTAGGAGGCGGAATCGCGAGTTGTGGGAGACCCCGCGGCGAGCGGTAACGAGACCTTGTGGAAATCACACTTGCGGGAAAACCTTCTGGCCGAACACTGATAAATCAGGAGAGGGGGCTGCTTGGTTAATATAGGGGTTAACCTAATATTTTAATTACTAAAATGCCCTTATGTTATAATTGATTTTATTTTTTTTATTTAAGGGTTGTTACATTCCCCTCCACTTAGGAAGTTTCGTCCCCAAAATTCTGATGATTTATTGACTGAGGTCTTTTTTGGCGGTGATTCATATGACATTCATTCCGACAAGATTTGCAAAGCAAGACATGAAAACAAACTATGAATATACTGAAATAATAAGGAGAACAAGTGCAAAAACTTATTAAGATCAAAAGAAAATGTGCGGATACTTGCTACGCTTGTAAGATTCAAGTTCCCAAGTGTACTCTTTAACTTGCTATGCGTCCAAAACACTTTTACCATAAGAATGATTCTTTTTTGAAGTTTGCGTACTTGATACAACACGATCTTAGAGGGCTCGACCAAATATGAAAAATTGGCTTCTGGAAACACAGAAATTTCTTTAATTATCACGAAATTGGGAGGTAAGACTCGAGAATTCGAGAGCGGAAAATTTTTGCAAGAAAAGAAGATAGAACACCAAAGAGGAAAAGAATCTGAATGACGATTGAGTGTCAACATAAGTAAGACAATCTAGGGGTGAAATAACACAAAACAACGGTGAAGTAATTCGACAGAGTAATTTACAAGAAGACCCTCATTTCTCTCTTATAAAAAAACTCTATCACAAGTGTTAGAATAACCCTTGTATTGGGCCCATGTATTGTTGGCCCATTTATGCTTCTTCTTCTTTAGTCCCACATCTTGTATCGGATTTGTTTCCTCTCTTTTTCTCATATATATTTGTATACTCTCTTTGTATTCATATACTCAATCAATATACACAAGTTTCTGGCCATTTCTACATGGTATCAGAGTCAGGTTCCGACACTCGCGGTTTGCCGACGTCTGACCGCACTGTGTAAACTCTCTCGCGGTCTTCCTCCCGCGGCTTGTTTTTCGCGGCCTGTTTTTTTTCTAGCCGCGCTTCCTTGCGGCCTGCTCTTTCAGTCCGCCTCCTTCTGCCCTTGTTTTCTCTCCGTGGATCCACCTTCACCCTTCCCCCCTCCTGCTTTTATACCCTTTCCTCTCTCCGTGGGACCACCTTCTTACCTGTCCGCTGCGGCCTCTCTCCTAGTCGCGGCCTCTCGCCAGTCCGCTCCTGCGCTCTTTGCGTGTTCGCGGCCTGTCTTGCCTGCGGCCTCTCTTCTGTCCGCCGCGGCCTTTCTTCTCGCCGCGGCCTCCTTCTCTGTCCGCCGCTCAGATCTGTCTGACCGTGCGGGCTGTCTCCTTCTCGCCTGCATCTTGGTCGCGATCTCCTGCCTTCTCCTGGTCGCGCGACTTGTCTCAGTCCGACGCGACTTGTCTCAGTCCGGCGCGACTTGTCTCAGTTCGGCGCGGCCTGTCTCAGTCCGGCGCGTACGATCTGCCTGACCGTGCGGTCTGTCTCCTTCCCGCCTACATCTTGGTCGCGATCTCCTACCGTCTCCTGGTCGCCCGACTTGTCTCAGTCCGCCCGACTTTTCTTTATCCGCGGCTTCTTCCCTAGTCGTCTCAGTGCTGCGGCCTGTCTCCATGACTTCCTCTGGTACTTCTCCACCGACTCTCCTTCAGCATGCCCCTCCGCTCTTACCCTCTCCTCCCCCTTCTACTCGGGGGGGGGGGGGGGACGGTCGGGCTCGCGGGGCGCCGTGGCCGTGGCGGCCGTGGCCGGCCAAAGTGCTTCTTCTGCGGAAAGGATGGCCATCTTGAGGCGACTTGTTACAAGAAACTCGGCTACCCCCCCCGCCCCCCCCCCCCCCCCCCCCCCCGCCCGACGGCTTCTGCCGTTACTGACGCTCCTCCTCCGGATCTCGAGACCGTCCGTCTTCAGCTCCAGCATCTCCAGGGGCTGCTCAACCCCCCTCGGCCTCCGTCGCCTCCGTCTCCCACACAGGTACTGCTTGTCTCTCCCACAGCCCGGGTTGGATTATGGACTCTGGCGCTACTCATCACATCACTTCGCAACGGCCTGCAGACGAGTACTCGGGTTCTCCTTATCCGAAGTCCATCACCGTGGCCAATGGGGCGCTGGTTCCTGTCTCCGGCTCGGCCGATCTTTCTATCCACCCATCCCTCCCTCTTCGCTCGGCTCTTCATGTTCCGAGTTCCCCTTTTAACTTACTCTCTGTTGGGCGTCTTACGAGTGACTTGGATTGTTCTGTTATATTCACTTCCTCTTCTTTTGTTATACAGGATCGGCGGACGCGGACTACCATTGGTAAAGGTCAGCTGCGGAATGGGCTCTACCTTCTCGATGCCTCTCCGATCGCTCTGTCTTCCGTCTCCTCCACTGCCTGGCATCGCCGCCTTGGTCATGCCCCTCTGCCAGTTCTCCAGCGGGCTCTTACAGACCTTTCTTTTACTTCTTTTCAGTGTGATTCATGTATTCTCGGCAAACAGCCACGTTCTTCGTTTCCTTCGCATTGTACTAGGAGTGCGGCTCCTTTTGATCTTGTTCATTCGGATATTTGGGGACCATTTCGGATTCCTAGTATCTGTGGTTATCGTTATTTTCTCACCTTTATTGATGATCATTCACGCACCACGTGGCTCTACTTACTTCGCGAACGCTCCGAGCTTCCCCGGGTGTTTTGGGCATTTGTCCTCGAGACCCGGACACAATTCAATACCACCCTCAAAACTCTCCGTACTGATAACGCTCGTGAATACACAGGCCACGACTTTACCACCTTATGTTCGGGATACAGGATTCTCCATCAAACCTCTTGTGCGTATACCCCGCAACAAAATGGGGTTGTCGAACGCAAGAACCGCCATTTATTGGATGTTGCCCGCTCCCTCATGATCCAAATGCATGTTCCTAAAGCCTACTGGAACTTTGCGGTCTCCACTGCCTGCTTTCTCATCAATCGCCTCCCTTCCTCTGTCCTCAATTATGCGACTCCCTTCAGCATATTGTTTCCCTCCACTCCGGCTTTCTCTCTCTCGCCCCGTATCTTCGGAAGCACCTGCTATGTCCACTGCCTCGGGCCCTCCTCCGATAAATTGGACCCCAGGGCGGCGAAACACATCTTTGTTGGCTACTCCCACACCCAGAAGGGCTATGTTTGTTACTCACCCGCTACCGGCAAGATCACTGTCTCTGCTGACGTTACCTTCCGGGAAGACGAACCGTTCTTTCCTGCTCCCCCCCTACTGCTCCACCACCGCCTCTTCTCCCGCTAGACTCATTCGAGTGGACACACATATTGACCATACCTCCACGTCCCGGGGCTACCACCACGCCTACTCGTGCCCCCTTGGACACAAGAGACATGACCGATGATATGAAGTTATCCTACTACAGTGAGGCTTACGGTCCGTTAAGTCATCTATCACTTGACAATGAGATCGAGTCTAATGCAAACCTTATGGCACTGACAGAGAGTGATCCTAAGCGGCCTATTGCGCTTAGGGGTGCAAGTTGAGTTGAGCCGGCTGGCCCGGCTCGAAAGCTCGATGAGCCGGCTCGAAAAAAGCTCGACTCGAGCTCGAGCATGTCGAGCTCGAGCTCGTCGAGCTCGAGCCTGATTTCGAGCCGAGCTCGAGCCTAATTAAACCTGTTCACGAGCTCGCGAGCCGGCTCGCGAGCTTTTTTTTAATTAAATAATATATATTATTAGTATTAAATATTTAATATATTATATTATTAACATAATATTAATATAATATTATTAAAATAATAGTTTTATATTATTAATAAAATATTAAATTCGAGCTGAGCTCGAGCTCGAGCTCGTCGAGCTCGAGCTCGAACCGTGCTCGTCGAGCTCGAGCCCGAGCCTTTTAAAATATGCTCGTCGAGCTCGAGCTCGAAAAAAGAAGCTCGAGCTCGAGCTCGAGCCGACTCTTTTTGATGAGCTCGACTCGAGCTCGACTCGTTTGCAGGCCTAATTGCGCTCGATATAGTGGGATGCCCTCTCCTTACTCTCTGCCTAGGACTAGTTAGTGCCCCTACCATAAACTCATTCTTTGACACTTTACCTATAGATTCATTCTTGAGTATTGGTTCTTTCCACTCTTCCCTTGTCGTTGTCCATTTCTCATCACGGCCGCGTGCCGAGCGTTGACCTCGTATGGCGGCCTCACCCGTTGATGGTACTATCCCCTACGATAATACTCATCTAGAGGATCATGATCTATTGATCAAATTCTTTGACGAGTCCCTGATAAGACTCATGCTAAGCCTATGTTTCCTTTTGAGGATGAGATTCAGATGAGATACTCATTATGAGTATTGGTTCATTGACATCTCTTCAATTCACACCCCCAAAATTTTCCCTGAGAGTGAACCTTGCAGTTAGCATCAAGTACGAAGAGCTTTCTTCTTCCTGCCTGATGATGGTTTGATCTCTTAGCTCTGCGATGAAGTTGAGGATACACCTCATCTCTTCATCGCTGTTCTCTATCCAACCCTTGTCGTTCTGCTTGGAGAGGAGGATCCTTAGGCTCATGACATTGAACTCTACCGGGACGAGGACCTCAGAACTGTGTGACAGCTTGAAAGGCGTTTCCTTGGTGGCCAAGGAAGGAGTGGTTCTCAGCGTTCACAGTACCGCAAGTTAGATGTTTCGTCGAATTACCATGGGTATTCTCCACTTTTTTCTTTAACAAGGTAAGTATTTGCTTGTTGGAGATTTCCACCTGCCCATTGATCCGTTGGTGGTGGACCGACGTGAAGCATAACTCTATACTGATCTGTTCGAAAAAACTCAACATGTCAGAGTTGGCAAACTGAGGGTAATTATCAGTGATGATGGCCATGGGGATCCCGTGTCGAAACACAATCTCCCCCCATATGAATTTTTTAACGACTCAGGTCGTGGTTTTGGCCACGACCTCGACCTTTATCCACTTGTTGAAGTAATTAATCATCACGAGGATGAAGCACCGTTTCCTACTTGCCATAGGAAAGGGGCCGACAAGATCCATCCTCCTAACAACAAACAACCAAGCGGAGGTGCAAACTTCTGACATTTGACATTTGAAACATTTCTTGGCATAGTCACTACAATATTTCCCGAGGGTTCAACAAAAAGTAGCCTTGGCAGAGAATCCTTTTCTCGAGCGTGCTGCCACCCGAATGACTCCCACATTCTCATGAGTTGAATTCCTGCAAAACATTGGCAATCTATTCCTCTGGCACACCTCGTCAGAGGTGACATGAACGTCTTCCGATAGAGAACTCTAGAGAGGAGGAAGTAATGAGCGTCCTTGAGCAACCTCCTTTTATTCATTACTGAGTGGTATACTCCTGTTGTGATGTAGCAGATGAAAGGGTCCATCAAGGACGGACACTGGTCAATCTCCATGATCTCTGCTTCCTTGATTGCCAGGTGGAACAACTTCGTGAAGATCCCTCCTGCACGGTGTCCATACTTTGCTAACTCGTCGGCATCAGTGTTTTCTTACCGTGGTATATGTTGAATGCTGAAGGTGCGGAAACCGCCGATCCTCTGCTTAGCCATAGTCTCGTATTTTTGGAGAAGAGGTTCCCTGGTTTCGAAGACCCCATTTACCAGTGACACCATTACTATTGAATTTGTTTGTACCTTAACATCTTCGATACCAAGCTCCTGCGTGAAGCTCAGACCGACTAGAAGGTTTTCGTACTCCGCTTGATTGTTGGTGGTGGGAAAATGAAGCTCGACAACTTGCTTGATTATGACACCCTTGGGACAGATTAGGACGACTCCCACGCCGATGGAGATTTTTTCTGAAGCGCCATCTACAAACACAGTCCAACACAGCCGGGTAGGGATTTCTCGCCCCGCGGTGCTTCCTTTGACAAAGTGAATAATGAAGTCTGCTAGGACTTAGGCCTTGATGGTCATTCTTAGAACATAATCAATATCAAACTAGCTGAGCTCGATTGCCCACTTGACTAACCTTCTTGAGTGTTCAGGCTTTTTTAGAATAGCTCTCATCGGGTGGTCAGTGTCTGCTTGGATGGAATGAGCATGGAAGGGAAACGTTTCCGCGCTGATACTACTAAGGCCAAAGCTAACTTCTCCAGGATGGGATTGCGCGTCTCGACGCTCTTCAACACGTGGCTAACATAATGAATGTGGAACTGCTTCCTCCCTTTTTTTCAGACCAAAACCGAGCTTATTGCTTCTGTGCCAACTCCGAGACATGAAAAGATCTTCGGAATGACGAGGGCTCTAGAGGAGAGGGGCTGACGTCAGCTGGCGCTTCAACTCCTCAAATGACTTGTTGCATTTCTCAGTCCATTCAAACTTAGCTCCTCCACGGATATTCTTGTAGAATGTAGCGCACTCGTCTCCCGAGCGAGAGATGAAACAATTCAGATCAACGATCCTTCCTGCTAGCTACTGGACCTCCTTTGGAATCTTAGGAGGTGGCATGTCTAAAATGACTTTTACTTTATCAGGATTGGGCTTAGGGCCCTGGGGGGGGGGTGCGGTTTGCAGGTGACCAAGGTATTTTCCCTTGCTAGCTCCGAAGATACACTTGGCCGAGTTCAGCCTCATGTCGTACTTACAGAGGGTGGTGAATTTTTCCACTAAGTTTCCGATATGATCTTCCAATCTGCGGCTCTTGATGAGGAAGTCGTCATCGTACATTTCTAGGTTGCGACCTTTCTGGTGTTTGAATACATAATCTATCTTCCTCTGATACATCGCGCCAACATTTTTCAGGCCAAAAGGTATGACGTGATAACAGTATCAACCGTTATTTATGATGAATGACGTATGAGAACGTCATGAACATGCATCCGTATCTGGTGGTATCCTGAGAAGATGTCGAGGAAACTCATTACTGGGGAACACACGACGAAATCGACTAGAGAGTCTATCCGCGGCAGGGGGTATCAATCTTTGAGGCATGGCTTGTTGAGCCTTGTGAAATCAACACACATCCTCCACTTGTCTTTGGCCTTCCAAACCATTACCACATTGGAACCCATTCCGGGTACTGAGTCTCTTTAAGAAAGTTTGTCTTGAGAAGCTTAGCAACTTACTCTCTAATCTGCTCGACGAGTGTTACAGCTACTCTCGCTTCTTTTATTTGATTGAGTTAAAGTCAGGGCTGATGTTGAGGCGATGACATGCGACACCGAGGCTTACTCCTGACATATCTGATGCCGACTCTTTTTTCTCCCATGGAAATTCTGCATTTACAGAGATAGTTCTATCACCGTCCTCCCGAAGATCGGGATCTGTTGTACTTCCTGGGCAGCTTCTAGGTGGGTTCCACCCACCATCCACTATTGCTTCTAACCGCATTGGAGTAACCAGTCTCTGCACCGCTATTCACCGGAGGAACAAACACACCCGCGTGTAACCGCCCGTCCTCGGT
Organism: Platanthera guangdongensis; assembly: GCA_039583875.1. Classification (NCBI taxonomy): domain Eukaryota; kingdom Viridiplantae; phylum Streptophyta; class Magnoliopsida; order Asparagales; family Orchidaceae; genus Platanthera; species Platanthera guangdongensis. The sequence continues at coordinate 866,048 of CM077160.1, forward strand.
AGCTCTAGGTTGGGCGAACTCTATTGTATTTTTCTAACCATGGGGCGATTTCGCCGCTCACTTGATTTGAAGGTCGCATGTTCGTTCCGTTGATGCAAAAAATGTCACAAAATTCCACACACTCAGCGACGAGACTTGAATTCTATGGTTGAATCCGGGACTATAAGCAATCAGTTAATAACGTTTATGGGTGTTGCGAACAAAATAGAGAGACAACAAGCTCACTTCGAATTGCCACGCTAGATTTGCCCGCAACGGTGAATACCACTTGTCGTGGATGATATTAATTCACAAAAAAGCTATTACAAACTGTTATAGGAGAATAATGCTAGAAAGAAAGGCAACCGATGAGGACTCATCACTTGTAACTGTACCTACTATAGGGTGTGTTCTAGCTCAAGTTCCGTGTCCCCTAAAAGCACCCCTGAATCCCTATTTATATAGCAGGGAGGGCTGCCCAGACGGTTGAGAGCATTTAATGCCACATTAAATGCTAGCTGTCTGGGGAACAGGAGAGTCTAAAAACTAGACAGGCGAGAGAGAAGGGGAGCTTTTTCGGTTACAACATGTTGTATCCACACAGGCTGCTACTAGCAAAGAACAGAGGAGAGCGGGGTAGAAACCCAAGGTGTTTGCCCAAACCTCTCAGGACTTCGGAGGGCCGATCAAGCTGTTCGGTTGCTGGCACTGGAGAAAGGGGGGTGCGGTTACTTCCTAACGGCCCGCCCTGCTGAGATTGGGAAGGGTCTGCGATTTCAAGTAACATAACCACCCCTACTACCGAGCACTAATGTTTGCTTTGGTTCTGAATTGATTTTGGCTACGATCGCAAGATTCCAGGTTGTCAGTGCTGCACACAGGCAATGCCTACGAGTGCTAGCTCCATTTGCTTGTCCGACACCGTCGCGACCTACATCGCCAACGAATTCATCAAGGTTGCTACACACATCACCGAACTCTCCCCTGACCACTCTATGGGGTTCTTCCTAACGGACTTGCATGGTTGCACCCCCACAGACGGGTGAGACTTTGCATCCCCAACTCTTCTACTCTCTCTCATGCCATGGAGCAAGCTTGTTGCCTCGACGAGGGATTTCTCCACGGTGCAGCCACCCTACTCTTGTAATGGTTCGTCGAGACCGCCACGATTAATACTTCAGTTCTTTGTTTATATTCAATATTATTCATGTATGTCTAAATTATATTTTTAATATTTACATATTGTACGATTGAACTAGCGTATGCAATTGCTATTTGACAAGAGATTGAGCACTGCACCATGTAAAGAGACATAAACTGCACAATCATAAGGTCAAAAGAGATAAAAGATATAGAGTGCATCATCAACATACACAACTGCTCTCATATGAGACAGTCTACTCATATATATAAAGCACTAGTGGGTTAATCTAACAACGTAACTAAAGATCCAAACTAGACTCTCTCCCTAGACTCGACTCTTTCCCCGACTCTAACCCCCTAATCCAATGGTCTTTTTTGCCCTGATTATATTCATCCAGCTTCTCTAACATAGTAGTAATAACTTGAACCCATAGTCTATATTTATCCCCGATCATCTACTTTCTCCCTTTCTCTGGTAATTTATTGGTAATTTTTTTTATTGTCCTTGTCCTGTCCTAAAAATATTAAAATACAAAGAAGCAGTCGTAAATATACAACAACATTCAAGCCTTTATCATTCGTAAATATGACTAAGTAAAATTTTACCTCTTGAAATTCCTTCCTTGCAAAAGAAAATGACGTTAGCATAATAAATAATATTAACTGTTGGACCGCAAAAAAAAAATATTTCATTTCAATATTATGTCCTTTATATATAGAGGTGATACAATAAAAAAGAATAATAAAATAAAGCATAAAAGTGCATATTCTAAGATTCCTTCTCAAGTTGGGCGAAAGATGTTAACCATGCCAAACCTGTCAACAATCCTTCCAAATATATTCCCACTCAACCTTTTGGTGAGGATGTCTGCTAGCTGTTTGTTGGAGGGTACAAAAGGCGTACACACAATTCCTCTCTCAATGTTTTCCTTGATAAAGTGTTGATCTACTTCATTGTGTTTGGTGCGGTCATGTTGAACGAGATTGTGCGCGATACTAATAGTTGACTTATTGTCACAATACAGCCGGATGGGTCCTGCTTCAGCAAGACCAAGGTCACTCATCAATGAGCGAAGCCATAAACCTTCACAGACCCCGTGAGCTATAGCTTTAAACTTGGTCGTTGCACTGGATCTCGCCACAACTTGTTGCTCTAAGTAACACGATTGCCCTAAAAAAGGGAACAATATCCTGATGTTGATCACCTATACTCAACAGACTCGACCCAGTCGACATCAGTATAAACTTCAATACTTAGACCTGGATTCAGAGCAAACAGGATACCCCTTCCTGGTGAAGATTTGAGATACCTGAGAATTCTATGAGCAACATCCACATGACGTGTCTTAGGATCATGCATGAACTGGTTGATAACACTCACCGCATAAGAAATATCTGCGCGAGTGTGGGACAGGTAGATCAACCTTCCCACTAATCTTTGAAACTTTGAGATGTCTTGAATTTCCTCTCCATCATTGCACCCCAATCAGTGATTCACTTCAATCAGGGTGTCAGCCGGTCTACATTCACTCATCCCCATCTTCTCAAGGAGATCTAGAGTATACTTTCTCCGAGAAATGAAGATTCCCTACTTGGATCTTACAACTTCAACACCTAAGAAATACCTGAGTTTCTCAGGTCTTTGATCTCAAACTCCCTGACTAATTTCTATTTTAGATTCTGGATTTTTTCAACATCATCCTCTATTATGACTATATCATCAACATACGCAATGAGAACCGTGAGTTTTCCGGTCCTATGTTTGATGAACAGTGTGTGTTCTACATTGCTCTGGTAATATCCAAATGACACCATAGCCTTGTGGAACCTCCCAAACAAAGCTCTTGGGGATTGCTTTAGACCATATAAAGCCTTTTTAATCTGCAAACTTTCCTTTCTGCACCTCTATGAGTGAGACCTGGAGGAATAGACATGTAGACCTCCTCATCTAGATCGCCATGGAGGAATGCATTATTCACATCAAGCTGTCAAAGCTTCCAACTCTTGGATACAGTAAGGATAACAAGACCCTGATAGTGTTCATCTTTGCCACCTAGACAAACGTTTTCAGATAGTCAATACCAAGGGTTTGCGTATAATCCCTTCCCACCGGTCGTGCCTTGCACCTCTCGACAATCCCTTGTGTGTTTTGTTTCGCAGAGAACACCCATTTACACCCAACCGTCTTCTTTCTATAAGGAAGATGCACCAAATCCTATGTATGATTTTTCTCAAGAGCATTCATTTCCTCAACCATTACCTCTTTCCACATAGGGATCTTCAGAGCCAACTGCCATGATATAGGTATGAAAAAAGAAGCAAGAGAGTACACAAATGCCTTGTAGGCAGTAAAAAAAGAGTCATAGGATACATAATGTGATAGATGATGACGAGTACAAGAGCGGGTACCTTTTCTAAGGGCAATCAGTGGATTAGAATGCCCTGAGTCAGGATTCAATGACTGTTCTGATGGCATAGTCTGATCTTGTGTGCTTGTGCTCTTTGTATGCCGACTATATACCTACAAGTTCGGAGCAATAGAGAGAAGAGGTTGAGACATAGTAGGAGGACTCACTTCCACTAGTGGAGTCTCCTCCTGAAGTGAGGGATACAATGAAGGTATGGGCAGAGGAACATAGGGAACAGTAACAGGAGAGGATTCACCCGAGACTGGGTCATCCGAAGCAGGGTAGTAGGCCTCAGATTCACCGAACGTGATATCCATGGTAACAAACACTTTCTTTGTAGGTGGGTGAAAATACTTGTACCCCTTCTGCGTAGGAGAGTAGCCAATAAAGACGCATTTGAGTGCGCGAGGATCGAGTTCAGAAGGGCAAGGGGTGGTGGATGTGAACGAAGCAAACACATCCAAACACCTTAGAGGAAAGCTGAGTAGGGGGCACATGGAGAGTGACAAGAGAAGTAGCATTCCCAAGAACACGGGAGGACATACGATTAATGAGATATGCCGCAGTAAGAACTGCATCACTTTTGTGTTGCATCAAATATAATCAAGTAGTACAAGAAAAACAATCAATAAAATAACAAGTTACACATAACCAGAAACAGGAGTGAGGCAGGACCCCCAAATATCAGTATGAATAATGACAAAAGGTATAGAACTAGGTAACAAAACATTTTTAAACGAAGTACGATGATGTTTGTTTAAACTACAAACATCACACACAAATGAATCAAAGACAATAGTAGACACACAAATGAATCAAAGACAATAGTAGACATAGCGGGAAACAACAATTTCATAACATAAGTAGACGGGTGGCCCATACGATAATTCCAGAAATACAACGGATGGGTAGTGATGGAATGAAGAGCCAAAGGAGGAGCTGGGCTGGAGTCGAGCACATAGAGTCCATTGACCATGCTACCAGAGCCAATCACCTTACCCGTTGTCAGGTCCTGAAAAACACAAGAGGAAGGAAAAAAGGTTACAGAGCAGTGCATGAAGTTAGTTAGATGACTAATGGAGAGTAAATTACTGAGTAAAATTGGAAACATGAAAGACAGAGGATAGGGTGAGAAAGGAGCATGAGATGGAACCTTTTCCAGCAATAGAGGAAAGAGAGCCAACAACAATGCTCATCTTATCACAGCCAGAGAGAGGGGTATAAGAAATAAAACCTATAGTGGACCCTGTCATATGATCTGTGGCCCCAAAGTCAATAATCCACTGGGTGGAAGGATGAGAAGCAGCAGAATGAGCACCTGGAAGTCCCGTGTAAGCATAGGAGCAAGATGCAGAAGGCTCCATAGAAAGTCCCCGCATTAAGCGCCGGAGGGCTAGCATTTCATCCATAGTAAATACACCAGGAGGGACATAGTCATCAGAATTGGAATAACTAGGAGGGATATCAGCAGTAGCATCAGTGAGATGAACATCACGAGGAGAAGCGTGATGACCAGAGGAGCGTCCAAAACCACGACCGCCACGAGGCGGAGCACCCCATCTCGGCAGAGGGAACCCATAAAGCCTGAAGCAAGTATCCCGAGTGTGGTGATTCATGCCACAATAATCACATAGGAGATGATCCTTATCAGAGCCCTTCAACTTTGAGTCATGGGATGGACGACTACCATGAAGAGAAGGGGATGTAGCAGCCAGAGCAGAGCCCTCAGACACAGGATCAGGAAGTAGTGTCTGACGACGATCGAATTCCTACTGCACAATGCTGTAGACCTCAGGAAGAGAAGGTAACTGTGGACTTCCCAAAATCTGAATAGTGATCTGATCGAAGTCTCGATGCAGGCCATGAAGAAATTCAAATATGCGATTGTGGTCGTCTCTGACCCGAACCATTGCCTCATCAATAGTGCTAACACATGTAAGAGGATCAAAAGGATCATATTCTTGATACAGCTGTGCGAACTTCAAGTAGTACGCAGAAGGGGGACGATCACCCTGTCAGAGTAAGGAGATCTTCCGACGCAACTTGAAGATCTGAGCAGCATTGCTTTGATGAGAGTAGGTAGACTCCGCTCGTCGCCAAATGTCCGCAACATTGTTGAGGAATTGATAGTTGCAAGCAATGGACTCCTGCATCAAATTAGTAAGTCAGTACAAGACCAAGGAATTTCCGACTCCCACTGCACCCATTCAGAAGAGGTCCTGTCTGGTTCCTTCGTTTGGCCTGTGACATGGCCAAAGAGATGACGGCTCTTGAGCGCCAGAGTGATAGACCGAGACCATAAAAGGTAATTGGAGTCATCAAGATGGATGGTAGTGATCTGAGGAGTATTATGATTAGGGTTTCCACAGAGAAAAACCGTCGGAGGAACAATCCCAGATGAGGGAGTAGGAGAATCAGCTTTGCTAGACATAATGACTCAGGAATAAAAATCTGGAGATGACCCAAGATTTAGGGCAACAAAAAAAATAGGAGAGCAAGAGAAATTCACTCCATAAGAGCACCAATAAGGGCTAGCGACACCGGGAGATGCAGGCCACTCACTGCATGGAGGATCCGGCGCCGAAAGGACTGGAGAAGAAGGGGCCTGGCTGGACGGAGAAGTACGAACGAAAAAGGCCGGGCGAAAGAAGGCCAGGCGGAAGAAATGGCTTGGCGGATGGATGTTGGGCAGAAGAGGATCTGGCGGAGCGGGCCAGTGCGGAAGAAGGTCTGGAGGCGGCAAACGGCGCACGGGAGACGCGAGAAAATGCGGGCGGGCGAGAGCGAACGATTGAAGGAAATTTAGGGCACCAGGAACTTGTCGAGCTCTGATACCATGTTGGACGGCAAAAATAAAAAAAAACATTTCATTTAAATATTAGGTCCTCTATATATAGAGGTGATACAATAAGGAGGCATAATAAAATTAAGCATAAAAGAGCATATTCTAACATTAACAAGTAATTAAGTGCTATAAACCAAATCTTGAAATGGAAAGCTGCATAATAAAGAAGCCTTTGCAAAGTATAGAAAGAGTAAACATAAAAGTTGCACTAACATGATATATCTAGTTCCAAATGCTTAAGGTCGCTTTATCTGATTGAATAAATACATGTCCATTATCTTTCCTTCTTCCTTTTCTTTCCTTCTTCCTTTTCTTTTTTTATCATTTTTGATTTTCTCTATCTTTTATAGCTTTCTTTTCTATTGCTTATCGCACAACATATTTAAGAGTGTTTTAGTTCAATAGCAGTAGTCATCAGCAATATTCAATAGAATAATCAGTAGGATTCATTTCACGTATACACATGCTTGATTTAGGTCTATCAAAAGTGTAGAATTCCCTTACGAGACTTTTTAATCATTTTTTATTAGTAAATTAATTTTGTCTGCTCTCTCTCACGCTATGGAGCAAGCTCGCTGCCTCAACGAGAAATCTCTCCACGGTCCAACAACCCTACTTTTGTAACGGTCCGTCTTGACCGCCACATTTAATACTGAAGTTATTTTTTTATTCATGTTTGTCTAAACTATTTTTTAATAATCACGTGTACGATTGAACTAGGGTATGCACTTGCCTTCTTATGTATCTATGAATTCATTTGCATATCCAATTTTCTTTTTACTTAAACATTCATTTGCATATTCATCTAAATTCTTATGTTTTCTGCATTTTCATTTGATTATTTATTTGACTTTTCATTTGCATTTTTATCTGGGATTCAAATTGTATTTTCTTTTGAAGAGTTGAATATTTATATATGCTCCCTTCAGAGTTGTACACTTTCAATGTATTCAAGTCCCATGCGGTTGACCTTGACGGGCATCGTAAATATCTTTATTTAAATCCTCGGTAGCTTATAATATTTTCATCAGCCGCCCACACAGTCATTTGATTCCTATAAAATACGACATTAATATAAAGCATAAAAATAAGGAATCATAAAAAACAGGAATGAAACCAAAAAAATAAGAACTCATAGAAGCCTTTACTTTTCCTTTATCTCGCCTAGGATCAATACCGTGTCCTTCATTCTATGCCATCCCTAATGTTACACTTTTCTGCGGGTCTTTTATTTCCTTTTGTATCATCATTTGTAGTTAACATGAGTTACATATATTGAAGGAAATGATACTAACCTAGGAGGATAATTCAATAGTTTATAGAAGAGTCTATTGTGATCGGGGAAGACTTTTAATTATTCTTATTATCTAGTTTTCTTCTCAAAAATAGACTTACAAAAAACCTCATTTTTCCCATTTTTCCTTTCCCCTATTATCATTTGTTGAAGTCATCGCATTTTATATTCCGGTCTATGCATTAGAGTTCTCTAGGAATGTGTCTATGAGTTTAGTCCCATATTACCTATTCTAGTTTATGAGTCATTGTAAGTCTTTTAAGTATCCTCTTTGTGTGATGAATAAATTGCACATTTTATTTCCTCTTTTATATTTCAATATGATATCAGATCCATTGATTCCTCCCCGTTTGGCTTCTACTCTCATGCCTTAAGATGTTTTTTCCAGTCACTTTGGGTTCGACATCATCGTGGCTCATCGACGATGGAGTGGCAGCTACTTGATCCCTTAGCTACTCATCGACGACTAAGGTGTTACTCTCGATCCCGTCGTCGATTCCCTCTAGCACTCTCATCGACGATCCCGTCTGTCCCTCGCTGCTCCAGATCTCTCTTATTGATGCTCCTGTGATCGCTCTTGTCGACTTCTTTGTTGACTAGTCCGCATGGTCCTTCCACCCACCAATCCCTACTTCTCATCAATCGCTTGCCTCGACATATCATTCCATTGATCCCGTAGTCTGGTGATGTTGATCGTTACCTCGTGCTTCAGATCTCCTATCCAGATCTCGCCGCTGCTGATAAGCCCGATCTACGACGCCGATGTTGTTTCTGTCTGCCGATTCAGTCGACATTCTTATATGTGGTGCCTATGGATGATCCGATCGTCTGTTTCCTCTCATTCCATTGCTTCTGATCCATCTGTTGTGGCTACCGCAACCGTTTGCTACTTCGACGACGAGGATCGATTCTTTTGATGTGCTTCCTGCTCCAAGATCCGTCCACTGCCTCTTATTTCTGTAGGCTCCAACAACTACCTATGTTGTTTCTATTGGCTCCATCCACAACCTTCCTTCCAGCCTGATGCACATTTGGTTTCAGCCACATCTTCCGCTTCCATGGTGTTATCCGCTCGCTGATTGTTTATTTGTTTTTTTTTAATGTCTTTGCTTGGTTATTGTTAGTGTTTGTTTAGTGTCTTCTCTTCATGCCTTCATGCACGTGTGTCTTACGTGGGAGGGTGGGGGTGTGGGGTGGGGTGGGGTTGGGGAGTGGGGAGTGGGGGTGGGGGTGGGGGGGGGGGTGGGGAGGTGTGGTGTGTGACACCACCAACTATACCACACGTATTATTTAATTACATAAATATTGATCTCAATTTGTATTCAAAATTAACATTAAGTATAAATAAATATAAGATTAATATTACGTTTAACTTCATGTTAAGGCATACTAGGAAATATATATTAACATATGAGATTAATCCAGAGGGATTGAACTGAGCGGTTCAAGTTTGACTCACGCCCACAAAGAGGCGTGCATGTCATACAAGGCGGAAGTGGCGCTCGGTTAAAAGGAGAAAAACAGTACCCGTATTATTCCTTTCCCAGTTCACGCGCGAGACCAACGAAGCCTTCAAACGACACCTTGCTTTTCGAGAGCCCAAATCCCCTCTGTTTTTCATGATTTCTTCTTCTTTAGCAAGGTAATCCATTCCTCTACACTCCTCTTCCTTCTTATGTGAAGTTTTTGCTTGTATTGAGTATGACAGAAATTCTAGGGTTTGATTTCTTGGATTTATGTTGTTCCTTTTCTTCTTAAAAGTTTCTGAAAAGTATTATTATGCCATAATCCATGATTTCAAGTAATTTTGGTAGAACCCTAGCTGAAGTAATGTCGATTTATGCATTTCTAAGTGTTTATAGTATTGGAAATCGACTCTTACATTATGTACCTCTCCATTGGAGCAAAAATTCATCCTCATAACATTAGGCTGGAAATTATTTCTTGGAGATTTTTGACCCTTTTGCTGACACTCGAGGTTAGAGAATGATGTTCCCTCTCTAATTAGTGCAAAGCCCTTGTTTCCAAATTAGGGAACCCAACACTTCGGTCGTTTAAGACTCATTTGGTCTAATTAGGTCAAGTGCAACCTATTTAGACACTTTGTGGTGCGCTAACAAAGGGGTGTCTAAAATATGAAAGTGTTAATTCGATTTTTAACGGGCTATCTTGATGTATTTAAGATTTTATTATAGGTCATGGCATCCCATGAAGATGAGAGACGCAATGACGATGGTAGGAGGGACAAAGGAAAAGGAAAGGGGTTCACGCGCGAGACCGACGAAGCCACCACTCGACGCCTTGCTTCCCGAGAGCTCAAATCCCCTCTGTTTTTCGTGATTTCTTCTTCTTTAGCAAAGTAATCTCTTCCTCTCCACTCCTCTTCCTTCTATGTGAAGTTTTTGCTTGTATTGAGGTGCAAAAATTCTAGGGTTTGATTTCTTGGATTTCTGTTGTTCCTTTTCTTCTCAAGAGTTTCTGAAAAGGATTATTATGCCCTAATTCATGATTTCAAGTAATTTTGGTACCCTATTTGAAGTAATGTCGATTTCTGCATTTCTAAGTGTTTCTAGTGTGGGAAAATGACTCGTAGAATATGTACCTCTCCATTGGAGCAAAAACCCATCCCCATGGAATTTGAGTGGCAATTATTTCTTGGGCATTTTTGACCTTTTTTCTCCCACTCAGTACAACGAGGTTAGGGAATGATGTTTCCTCACTAATTAGTGCAAAACCCCTTGTTTCCAAATTAGGGCAGCCAACACTTCGGTCGTTTAAGACTCATTTGGTCTAATTAGGTCAAGTGCAACCTATTTATACTCTTTGTGGTGCGCTAGCAAAGGGATGTCTAAAATATAAAGGTGTCATGGCATCCCAAGGAGATGAAGGCGCAATGACGATGGTAGGGTGGTCAAAGAAAAAAAGGCTGGGGCGAGTTCTTATCCTTTATGTTTAGTCATACATTGTTTTTTATAAATTACTAAACTTGCTTTATATTGATATATTCAATTTAAAAAGGAAAGGAATCAAAATTATAATGTGAAATGACAACAAAAATAGAAGTGCAATCAATAAAAGCAATGCTTAGAAAACGACATAGTAAAGAAATGAGCTATGTCAAAGATGTACCCAACTAGCGGAGGTGGGGTGAATGTCCTCCCAACATAAGACATGCAAAGGATTGATAAACATGTGAACATGAAAAGACACGTAAAAGATTTATATGTGTGCGAATATGAAAAGACACAAATAAATAAAAGCGCGCTATAGAAATGTATGAGTAAAAAAATATATCTTTAACATTGCCCAATAACGAAAATAACAAGTGAAGAGATACCTAATATTTAAGGGGTGATACAAAAGAATACATAAATACATACTAAATGAATACAAACATGTGCCGAATTAAAAGATATATTAAAAAGAAAGTGAGTGTGAGATGACAAGATGAATAGGCAATAAGAAGTTTTAATTCAAAAATGCATAAATAATGTATCATAAGTAATCAAGGGAAGAATAAGAATTTGCTTAGTCCTTTGACTAATAGAAAATGTAACTAAAGCAGGGCAAGAAGGAGGCCACTCCCGCCAATTCTAGCAGACCCCTGTTGCGGCAAGAGAGGAAGTACAAGTTGTGGTTGGACGTAGTCGCAATAGTTTTTGGTGGCATGGATAAGCACAAAGCTGGGTGCTGAGACCCCGACTGCCTGCATGAGTTCTAATTCTTCTTCAAGTAGCATCGGAGTTCTTGTATTATAGTTTTTGTTATGTTGTCTATGTAGTTGTGTTTATGATGTGGTGGCAAACTTTTGTGGTTTTGTATAAATACATGCTGGGTTATCTGCTGTGCTTTATTTGTTGTATTAGTTGTATAAATAAATAAAATGTTTTAATTCCCTGCACTTTTCTTTTTGTACTCTGTCATGAATTTATGATCGCTGAATGTTTATCCCTGACGCCTCTGATGATAAAAGGTATAATTGATATGCAAATTTTTTGCGGCAGTCTAAATAAAGGCCGTTACATGGTGTGTGTGTGTGGGGGTGGGGGGGGGGGTGGGGTGGTGTTTGTGATGAAGGCATCTCAGATGGTATTTTACGACTCTCTCATAAGTCCCACACAACCCTTCAGGCTTATGTCTTGTGTTATTTGAGTCTCCCCATATTTTCTTTATTGATGGATATGTGGTATGACCTTTGGTGGTTGACCTGTATTCCACCGGGTTGTGTTGTGTGGGAGTGTCCCCGGTGGTCTGTTTGTTGAATTGTGTCCAACGGGTTGTGTTGTGTGGGTGGTCCCCGGTGGCCTGTCTGTTGACTTGTGTCCAATGAGTTGTGTCGTGTGGGGTTGTGTCCCCAATGGCCCGCCTGTTGAATTGCGTCCAGCGAGTTGTGTCGTGTGGGTTTGTTTCCCCGGTGACCCATCTGTATTTTAGCGAGTTGTGTCGTGTGGGCTTGTGTTGTGTGGAATCGTGTCTTGTGGGATCACCCTTTGTGCTGATAATCCTATCGCCGACATATTATTTTCCCCGGTGACCCGTTTGATGTTTTGTCTCACTTAGCCTATCACCATTACCTTTTTAATCGTAGAGAGAGAGACGTATGAGAGAGAAAATCACCCTTAATTGTATTATTATTCAAAAACAAGAGTACATACACTTATATAGAGGGAGAAAGAGGGTGAGCCTTCTACATTTACAATGTGGGACTAAACATAATGTACATGTGCCTCTCCTAATGTGCTTTATTTATTTCATCTTAACACTCCCCCGCATGCTGGAGCGTACAAGTCATAAGCACCAAGCTTGGATAAAAACTGATGGTTCTAAGTCCGAGAGAGAGCTTTGGTGAAAGTATCAGCAACTTGACTGGATGCCGAGACATGTTCCAACACTAACTTCTTTGATTGAACTTTTTCCCTAATGAAGTGACAGTCAACTTCGATATGCTTTGTTCGCTCATGAAATACCAGATTCTTGACAATATGTATGACTGCTTGACTGTTGCAGAACAGAGTAACAGGAGAGGAGAGTTTGAGGCCCATATCACTGAGGAGACCCTCAAGCCAGGTGACCTCAGACATGACTGCTGCCATAGCACGGTACTCAACCTCAGCAGACGAGCGAGTAACAACAGACTGTTTTTTGCTAACGCCAGGTAACAAGATGTCCACCGAGGTAGGTACAAAAACCAGTTGTGGAGCGTCTATCGTCAAGAGAATCTGCGTAGTCAGCATCAGAGTACACAACAAGAGATAAGGAAGCCGATGGTTTATAAACAAGTCACTGTGTAGGAGTCTTCTTTAAATATCTGAAAATCCGCTCGACGACTTGGAGATGAGAGTTCCGAGGAGTATGTATGAATCGGCTTACAACTCCAACAACAAATGAGATATCAGGTCGTGTAACTGTGAGATAGATTAGTTTTCCCACCAAACGTCGATAATACTCTGAATTGGTAAGAACAAGGTCAGTTCCAGATTCATGTACAGACAGCTTATGATTCACATCCATCGGGGTGTCTGTAGGTTTGCATGCAGAGTAGCCGACATCTTGTAAAAGATCAATGCAGTACTTCCGTTGAGATAGTATCAGACCATCAGGTCTCCTTGTAATCCCAAATCCAAGAAAGTATCGCTGATTACCCAGATCTTTTGTCTGAAAAACGGAGTTTAGATGTTGCTTGATGTTACAGATCCCGATGATGTCGTCGCCCGTGATCAGAATATCATCCACATAGACAAGAAGAAGAACAATGTCTGTTGCTTGATGACGAGTGAAAAGAGAGAAATCAGCAGAGCTCCGATTGTATCCGATCTCGTGAATCACTTTATTGAACTTATCAAACCAGACGCGGGAAGATTGTTTGAGACCATATATAGAATTCATGAGATGACATACATGAGACTCCCCCGTGGTCTCAAACCCAGGTGGTTGGTGCATATACACAGTCTCTTGGAGATCGCCATTGAGAAAAATATTTTTGATGTTCATTTGATGCTGGGGCAATTGGCGGTGCACAACAAGGGAGATCAGGACCTGAACAGTATTCTGTTTTGCGACCAGAGAGAAGGTTTCGTCATAGTCAATGCCATGTTGCTGAGTGAATTCTCTGGACACAAGACGAGCTTTGAGACGGTCAACCGTACCATCAGGAGCATGTTTGATTGCAAAGATCTATTTGCAGCTAACACAAGACTGGCCAGGATGGAGAGGAACAAGGTCCCAAGTCTGGTTAGCCCAGAGAGCTGTCATCTCTTCGTCAATGACCGCACGCCAGCCCAGATGTTGGAGAACATCCTGCAAAGAGTTAAGAAGAGAAATAGTGGAGAGAGAGGGCAAAATTGAGAAGAGGCGGAGAGAGGCGATGGAGGGATACATAGTTGCCCATGTGATGAGCCGTAGAGGGTAGTGCTTGATCGTCAAGGCGCGGGAGATCATCAGTAGAAGAGGGCTTCTGTCACGCTGCTATCCGAGATGAGCGTCGAGTATAGACATGGAGAGGTGGAGGAGGGAGAGAGGGTGATGCTGGCACCGGAGGAGTGGAAGATATGGGAGGTAGCGACGTGACAGGGACAACTGGACGAGGAATAGCGGTAGGTGGTGGTAAAGCGGAGGAGTTGGAGTAAAAACCTTCAGCTTCATTAAAGGTGACATCAGCGAAAACAAGCACCTTGTTGTCCGTAGGAGAGTAGCAAACATGCACCTTTTGAGTACGAGAGTAGCCAACAAACATACATTTTGTGGCCCTTGGGACAAGTTTGCCAGTTGGTGGTCCGAGAGAGTGAACATAACAGGTACAACCAACTGTACGGGACGTGAGAGAAAGGAGCCTTGGAAGGAAATAGGAGAGCTAACAGAGAAGCAAAGTTAAGCATGGAGGAGGGCATGCGATTAATGAGATAACAAGCAGTAGAAGCAACAAAATTCCAATATTCGATAGGTACCTGCATTTGAAGCATGATTGACCGAGTGACATCAAGAAGATGTCGATTCTTCCGCTCGACCACACCATTTTTAGGGGGTATACACACACGAGATTTGATGAATAATCTCAAACTCGGTGTATAAATTAGAGAAGGTGCGACTAGTATATTCACGAACATTATCAGTGCGAATTATTTTTAATGTAGTAGAAAATTGCGTACGTATTTCAGCAATAAAGACACAAAAAACAGAGGTAAGTTCAATACGGTCAGTAGATAAGACCATATGAGGCGTGAATAGTCATCAACAAAGGTTACAAAATACCGATAACCAAAAACACTGGGAACTTTATAGGGACCCCAGATATCAGAACGAACTGAAGAGAACGAAATACTACTCCGATTATATGTGGGGGAAAAAGATACACGATGCTGCTTGCCGAAGATACACGATTCATAAGAAAATTCCTGTAATGAGACATCAGGAAAGGTCTTCTTGAGAATCAGAAGAGGCATGACTGAGACGACGATGCCAGTCGACGGAGGAAACGACAGAGAGTGTAGTAGGAAGAACAACCAGGAGATAAAGCCCGTTTGACAGTCGTCCTCTATCAATGATAGTCCGTGTTTGACGATCTGCATGACAAAAGAAGAAAGAGAGAAAATTAGACAACAATCAAGATCGTGAGCAAGCCTACTAACAGATAGTAGGTTGAAGGGGGATCCCAAAATATGAAGAACCGAGGTTAAGGAAAGTGTATGAGTAAGTTGTAGATCCGCAGCTCCAGACACCGGTGTAGTGACGCCATTTGCCGCAATGATAAACTTGGGATACTCATAGTGCATGTACTGAGGGGGTTTCTGAGAGGTAATGTGGTTGGTGGCTCCAGAATCCAAGATCCATTGAGAGCTGTAGGAGAGACAGGAGATACCTTCGGTGGAGAAAGAAACAACCGAGCCAGAGGAGCGGTTAACCACGCCTTGGAGCTGCAGAAGCTGTAGGCAAAGATCGTTGATATCCTTCTGAGTGGATGAAGGGGACTCGATTGGAGAGGAACCTGGAGGAGGAGCAGCAACAGCAATAGTAGTAAGATTAGGAGGCAGCCCATGCTTGCGATAGCAGGTAGTTTCAAGGTGACCATCACGACCACAGTGGGCGCACTTGAGAGTAGAGCGCCCAGGACGTACCCGACCACGGGACGTGAAGCGGCCTCCCCGAGTAGAAGAGCCACGGGCAGGAGGAGCAGGATTAGGAAGTAAGGGCTGCTGAAGTAGAGCCGGAGAGAAACTGACTGGAGCCTCGGAGGGTGGTGTAACTATGATCAACATGGAGCAAACATCAGGCAGGGAGGGTCTAGTGGAAGAGGAGAGAATCTGGGCCCGGACACTGTGAAGATGACTGGGGACACGAGCCATCATCATTGCAATCCCAACAACCTCCTTCTGGGCCCGTTGGGTAGCAAGGTCTGTGGAGGGAGGTTGGTGTTGTATCCAGCCTCTACCAGGGTCTTGGCCTTTACAACAAAGGAAGTTAAGTCGCCCGTGCCGCCAAGATCCAGTGATTGAAGAACGAAGATAATGTCAAAGAGGTGTTGTAGGCTGTCTTTGCTAGAGTATAAGGAGTGTAATTCGTCCCACATTTCCTTAGCCGTTTCATAATACATTGCCATGCAGTAAGACTCTGTATCTATAGAGTTAAGCAAGCAAGATTGGACTCGACCGTCATCACGAAACCAATCATCAGTAGGGTCAGCAGGTTTGGCCCGAGTAAGGTGAGAGAGCAGACCCTTCGTCTGCAGAACACGACGGACCGAATGAACCAATTCGACAAAGTTGGCCTTTCCACTGAGAGATATAGTGGTGATGCGAAGTTCATCACGAACCTCGGGAGGGAGGGCGGCATCACGGGCGGGCAGAGAAGGAGTAGCCACCGCTGGTTCACTTGAGCCCATGGTGGCAAGCGGACAGAAGCCGGGCGGCTAACGGACAGAGGCCGGGCGGCTTGCGGACAAGCACTGGGCGGAAAGGCATAGGAGACCACAACAGGTAAGAGAGAGACGCACTTGAGCAGTAAAGTTTGCGAGGTTGAGGGATGGCAGACTGGAGCAGCAAAGCACAACGGACTGGAGCAGGAGCCCGCATCGGTCTGGATCAGGAGCCAGCAACGGACTGGAGCAGAAATTCTCAAGGGATAAGAGAGTGAGCTCGCAAAGGAGAAGGAAGCGAGCTCGCAAGGGAAGAAGAGAGAGGCGTACAACAACGAGAAGAGAGCTTCCAAGGGTCTGGAGCAGTCCGCGGCAGGCTGTATCAGGAGGTCGCGAGCGAGAAGAGAGCTCGCAGCGGACTGGAGGAGGAGCTCACAGCGGACTGAAGCAAGAGCTCGCGAGGGAGACTGACCGAGAAGCAGCTTGCAGCGGACTGAAGCAGGAGCTCGCGAGGGAGAAGAGAGGACTATCCACGGCAGTTTGAAGCAGAGCAGCGAGCAGGCATGGAACAAGTGGACCCCACAGGGCAGAGAGGCGAGGCTATAAGTAGACCTGAAAGGAGGAAGGTGGAACCACGAAGGGGAGAGAGGCAGATAGACAATGGCAGTCCGCAGGAGGCCGCAGGAGTCCGACAGTCAGAGAAGATGCAGGTAGAAAACGGAGTCCGCTGGAGGCTGCGGGAGATCGACGGTCAGAGATAAGAGGCGGGTAGAAATTGGAGTCCGCTGGAAGCACATGGAAGGAGGAATGCCTCTGATACCATGTAGAGAGAGAGACGTATGAGAGAGAATCACCCTTAATTGTATTATTATTATTCAAAAACAAGAGTACATACACTTATATAGAGAGAGAAAGAGGGAGAACCTTCTACATTTACAATGTGGGTCTAAACAAAATATACATGGGCCTATATATATGGGCCTCTCCTAATGAGCTTTATTTATTTCATCTTAACATTAGTGATATTTTCAAGCTAGAGGTTTCCACTCCAACTTATGAAGTGTTGAAGTTGTTGATGCTTTCACATTTTATATTCCGGTCTATGCATTAGATTCCTCTAGGAATGTGTCTATGAGTTTAGTCCTACATTGTCTATTTTAATTTATGAGTCCTTGTAAGTCCTTTAAATACCACCTTTTGAGGATGAATAAATTGCAAATTTATTTTCCCTCTTATATTTCAACATCATTATATATAAATCAAACACAAAACTGTATAACATTTAAGTCCCATAGCCCAATCTAATCCATCCCCATCTCATACAGAAAAAAATCTTCAAAATAAACTAGACACAGTCGGCTAGGTACTGCCATTTGAAAAATAACCATCAAAGACCCCTCCGTATGTATGCAGCCACTTATCCAAAAAGAAACAGCCGCGTGGGCCATGGAAAATAACAACAGGTAGAGTAAAATCATAAACCATAATATGTATACAGCCGGCTATATTTGAAGGGAGAGGAAAAAATGTTGCAACTACTAGATTGACCTCACAGTAGCAAAATCACTTCAAGTTAAAGGGCTTGAATGAAGGAGAGGATGCAAACATACTTAAAAAAATAAGCAGTTGACTGCAGGAAATTTATAAGATAAATATGCTGTTAAATCATGACATTTTTATGTAAATAATCGGATCAGATCTTAATCTTTTCCTTCAAAATATGTAAAGAAATACTAAAAGTACCTAAGTGCCGAGAGGTCCCAAAGCAGAAAAACGACACAGACACCAGGGTTCAACAAGAGAAGAAGAAAGACAAATATGAGAAGATGGAAAAGGTGAGAAATTTTTGAAGCCCTAAGCCTCTTTTCCAGCCGTCAGTCGCAAGAAATGAGTGAGGAATGGAGGAAGAACCCCGATTGCCGTCATTTTAATCGCATGCACACTGCATTTGAGAATCAAACCCTTCTTTTTTCACCGCACCGTCACACATGGAATCTACTGAGGTGTAGGGGAGTAATTTCCCCAATTTCCAAAAATTTTTACCTGCTTAAGTATTATTCAGCCTATCCATCAAAAGAAGCATAGCAGCCGGCTTTGCCGGAAGGCCTCTATTTTCATTGCCATTAGTTGTTCTCACCCACACACTAATATTTTCTCAAGGACTTGTGTTTGCTGCTCGGTGTCAAAGACGATGATCCCGATTTCGCTGACTTTGAGGGCAAGGCCGATTCTTAGGAGGGGAGTGTTGATATTAATATGAACCGCTGGGATTAACTGCCTCACCATGCATTGTCAATGTAGTCTTGCCCGCGTCCATAGTCTATTTCGCCCTAAGTGGCATTTTTGCAATTTCATTGTATTCCCACTCCCTCCTATGGGAGTGGAGGAGAGTCATTTAAGTATCTTGAATCATTTTAGTCTTGTAAGCTCTCATAGGAAATGACTTTTAGAGGAAACCTGCCCTCAAGTGTTTGGGTATTGAACAGACCTCGATATATTGTATCTTAGATTTCATTAGTCTACTTCTCGTTAGATCGAGGATAAAGAACATTTATCTAGTGGGTTGAAAGATAATACATTCTCTCTTAGCTTTAAGGTAGAAACTAGTTTTCTTATATGCTAGTAAGTATAGCATATTGAATTGGCAATTACTTCTCTGGACTCTATTTCAGACTGTTAGATAATACGTTCTCTCTTAGCGAGGTTTGAAACTTTCTCTAGGTCGCGGCATCTTCGCTTGCCGCTGGTGTGCTCACCGTGATCGTGCGGCCTTATCGACCGGCTTGTTCTCTGCTTAGTCACTGCGACTTATATCCTCGAAGGCGGCTTCTCCTCTATGCTGCGAGCACCATTTTTTGGTCGCGACATCCTCCTTGACGCTGGTGTGCTAACATCGAGACCGTGCGATCGCTGTTTTGTCGCTGCGGTTTCCTTACCGCCGCGGCTTCCCTTCTCGCTGCAGTTCCCCGGTTGCTGCGTGCTTCTCGCGCGGGCTTCGCTTAACCGCTGCGGCCTCCTTCGTCGTTGCGGCTTCTCAACCCGCCGCGGGCTCCGCATTTTGGTCGCGGCCTCTGCCGCTGGTGTGTTGACACCGAGACCGTGCGACTTCTCATTTTCTTTCTCCAGGTGGCCTCTCTTCTCTACCCTCTTTGGGTTGTTGGTTGCGGTCTACCTCTTTCCGTCCGGTCTAGTACCTGTTCGTCGGCTTGTGCTCCTGTTGCGCTCTGCCTCTAACCGCCCGGTGCTTTCGTTCACGCCGCTCTTCGTGTTGCGGTCTTCTTCTAACCGCACCAACCTGCTCGTTTTTTAACCGCTGTAGCGTGTTTCTATCCCCTGCGGGCTCTTTTCTTACTGCGCTGGTCGTGGCCGTCTCTTGCCGCTGGTGCGTTGTCACCGTGACCGCTGCGGACTATTCCTTGCAAGATGATCAGCTGTCCTCCGGGTTCTGTGTTGTCTATTTCCGATGGTGGTACCTCCTGCCTTGCTCATAGCTTATCCTGGATTTTGGATTCCGTGGCCTCTCACCATATTACCTCATGGAAATCACCACAATATTTGAACTCCGTGCATCCCAAGTTCATTACTGTTGCTAGTGGGGACACAATTCCCGTTTCTGGCGCGGCAGATGTTCACCTCACTCCGTCTATTACTCTTCGCTCTGCCCTTCATGTTCCAGGCTCTCCTTTTAACCTTCTCTCTGTTGGTCGACTCACTACTGACCTCGATTGCGATGTTATTTTTTCTTCTAACTTGTGTGTTGTGCTGGATCGCAAGACGCAAACTATCATTGGAAAAGAGCATCTGTCTAATGGTCTCTATATCCTTGACCCCTCTCCCCCAACGGTGTTGTCCTCTATTAGCTCTGTTGATTGGCATCGACGTCTGGGTCACACTCCTCTAAACATTCTCAGAAAATCTCTCCCCGACGTATCTCTCCAAGAGTTCACGTGTGAGTCTTGTATCTATGAGAAACATCATCGGTCTACGTTCTCACCACATCCTACTCGGAGTCCTGCTCCCTTTGATCTAGTACACTCCGATATTTGGGGACCCTACAAAATTGCGAGTGTTTTTGGATATCGTTACTTTGTCACATTTGTAGATGACTACTCTCGCGTGACCTGACTGTATCTCCTTCGTGACCGCTCTGAATTGCCCGGTGTATTCCGTACCTTTTTTATTGAATTTCGCAACCAGTTTTCCACTATAATTAAAACTCTCCGCACCGATAATGCCCGTGAATACACGAGTCATGCCTTCGCTCACCTCTGTGCTGAGTTTGTGATCATCCATCAAACCTCCTGTGCCTATTCCCCCCAATAAATTGGCGTTGCTGAACGCAAGAATCGACACCTGCTTGAGGTCACCCGCTCTCTTATGATTCAAATGAATGTTCCCAAACAATAATGGAATTTTGCCGTTTCTACCGCCTGCACTCTTATTAACCACACATCTTCCTTCATTCTCAATTTTGCAGTTTCCTTCAATCTTCTTTTTTCCTCAAAACCTCATTTCTCCATCACCCCTCGCGTGTTTGGTTGCTTGTGCTTTGTTAATCATCTTGGCCCGTCCACTAACAAACTTGTTTCCCGTGTCACTAAATATATGTTTGTAGGCTATTCTCGGACTCAGAAGGGCTACGTTTGTTTTCCCCCAAGGATCGCAAGGTGGTTACTTCTGCTGATGTCACCTTCCTCAAAGATCAGTCATATTACTGTCAACCAGCTAATTCTCCTCTTCCCCCACCTCTTCCGCCGCCTGTTATCCCTGTTCATTCAAACCTTCCTCCTCTTCTTTCCACACCAATCCCACCTACACCACCTGTCATTCGCGTGTACACTCGACGTCCTTCTTCGTCTACTGCCCTACGGGAGCTGCCCTGCTCTAATGATATTTTGCAACCTGTGAATTCGACAACAACTTCCACTGCCTACCCGCTGGCCAACTATGTCTCTTTTCACCGCCTCTCTTCGGAACTCCGACAAAGTGCTCTTTCTTTATCCTCTATCTCCACCCCTAATTCTGTACAAGAGGCTCTACAACATCTCGAGTGGCGGGTGGCTATGGACGAGGAAATGACTGCTCTTTGGGCAAACCACACTTGGAATTTGGTCCCGCTTCCTCCTGGACAATCTTGTGTGGGATCTAAGTGGGTGTTTGCTGTCAAACAGGCTCCGGATGTGACAATTCACCGTTTGAAAGCTCGTCTTGTAGTTCGCGGCTTCACTCAACAACAAGGCTTGGATTATAATGAGACTTTTTCTCCAGTCGCTAAACTCAATACTGTTCGTGTGTTGATCTCCCTCGCTGTTCATCACCACTGGCCCTTACACCAACTGGACGTCAAAAATGCCTTTTTAATGACGATTTACAGGAGACCGTTTATATGCAACAATCTCCCGGGTTTGAGACCACGGGGGAGTCTCTTGTCTGTTGTCTGAAGAAGTCTCTTTATGATCTCAAACAGTTTACTCGGGCATGGTTTGACAAATTTAGCAAGACCGTTAGTGCTGTTGGGTTCACTCGGAGTTCGGCCGATTTCTCTCTGTTTACTCGTCATCGTCCAACGGGCACAGTGATTCTTTTGGTTTATGTGGATGATATTCAGATTACAGGAGATGATTTTTCAGGAATACAGATGATCAAACAACATCTAGCAACTGTGTTTCAAACAAAGGACTTGAGAAACTTTCGATATTTTTTTGGTCTCGAAGTGACTCGGAGACCTGATGGGCTTGTGCTATCTCAGAGAAAGTACTGTCTTGACCTACTGCATGATGCGGGCTATTCTGGATGCAAGCCTGCTGTCACTCCCATGGATATCAATCACAAACTTTGTGCTCATGCCTCAGACTCCGATTTGCTCCTTCCGAATTCGGAGTATTATCGTCACCTTGTGGGAAAGCTGATATACCTCACTGTTACTAGACCTGATATATCATTTGCTGTTGGAATTGTCAGTCGATTCATGCATGAGTCACATATCTCTCATCTTCAGGCTGTCGAACGTATTCTTCGTTACTTGAAGACTGCTCCTGGACAAGGGCTTGTATACAAGCCCTCTTCGTCTCTCTTATCTCTGATTGCTTATTCTGATGCTGATTATGCCGGCTCTTTGGATGACCGTCGTTCCACAAGTGGATACTGCACTTACTTTGTAGGACATCTTATTACATGACGCAACAAGAAACACTCCGTGGTTGCTCGCTCATCTGCTGAGACTGAGTATCGATCTATGACAACTTCGCTATTGTGTCTGAGCTCTCCGGTTACGTGGCTTGAGGGTCTCGTTGATGATCTAGTCCACTGAGTCAAGCTTTTCTCACCCTCTCTGCAACTTTATATGTGCGACAGTCAAGCTGCTATACACATTGCCAAGAATCCGATCTTCCATGAACGGACAAAACACTTTGAAGTTGACTGTCACTTCATTCGGGAGAAGGTTCAGTTGAAGAAGATAGAGTTAACACATGTTCCCGCTGCTCAGCAAGTTGCGGATATCCTCACCAAGACCTTACCTCGGCGTCTCTACTATCAGTTCTTGTCCAAGCTTGGTGCCTACGATTTGTACGCTCCAGCTTGCGGGGGAGTGTTAGAAAATACTAGGAAAAATGATATATTAACTCATGTAGGAGTTAGTGTTTAGTCCCACATTGTTTGTATAATTAGGTCTTACTCTCTTCTCTCCTATATATTTGTACTCATACTTGTTTTTCGGTATTCAAGAAGTATATACAAGGTTTGGAACTTTCTCTACACAGACCTTGCTTTTAATGTTTCAATCTACAATTCAACAGATGAATGTTTAATAAGTTTTTTCCCCTTTTTAGTGGTTTTGCAACTGATAGCATTATAAAGGTGATTCAAGGAGAGAGAGTCGGTACCCTTTTTCATAAACATGCAAATTTGTTGGTACTTCCTAAAGAAGACGGTGCACGTGAGATGGCGGTTTCTGCAAGAGATTGTTCCAGGAAACTTCAGGTGCATACACGGTGTATTACTTGATATACTCTCCACCAGTCTATCATTTTCTATTCAATATAATTTCTTTTTTGCTTACACACCTCTTTACATATTTAACATCAATACTTCATTATTTACTTATATTCCACCAAATTCTTTTAAATTCATCAAAACAGGCAATCCTATTGCCTGTTATTGTTTTTCCTCTCATTCTCCATTTATCCAATGAAGAAAGGATGATTTTAGGTGTTAAATGTTACATACCTACCACAAAAATTATGTGCATTTAGATATTTGGCACCTAAAATAATGGAGAATTTATGAGAGATATTTTTGTGTATGCATAGATAAAAAAGGGAATCGTGTTAAATAGATAAGTAGACATCAGTTATCTCGTGGGACATTGTGGTAGATAATTATCTCATGGAATCCCACGTATTCTTTCAGAGTATTCCATCAGAAGGCCGGAGGAGGATTTTGCTGGACATAGCTGATGCTTTAGAGGCAAACCAAAAGTTAATTTTGGAAGAGAATGAGGCTGATGTTATTGCTGCAAAGCAATCTGGATATGAAGAATCATTTATATCTCGATTAGTTCTTAAACCTGGAAAGGCAAGGGCTTGAGACGTTTCTATTCGCTCTCCTCTGGGATCTTCTTACTTCCACCTCTTTTCCATTTAGAAATGATCTCTTTTTAACTTGGCTTTTCTAAAGGATACGCTCCCCAATATATTGAATGAATTTTGATATATCTTGTAGCAGCAGGCGCTAATCTTCTTAATTATCATTCATATGCAGATTTCAAGTCTTGTAAACTCGATCCGCGTCCTTGCGAACATGGAAGATCATGTAGGCAGTGTTGTAAGGAGAACTGAGGTAAGGAGTCTCGCCGCAGTTTATAACTACTTGCCCCTTCTGAACTCATGCAGTTTCATTATTATTATTATTATTATTATTTTCATTATCTCCATTACCAATCACCAATCATACTTATTCCTGCCAAAACAACAAGGACACTTGGTATCATGAGCTTGCTATGGAAACTCTCTTTCAAGAGAAATTTTCCCAATTTGTGCTAGTCATATACTCACGAGGAAGAACTATTTTGAAGATATTTAGGACAATTAATGGCAAAGTATATTAGCAAACAAAAGTTCTTCATATAATTTATATTGAACCTAAAAATACATATGTTTGAGTACTGTTACGACCTAATTCGGGGGAAAATTATACTCTCTTTACCCACATGAAGGAGAGGATATATATATATATATAGGAATAATTACCAAAACTTCCCCTAAAAGTTAACATAATTATAGGTTGCATTCCTCTTATTACTGAAATTACAAAAACCTCCCTTGAATGTTACAAAACATGACATTTAACTCTCCTGAAGTTCACATTTCATAACATCCATGCACAAAATACCCTCCATGAAAATGTACTTTGCGGGGGGTATTTTTGTGCATGAATATTATGAAATGTGAACTTCAGGGGAGGTAAATGTTATTTTTATCACATTCGTTGGAGGTTTTTGTAATTTCAATAATAAGAGGGGTGCAATCTATAATTTTTCAAACTTGCACATGGCTAACGTCTTGAGCTGCATATAGTGATGAACGAGTGCAACGACAACACGAGCTCTGAACTCACTGAAACGGCCACCCGGGTCGGCAAGGAACTCACTGATCGACGAGGTGGCACGACGACGAGCCTGCTCGGCAGGAGGATCTGGACCTGGAATAGGTTAGATGTTAATCCCTAGGGAATTCATTACTCAACAAAGATAATCGATCGCAAAACCTTACCTCGTCGGTGGTCTGAGAGCCCCCCACCACAACGAGGAGTACGAGGTCGAGGCCAGTCAACCTCACGGTCATGATGGCGGCCTTGGGAACTATGCTGACAACGAGACCCGCTAGTCTCACCAGTATCAAGAGGAGACAAAATCACATGTTCTTTCCTGTGAGATGCAGGCTTGAAGACGGGCGCATCAGAAGAAGTCGCGACATCAAGAGCTCGCAAAGAATTCAGTATCGGAACAAGGACTGGACTCACCATGGGTTGTCGACGAGTACCCGACAGAGGAGGACCGCGAGAAGACAAAGGTAAAATAACCACACAAATGTGGCAGTAACTGAAGTTACGACAATGTTGGCCGCTGCCAGTGGGACAGGTTCTTACAACACTTTGGGCAACTGCTTGGCCACTATGGGAGGGGAGAGCATGCATTGAATTTGGAGTTAGCTCCTTAGCTGAGACATCAACGTGGGGCAAGGGTAGCCTCGCGTCTGACGGAGTAGCCGAAAGAACCTTCTCAGAAGAAGGCGATGCCCTAGGCGTCTTGCCAGCGTCACGAGCTGCACACAACCTCGTCAACAAAGGTATAAAAGATCTCTTTCTTGATCGAAGAACTTTAATCACCGGATAAGGCGACGGGGATAGTCCCCGCCTTGCCCTGGGGAGCTTCTCCGTACCGTTCTTGCAGGGGGAGGGTGACAACGCTGTAGTCATCCAAATTCATGTCTGTAGCGAACCCAAAGGTGCCCTGAGAAGGTAGTCATCAAAGAAGAAAGAGATCAACGACGAGGTCAATGGAGACCTCAAAATTACGCCGTCAACCGACTCTGGACGCTGATCTGGGAGCGAGTCAGGAGTGGTGGAGGAGGAGACTTTTTTGGCAGGGGGCTCGCTCCCCTCTCCGGAGGGCCCAATGTTGTTTGGGCCGTGTTCTTTTGCAAGCAAGGACCCGACTCTCTTCCTCTTCTCCCTCCTTTCCCTTCTCTCGTGCTTGAGATCATTACGAGAAGGATGGTAGCAAAACCTAAGGCCTTAACAAACAATATTGGATTTGCTGCGATAGACGGCCCACCCGTCGCATCGGCGGCGGAGGCAACATTTTACTCAGCAGGCGAAGTCATCATCTTCTCGCCAGACATGTTTCAAGGTACATTTTTACTCAGCAGGCGAAGGCAACATCTCCTATTTAGAGAGAGAAGATTCGAGACCCCTCAACTTGGTAGATCACAACTTGCCGAATAAGGGTTAGACAGTTCTTTCTGAGCTCTAAGTAAGCTCACAAATAGTGGAGATTGTGTACAACCTGTATTCGATGAGGGGCCCAAACCTAAGTATAATCCCTAAACCTCAGATAGTTGACCATTGACTAGGAGGAAGAGCCTCATCAAAGATACATAGAGCTTACCAGGAGCTCAGCGATTTAAAACACCAGCTCGCTGACGAGATCCTCCCAAACTCGTCTACGACCTCGCCCAATGATCCTCAAAAGCGACCACGTGCCCTCTTCCTCTGTGTGTAGAGCTCAACAAGAGCTCGATAAGTCAGCGCATCGGCCCGTGGGCGTTGTCCTTCGGACCCCGCGGGCGAGCTCGCTCAACAATTTCCAGCTCATACACGAGCTCTCTTTCCCAACGACCTACCGTTCATCGAGGCCTTAAGAGAGTTCGGCTCTGGCAACCTCGCCCTCAAGCTCAATGAGCCCGGCTCGGGCGATCTCCTTCAGCGCGCCAACTTCAAATGTTCTCTAGAGTAAGGTCTCCTGGGAAATAAGTTTCTCGTATCCAACATTGGCGGGGAATGACTTTTCGCAGATCAAACCCCTATAGATTGCATATAAATAAGACCTCAGGGCACAAATAGAAGACACACTAATCCCCTCCCAAGGTTCCCCTAATCCTCTGGGCACGCCTCTCTTGTGTTTAGCTCAACTTTGACTTTAAGAGGGAAAGTTCCTATAAATTTTTGGGTATGTAGCGGGACCTCCTCACTGCAACATGTGAGTCTCGTTTGTAGGCAATCGAGCTCCTAGTTCTCTCTTCCTATTGCCATCGAATCTGTGGCGTTGGACTGTAGGGTTAGTAACCTCAGGCTACCTCTTAGGTCCGAACTTTTGTGAATCGGTTTTTCGATTCCAACATTATGAGGAAGGGCGTCGGGAGTGACATTTTCCACTATCAATTCTTATTGGATATAAATGACAATATAACTCTAGAGTTAAGACAAAATGGTTAAGACCAAGATATTGTATGGATTTGGTGTTTGATAACAACAAAGATCTCCATAATATCTAAGTTGAGTATCACTGAAATGAGAATGGTAAGACTAAGATAGATGTTTGCAAAATTTAATAAGATAAATTAATGAATGATTATATTATTTGAATAGTCATAATCACACGTTGCAAAGATAAGATATTGTAATAAAAGGTAGATTTTTGTTCAGAAATGTATAATGAATGTTAGAAAATGCACAAATTAGATGAGTTGATAGGGTTAACATTGAAGGATTATAGAGCAGAAGGGGTAGACCCAAAGTAAAATTTATCAAAGTTGTTATAGATGACTTGTGTGGTCTAGATTTAACATTTTTGATAACACTCGACATGAATTACTGAAAATGAGAATTTATAAACCAACCTCAAATAATGGGGATAACACTTGTTGCGGGTTGCTTAGTGCTCTATCGGTTCGGGAATCAGACTGCATTAGCTCGAGAGGGAGCTAAATGCGAAAACAGTTAAAAGTGGACTAATAGCAGAAACGACAAGACTTTTTATGGGGAAAACTCGTTAAAGGAAAAAAATCAAGGGGTCGGTTCGGTGTCGACCAAATTCACTAATTTGTATACGGTTACAAGTGTTTGAATATTCGGGAGGATGACAGGCCACCGCTCCGCTTACAAGTACTTGAAAGAGAAAAAGTAAAGCCTTCCTTGGTGCTCATAGGAACGACCTCTAGAGCTATCACTGGAGCAAGCAACGTGGAGAGGGGAGTGAACACTTGAATGAGAGAATGAGCAAAGTGAACACTTGAGCGAGAGTGCGAGCAAAGTGAACACTTGAGTGAGAGAGTGAGCAGAGTGAACACTTGTGCAGAGTGAACACTTGAGGAGGAGAGCAAGCAGAGTGTCAAGTTTTCGCTAGAAAACTTCAGAGCTCTCTCTCTCTTCTTGGTCGTTTGTTTTTAAATGAAGGCCTATGGATCTTTTTGTTATTTTCTGGGGGCGCGCCGGTAATTGCACCATCTTGAAATTTGAAGTGGTGAATGAGGATGCACGATTCTCATCACTTGGATCACTAATTTTTTGAAAATGATGTTGATACCCCCGAGCAGCTTGGGCAATCCGCGTGGCCCGGGTAGGTTCGTCGGAATTGGCGATGGCGGGAGGTTGCGGCATGTCCCCGACGCACATGCACCAGGAGCATTCACGCGCACTGGGGTGCACACGCTAAGAGTGAGTACACTCGGGGCGCTGGGAGAGCGTCCGCATGCTTGCTGCGCGCGCTCGTGTACGTCTAGATGCGCTATGCAACTTGCGTGCCTGTATTGGGAGTCTGTACCTAGCGTGCGCGAAGCCTTTGCTGGCGTGATCTCTGAGCGTTCTGACGTCCATTTGAGGAACCAAACAAACTCAAAATTATGCGAGGAAGAGCTTGCTGAACTCATCTTGACGAGCCTGTCGAGGGCATGATGAAAACCTCTAGTTCGACCCAATTGCTTTTGTGGAACCCCATTAAATGCCCTCCAATTTTTTGAAGTCGTTTTTCGCAGAAAGAGAGCTTGGAAATTTTTCCCAACGATCATATATTTTTGGACACGAGTATATTTGTTCGATTTTCGTATTAGAATTGCTTTTCTATGTTGGCCGCTTTGTGAGTTTAGTTAGACGAATCGTCGCGCTTATGCGACCATGAGTTCATCGCTTCGCGTAGGTTCCAGAAGTCGATGCTTGAGCTTTGATCTTGCTATTTGGCGTTATCCTCGGAGGATGATGATCTTGATGTTAACATAGAGGGGTAATCCCTGCGATTGATTGTATACATATTGTTTTTGCTTGTACGTTGCGTAGAGGGTCTTTTGTCCGCCCTTATCAATGGTTGGTGTGCTCATTGCTCAGGATTGAGTTCGAAGGTAGTTGCTCGACATTGGCGCCGTTAGGCCTGTAAGCCAAAACCAAACGAACCGCAAAACCGAACCGAACCAAACCAAACCAAACCATACAGTTTGGTTCTGTTTCAGTAGGCCGAGTTTGGTTACGGTTTTGATTTTAGAAAAACCATACGTTCCGCTTCGGTTTATGGTTTTGCATTGCTAACCGAACCAAGTCGAACTGTTGTGTATAAAAATATTTAATTTATTAATTAAATTTCATTAAGCCATACAGTTAATCATATAACAGTTAATTACATTTCATATTTTCATTAAACCATACATTAAACCATACACTTCATGGTTTAGACTTTTGCGGTAAACAATTAATTTCATTTCATTAATGATTAAATCATGCATTATTACGTTATATTTTATTTTTAGGTTCTGAAAGTTTAACCTAACTCTCTCAGCTATTTCCTGACCAGTGCTTTTTGCGAGTTGTGACTGTTGATTTCTCCTCATCCCACCGAGTCGCCGCTCATCCTGCCGGGGGTTAGTCGCCGCTCTCGCCAGTCGCGCGCAGGTGAACCCCCCTCTTCTCTCTTCTTCTTCCATCTCTTCATCTTCCCTAGTGTTGATTTCTCCTCTCTCTTCCTCTTCCTCTTCCTCCCCTAGTGTTGATTTCTTCTCATCTTGGTCATTCCAAACCGACTCCGTCGTGTCATTCCAGAACACTTTTGTATTTGATATTTCTTCAAACAAACAATGCATTTAAGTTGTCGTTGATTTCTAATTTAGATATTTTTCCAAACAAACAATGTTGATGGATATTTCATTTTCCATTCATTTGATTTTGGAGTCCTGAAATTGTTAGGTGATAGAAATTGTGTTTAGACAACACTTTCATGTTGGGTGGTTGAGCCTCATTCATTACACTATTCCTGATCCCTCTATATAACTTTTTAGGCTTTATCACATTATTTAAACCACCAAAACCGAACCGAACCGAACCAAACGGTTTGGTTCAGTTTGGTTCGGTTCGGTTTCAATGTTTGAGCTGTTCGGTTCTGTTCTAAATTTTTGGAACCACATAGAGTTGGTTCGGTTTGCGATTTTGCTTACAAACCGAACTAGACCGAACCGTTACAACGCTAGACGCCATAAGTGAAGCTCGGATGCGGCGTTGAGGGACTCTTGTCCGCCTTTACCGGTTTGTTAACTTCTTGTTTGGCTCCAGAGGTCATCGTTTAGGGTTAGTGTTAGAGGTACACACTCAAATGTGGTGTAGGACTTTTGTCCACCCTTACTGGTCGGTTAACTTGTTGTTTTACTTCGGAGGTCGTCTCTCGATGTTAGTGCCAGAGGGACCTTTGTCTTCCCTTATCGATTGGTTAACTTGTTGTTTGGCCTCGGCGGTCGTCGCTCGATGTTAGTGCCGTAGATAGACTCTCGGATGTGGCGTAGAGGGACCTTTGTCCGCCCTTACCTGTTGTAAGCTTTCCACTTGTGTCCGCACCAGAGGGTCTTTGCTCAGATGAGCTTCCTGCTCAGCGCGTGAGACACCGAAGATCGTCACTCAATTAGGACGTAGAGGGACCTTTGTTCTCCCTGCCAGCTGTGAGCTTTCCTCTTGGTGTAAGTGTCGGAGGTCATTGCTCGAATGAACTTCCTGCTCGGCGTGATAGGGCGCCATAGATCGTCACTCAATTAGGGCGTAGATGGACCTTTGTCCCCTACCAGTTGTGAGCTTTCCACTTGGTGTAGGTGCCAGGGGTCGTTGCTCAAATGAACTTTGGGCTCGGCATGATGTGGTACCGAAGATCGTCATTCACTTAGAGAATAGAGAGACTTTTGCCCCCTTATCAGTCGTGAGCTTTCCACTTAGTTTCGACACCAGAGGGTCGTCGCTTGGATGAGCTTCCTGCTCGGTGCGAGGGGTTGCCGGAGATCATCACTCAATTAAGTCCTAGAGGGGCCTTTGTCCCCCTTACCAGTTGTGAACTTTCCCCTTGGTGTCGACAACAAAGGGTAGTCGCTTAGGTGAGCTTCCTGCTCAGTGTGAGGGGGCGGCAGAGATCGTCGCTCAATTAAGGTGTAGAGGGACCTTTGTCCTCCTTACCGATTTTTTGTCTTCAAGGGCCTGCACCATAGATTGAATTAGAAAGCAATTGCAATATTATAAAAAAAGCAAAACTTGTAGGTGCACACATGTTTGTGCCCGAGCGAAAAAACGCGCCCGTGCGAAAAAATCACTGACGGACAGAAAAATCACGTCCGGACGAAAAAATCGCGGTCGAACGAAAAAATCGGCCCGGGCAAAAAAAACGCGCCCGGGCGAAAAAAACGCGCTCGGGTGTAAAAAGTCGTGCACGAGCGAAAAAACCGCTCCCCGGCGAAAAAAATGCGCCCGGGTGAAAAACCCTGTGCCTGGGCGAAAAATGCTAGCCCGGGCGATTTTGCGGCTTGCTTCTCAACAATAGAGAAACTCGGTAAAGTAGAAAAAATGGTAGATTTGCGGGAGGGCCTCTCTGCTCTACTCCCCCCGATCTTCCTGTATCCGGCTTCTGTGGTGTCCTTGAGAGCCGTGCCATGCCCATGCTGCGATTGCTACAAATAACAGAGTCGGGCAGCCTCTTGATCCCCTCGTACAACTCCTATCTCTTCGGGAGTAATAAATTTCTTCGCTAGATTCATGATGAAGGGGATTGCGTCGAACAAGGTTTGGAGCGGGCGGCCGGTGATGAGGTTGTTTGCTGAGTTGGAGTCGACTACTACGAATTGGACATTGTGCGTGACTTGCTTTGGGAACTCTCCTAGGGTGATCAAAAGACTGATTGTTCCTGCACCAAAATGGGGTTGTTATCAAAGCCATTTAATGGCCTTGTCGTTGGATTAAGATGCTCCTTTGCGATCTTCATATTACGGAGGGTGGATGTGAAAAGGACATATACCAAGCTTCCACAGTCAATCAGTATCCTTTTAACCATGAAGCAGGGGTCGCCGATTTCCGCACTGATGACCGGGGAAGGGGTGGGGGGTCTTGGTGCGGCAGACACAGTCCTTCTAAATCTTCATCCCCAAAGCTAATACCGGTGCTCCTCCGCGCCTCCTGGTTTTCAGGGTCTTTCTCGAGCTGGGAAATGGAGAAAATTTGTGCAGAGGAGAAGGTTGACCCAACTATGGTTATCACTTCCCCTATCATTTGCCTTCCCCTTGCGCCCCTGGTGAGCGGGAGGTTGATCCCTTCCTGGCTGAGATGACGCGGGCCGGTTCGACACTTGGTTTTATAGGAACCCCCATGGTGTCCCTGTTGGATGAGGCGCTTGATCTTCTCCTTCAACCGTTTGTACTCTTCAGTGCTATCCCCGTGCCCACTATGGTTATCACAATACTGCATATGATCTCCCCTGTTCTGGGGGAGTGGCTTGGGACTTCGGAGTTCGTCGGAGTCACAGATGACCATGAGAACGTTTGCCCGGGTGGTGTTCTGGGGAATATAGTTTTGGTGCTGGCATGGGCCTTGATTCCATCGAGGGGTTATCGCGGTGCTCGTCGCTCTTCCTTGGAGCTGTTGGTGGTGGCTCCTGCCCCTCTTCCTTTTCGAGTTCCCCTCGAACTGCCGGCGGTGTGCCTCGATTGCCTCGTCAACCGCTATCTGCGCTTCGACCCTGTGTACTAGGTCTTCATAGCTGGGAACAGTCTTCCACATTAGTGTGAAGTAGAACCCACTAGGGCGGAGAACCCTGAGGAAAACTCTGCGCAGAAGTCCTTGAGCATTTCCCCCTCGTTTTGAAGGATCCCGGAGAGGTGAGAGGGGTCTCTGATGATTCGACGATTGACTATAAATTGGTCATGAATTGCCGTGTTAGCTCCACGAAGTTGTTGATCTCCCCTTATTTTAGGAAATGGAATCAAGTGCAAGCTTGTTCTTTTAAATTTGTCAGGAATACTTGACACAAGAGCTGATCAGGAGCGTTGTAGATACATATGATTGTTGCGAAATGGTTGACATGCTCTATGAGATCATCCGTCCCATCAAAAGCCTCAAAGTTTGGTAACTTAAACTTGTTTGGAAAAGGATGAGCGAGAACCTGCGGAGCCAGAGGGGAGCCATGGTAAAAGGGTGTCGTGCACTCGAGGCCCGACGCTTGCCATGCCCGTATTATTCTTTGATCATATTCCTCATTTCCTCGCTAGTGAGTCTTCTATTAGCCTGCCCGACATCCACTTTTACCTGGAGGGGATTAAGCTGTGCGTGTCCACGAGGTCCCTCCCGGGGCACAGGGAGCTAGCAGCGTCAGATTGCTCATCCACGAAGGGATATTCTAGGAGAGATGCGTCTTCAGGTGGGATGCGGTTCAGGTATAATGACGAATGTTCTCTCACAGTGATCGCAGGGTCGGGAGCACGATGAGCTCCTAAATCCCACAGTATGCAACTTCTTTAGTACTACAGCCAGGCGCTCATCTATATTATGGACACGCTCTTCCATAGATGTTACTGGCGCGACCATGGCCTCCTCAAGAAGCGGCATGTTGCTAGTGGGGGAGTTGGCAGGGGCCAAATTGACCCGCTCCACGGGAGTTGCTCCATTGGTGGCGCAGACACTCCTTGCCATTGCTATTGGTTAGGAGCACTTGTGCGGAGCAAGTGTTGCTCTCAGAGATTCTTTGGAGGGTTGAGAACGCTTTCCCATAGGTGGCGCCAAACTGTTGCTTAGCGCTGTCCCGGTATAGAAGAATCGAACTGCCTTAACTCGAGAGTGAGTCAAGCACACAAACAGTTGAAAGTGAACCAACAACAAGAACGACAACATTTTACGTGTAAATGCCCGAAAAGGGAAAAAACCACGGGGCGTTTCGGTACCGTCAAATCCACTAATTTGTATGCGGTTACAAGTGTTAGAATCTTCAGGAGGGTGACAGCCCATCGCTCCGCTTACAAGTACTTGAAAGAGAAAAGTGCAAAGTTTTCCTTGGCGCTTGCAGGAATGGCTTCTGGAGTTGTCACTAGAGCAGGAACCATGTCAAGAGAGCATATATATTACCATCCTTTGTGAAACCGACGGACAACTACTTGTAAGTAATATAAACTAATTTTTAAATAAATTAGGTAATATTTTTATGTCATAAAAAGTGTAGGGGACTACTTGTTTCACCTCTCTTTGACGATGGGATTTCAAAACCACCAATGGAGAATGAAAAAAACGCTTTATGACCCAGAGGATCATAATCTATTAATCCTAGAGTATTATATATGTTATGTCTATATATTATTATTATATATATACCATGTGAATAAAAATTATGGACTTTGTTTCTGATTCGATCTCTAAAAGATGGAAAGCGGTTAGAACAAGTCAAGGGTTTTCTATACTTTGGAGCAAGCAGGAGGAAAATCTTGAACCTGGCGAACAAATTCCATAATTGTACGGCGAAGTTTCTATTTTTTCGCGGCAACTTTGGCTGTCTCAACACCACGTAGCGAAAAGAAGATGATATGCACAGATCATATCACGAATTTAGCATGTAGTTGAAAAGTAAGGGTTATTTGAGCGTGAGAGTGAGCAGAGTAAACACTTGAATGAGAGAGAGCATAGTGAATACTTGAGGGAGAGAGCGAGCAGAGTGAACACTTGAGGAAGAGAGTAAGTAGAGTGCCAAGTCTTTGCCGGAAAACCTCAGAGCTATCTCTTCTCTTCTTGGTCGCTTGTCTTCAATTGAAGGCCTTTAGGCCTTTTTATAGTTTTTTGGGGGGTTTTGCTGGTACTTGCGTCCTCTTGGGATTTGAACTGGCGAATGAGGATGGAAGATTCTTGTACTTCTATCATCAATTTTCTGAAGATGACGTCAATACCCCCGGGCGGTCTGGGCAATCTGGGCGGCCCGGGTAGGTTCGCCGGAATTGGCGGTGGCGGGAGGCTGCGGCGTGTCGCAGGTGTGCGTGCCGGGCGCACTCACGTGGGTGTTGGGCGCTGTGTGTGGGTGTGTTGCGTGCGCGCACACGCTTGGAGCGCATGCGTGTAGATGCGCCACGTGCACGCGTTATGCGGCTTGCGTGCCCGTCTTGTGAGTGCGTGCCCGGCGTGCCATGCGTGAAGCCTTTGCGGGCGTGCTCTCCGAGCGTTTCAGGTTCCGTTTGAGGAACCGAACGAACTCGGGATTATGCGAGGAAGAGCTTGCTTGACTATTGCGGATTCTGATGATTACGATTCACACACACACACACATATGCATATAATTTTGCTTCCTCAATTATTTTGATGGTTTTCAAGAAACTTTCTATCAGGTTGCAGATGAGTTAATCCTGGAGAAGACATTGTGCCCCCTTGGTGTGATTTTGATTGTTTTTGAGTCGCGACCGGATGCCTTAGTGCAGGTAAAAAACTTATCTTGCACATTTTCACTACATGTTTCATATTGATAAATATGGATTTAATAACTGTACATTGCTTTCAAGTTTGAACCGACATTATTCTGGAGATGAAGTTCATGTAATTGTTGCATTACGACAATGTTGCTTCTGAGTGTGAAAAAGGGATTTTCAATCTTGAGTTCTTTTGTAATTGTTGCATTACGACCAGTTTGTTAGAACAATTTCATTATTGGGTACCTAGATTTTATTTTCAGTTACTGTTAATGTTTGATATGTTTTCCTTGGATTAAGATCTGTCTGGAGAAAATTTGGTTGACTTCTTTGTACCATGAATTTCATGGGACTAAATTAATAAAGCAATCACACTACAATTATTGAATTAGTAGCTTTAACAAAATCTTCAGAACAATTGTTGAAAACAGTTTTTGTTTTTAAATTTTTAACACTAAACTTTTGTGCATAAAATATCCTTTTCAATGCAAATGTTGCTTTTGGATTCAGTTTGAATTGCGCTAAATCAGCCGGATAAAAAGGTACTGTATACGTCAAGCAATTGTTGTAAGTTACATTTTCTTTCATAACAAAAATTGTCTGAAGGTAAACTATATTTACACGGTTTTTCAAAGAACGTATTCCTTGTTTCAATAAAAGATCTAATTACATTTGTCAAGTGTTGAGAATACACTTCTATATTGTGAAATTCATGTAGCATTGTCCACTTATATATGCCCCGCGCCTCTTCACCTATAACCAATTAGGTTTATGTCAGATTATTAGGTTCTAACTTAGCATTAGGATAGACTAGGTCCAATGATTCACTCCCACACGTCAGGGGATGTGTTGAATTTTTTTTTCACGTGCTACAGGCCAAAGACCATGCGCACATGTGTGTGTGAGTATTTTGAAAATAGAGTCTCACACAAGGAAGTTTTTGTAGTCTTACGCAGTTAATATAGTTCTTAGGCTCCATCTTCTATTAGCAATAAGATGATTAATGAAGCTACTCGCAAAGATTAAAGAGGTCTCGGGGCTGGTTATTAATAGAGCCAAGCGTAGCTTCATTCTATCTGCAAACATGGATGTTGTTAGAAAATATTAGAAAACATGATGTATTGGCCCATTAATAAGGCCAATATATGAGTTAGTGCTTAGTCCCACATTGTTTGTATAGGTAAGTTTTCCTCTCCTCTCTCTTATATATTTGTACTCATACTTGTATTTTGGTATTCAAGAAGTATGTGCAAGGTTTGAACCTTTCTTTACATGGTATCAGTGCCATACGGTCCGGCCTATTTTTCTCAAACCGCTCAGTTCTCCTGTTAATCGGGCGGCTTGCGTTCCTGTCTAACCGCAAGGTTTTGCAGCTTCTCCTTTTTATACCCGCCTCCATCCCCTCTCCCGTGGATCCACCTCCTTCTCATCTACACTCCTTTATAGCCTCCCCTATCTCTGGCACGTGGACCCCACTCCCATACAGATTGGTCTTCTTAACCGTCACGGGTTTCTTTCTACCCGCTGCGGCTTCCCTTGTTAGCCGGGTAGCTTCTTTCTTCTCGCGGTTACTTTCTACCATCCGGCTTCCCGCTCAACCCGCTGCGACCCGTGTCTATCCGTTGCGGTCTCTTCCCAAAGTTTTTTGTTGCGGTCTCTTTGCCGCACGGTTTACTCCTTGTTGCGGGGAGCTCGCCTGTTACAGAGCTACACGACGACGAGCTTCTTTGGAAAGTTTACACGCGTCGAGCGTGTATATCAGAGGGGACCGCCATTACCGCAGTAGATAATTAATCAATTACGGGACGTTATTTGTTTCTTTATTTGTTTGCGCCAATTATGAGCGTTATTTGTTGCTTTATTTGCTTGCGTCATTTTTAGTAATTTGTATTTCCTAAATTAAGTTATTTCCTTTTGTATTCACTACTCATCACTATAAGAGAACATCTAAGCCTTGTATTAGAACCATCTTGGATGAATTTTATGTTTTCTCTTCTCTATCCCTAATACCCCCTCTCTACCTCCCCTCTCCATCTCTCGTCTCTTATCTCTCCGCTCCCCTCCCTCTCACTCGGCTCTGCAACAAAGTGGTCCGACCTGCCCTCTCCGCCCGCCTCCAGCCGCCGGAGAACCAGCCCCCCTTGTCCCGTACCGCCGCAGCCGTTCGCCGCCGCATTCCGCGGACCCCTTCCCCGCGACGCTGAGTGCTCGGCCGCCGCTGTTGCCTCCTAGTAGGCCGTTGTTTCCCGTTCGCCCTCATGACCCCCAACACTCGTTCAACTGTGGATCTTCAGCAGGAGGACACCGCCGTTGAGGCCCTCCGCCGCGTCGAAGCCTAGGAAGCCCTCGTCGCCTCCATGCACGCCTCCATCCTCGCCCTTCATGCCAAGTTTGATGCGCTCCAACCGCCCTCCGCCTCGACCACCAGCGGATCCCCAGGCTCGGGCCCCGACGGGTCCCTCCTCGGGGCGTCACCGTTTCCGCCCATCGAGGAGACCCCGGCCTGGGGACCTCCCTAGCTTCGCCGGCGTAGATCCGATGGGGTGGATCGCCAAAGCGGAACAGTATTTCGACCTCAATCACAATCCCGACCACGACAAGTTCTCTACCGCCGTCGTGGGACTCGACGGCTCCGCCAATACATTGGGCATGATGGTTCCGCCAGACCAACCAGTCCATCTCATGGTCGACACTCAAGCAAGAGATGATAGGCCGCTACGACACCCGCTACTCGGGCTCCGCTATCGAACGACTGTGTGGGGTACGCCAACTCGGTACACTGGATGACTACATTGATGAGTTCGTGGCCCTCGTCACCCATGTTCCAGGCTTACCACCGGATCACTACCTCAGCTTCTTCATGCAGGGCCTCTTGACCCACATCCGCTCCCGGCTTCGCACGCATCACCCCCGGACGGTGTCCGAAGCCCTGGACATGGCCCGCCTCGTAGAGGTGTATTTGGCTCCTCGACACACACCACCTCCAGGCATACACCCGCCGGGGGGTCGGCCTTGGCAGATCGCCACCACAGAGCCGCCAGCCCCTTCGGTTGCCCCAGCTGCTCGGCCAGCTCGTCTGGCCTCCCCTCAGCAGTTCTCCAACCATGAGTTCGATGAGCTCCGTCGCAAAGGGTTGTGTTTCTGCTGCCGACAACCCTACTCCGCGACCCACGTCTGCACGGTCAAGGAGTTCCGGGCCATCATCGGCGATGCCGAACCAGAGATCACCTTGGCCGATTTCGAGGACCTAGAGATCACAGAGGAGGACGCCACCGACGGCACAGGCGTCGCGACTTTCCATCAGTTGGAGCTTCCTTGTTTTTCCGTGGGTGGCATTTCTGGGCCGCAAACAATGAAATTGGTCGGCAAACTGGGCGACCGCCACATTATTGTCATGGTGGACAGCGGGGCGAGCCATAATTTCCTCTCCGCTCATCTGGCACACCAGCTCCGACTACTGATGGAACCCACGCCAGACTTCATGGTCAGTTTGGGCGATAGCCGCCGGTGAGCGGTCTAGGGCCGCCGCCCCTCCATTCCCCTTTCAACGGGCCCTCACTCGGTGACGACGGATTTCTAAATCTTCAGCCTCGACGGAATCGACGCTATCTTAGGAGTGGCGTGACTCTGCACACTGGGGGACGTATGGGTCAACTGGAAAACTATGACGATGCGGTTTCTCCAGGACGGTCGGGAGTGCTGCCTGGTGGGGGATGCAGCCCTACTCCGTGCTCCCGTCTCCTCCCGCACGATTCAGAGGACGACGGACGTCGAGTTTTCAACATGGCTCTGGTCTATCACGGACGTGGCCCCATCGACCCCGGCACCACCTTCGGATATGCAGGACCTCCTGTCGGAGTTTGCGAACCTCTTCACGACACCATTAGGCTTACCACCAGCCCGGCCACACGACCATGCCATCCCTCTCCAACCCTACGTGTCGGTGATATCAGTCCGCCCTTATCGCTATGGGCACGTGCAGAAGGACGAGATCGAGCGGCTCTTCCACGACATGCTGATAGGGGGCCTCATCCGCCCCAGTGCGAGCCTCTTTTCTAGCCCGGTACTCTTGGTCAGAAAGAAGGACGGCAGCTGACGCTTCTGTGTGTACTATCGGGAGCTCAACAAAGCAACCGTTCTAGATAAGTACCCGATACGGTGATCCAGGAGCTTCTGGATGAGCTCCACGACGCCACAGTTTTCACCAAGTTGGACCTCCGTGCCGGCTACCACCAGATTCGTGTTCGGCTGGCCTACGTCGCCAAGACGGCCTTCCGGACCCATGACGGCCACTACGAGTTCCTAGTTATGCCTTTCAGCCTGACCAATGCACCAGCAACCTTCCAGGACACGATGAACGACATATTCCGACTGGTACTTCGCCACCATGTACTTGTTTTTTTCGATGACATCTTGGTCTACAGTTCTTCGTGGAAGGAGCACCTACAACACGTTCGACAAACATTGGCGACTCTCCAGCACCACCACCTCAAACTCCACCTGACGAAGTGCTCTTTCGGGGTTCCATAGGTGTGTTACTTGGGGCATACCATCTCCGCAGCAGGAGTTGCGATGGATAGCGACAAGATCGAGGCGGTCATCCGATGGCCAACCCCGTCGTCTCTCCGTGATGTGCGAGGATTCCGGGGCCTGACGGGGTACTATCTACGGTTCATTTAGGGATACAACACGATAGCCCGACCCCTCACCCAGATTCTCTAGAAAGCGACCGAAGGCCCCTTCGAATGGCCGGCAGCGGCCGCCGCCGCTTTCACCGCTCTCCAACAGGCCTTGGTTCGTGCCCCAGTGCTAGCTATGCCGGATTTTTCCCAACCCTTACTCGTGGAGTGCGACGCGTCGGGTGTCGGCGTGGGGGCTGTTCTCATGCAAGCCGGGCACTCGGTGGCCTATTTCAGCCGCGCATTCTCGGATACCATTCGCAGCTGATCAAAATATGATAACGAGCTCATGGGCCTCATCCTCGCGGTACAACATTGGAGGCCCTACCTACTAGGCCGACGATTCGTGGTTCGCACCGACCACCATAGCCTTCGCTACCTCCTCCAACAGAAGATTGCCACGCCCGCTCAACAGGCGTGGGTGGCCAAGCTACTGGGTTATGAATTCAGCATCGAGTTCCGGCCAGGGAAGGCAAACCGTGCAGCCGACGCTCTCTCACGCAACCTCATGCTTGCAGCCATCTCCCGGTCAGTGTGGGAGGACGCAGACACCCTTCAAAAGGTAGTGGAGGCAGACCAAGCACTGAACAAGATTCAGATGGCCCTCATCATAGATGACACCGCCCACCCACCGTTCTCCTTGGTAGATGGCCGCCTACTCTTCAAAGGCCGCCTCGTGCTCGCCCCTTCCTCCCCGAGCATTCCTCGATTACTGGCTGAGTTCCATGCATCCCCGACAGGAGGACATGCCAGGGCGTACCAGACGTATCGACGGCTAGCGGCCTCACTTTATTGGCCTCACATGTTCCGACAGGTCAAAGTCTTCGTGTCCGCCTGCCTCATTTGCCAAAAGGCCAAGTATGAAGCCGTTTTTCCGGGGGTCTACTCCAGCTGCTGCCTATTCCCGACCGCATTTGGGACGACGTCGCCATGGACTTCATCACTCGGCTGCCCCGCTCTCAGGGATTCGACTGCATCTTAGTCGTAGTAAACCGGCTCTCGAAGTATGCGCACTTCATTCCCCTCCGTCATCCTTACACGACAGCCACAGTCGTCGACAACTTCATTCAGGGGGTCGTACGCCTTCACGAGTTTCCCGATCGATCGTCAGCGACCGAGACCCACTCTTCTTGAGCGCCTTCTGGACTACACTATTCGCCTACAGGGCACTCGTCTCCGCATGAGGACGACATACCATCCCCAGACCGAAGGCCAGTCAGAGGTGCTCAATCGGTGCTTGGAGACATATCTCCGCTACTTCGTGGGAGAGCAGCCGCGTAGCTGGGACAAGTGGCTCGGGTGGGCCGAATACTCATACAACACCACCCACCACCAGACGGCCGACATCACC
The DNA here is from genome assembly GCA_039583875.1 of Platanthera guangdongensis. Taxonomy (NCBI): domain Eukaryota; kingdom Viridiplantae; phylum Streptophyta; class Magnoliopsida; order Asparagales; family Orchidaceae; genus Platanthera; species Platanthera guangdongensis. The sequence continues at coordinate 907,815 of CM077160.1, forward strand.
CCGTTTGAGGCCGTTTACGGTCGTTCCCCTCCGTCCATCGTTCCCCACCTTCCAGGGGAGTGCCAAGTGGAGAGCCTGACATCAGCTCTGCGCGACCGGGATACTATTTTGGATCACTTGAAGCACCACCTCTGACGGGCCCAACAGAAGGTGGTCTCTTTCGCCAACAGGAAACGACATGATCTCTCTTTTGAAGTAGGGGAGAAGGTCTTCATCAAACTCAACCCATACCGCCAGCTTTCGGTGGCCCGACCACCATGCCCAAAATTGGCCGCCCGCTTCTTCGGGCCATTCGAGGTCCTTGCACGCATCAGAGCAGTAGCCTACCGCATTCGCCTTCCGGACGGGAGCCACATCCACCCAGTCTTCCATGTTTCGCAGCTGCGGCGCGCGGTGGGCGAACACGCCACCGCGGATCGCCTTCCGGCCGACTTCGACCTTTCCGGAGACGTGCCTTAATACCCCGCCTCGATCCTCAATCAACGATGTCGCACCCCAGGGGACCCTACGACCGACGAAGTTCTGGTGGATTGGACTGGGCACCCTGACTCAGATGCAACGTGGCTCCCCAGGGATGATTTCCGTCGCCAGTTCCCCGACTACTTCCTTGAGGACAAGACACAGTTTCCAGACTTCGGCATTGTTACAGAGCTACACGACGACGAGCCTCTTTGGAAAGTTTACACGCGTCGAGCGCATATATCGGAGGGGACACGCAGGAGATAATTAATCAATTACGGGACGTTATTTGTTTCTTTATTTGTTTGCTCCAATTATGGGCGTTATTTGTTGTTTTTTTTGCTTGTGTCATTTTTAGTAATTTGTATTTCCTAAATTAAGTTATTTCCTTTTGTATTCGCTCCTCATCACTATAAGAGGACGTGTAAGCCTTGTATTAAAACCATCTCATATGAATGTTATGTTTTCTCTTCTCTATCCCTAATCCCCTCTCTCTCTCTACCTCCCCTCTCTATCTCTCGTCTCTTATCTCTTCGCTCCCCTCCTTCTTACTCGGCTCTGCAACATCGCCTCTCTCTTGTCAACTGCCTTGGCTCTTCTCGCTTCACGGATTTCTCTGCTATTTGCGCGGACTGTCTTTCCGCTCCGGTGCGGTTTGCTTATAACCGCACGGTCTGGTGCCTATTCGCTGCGGTTGCTCTTGGTGCGGTCTGCTCTTAGCCGCCCAAACTTGTTCCTATTCGCTTGCGGTCTGCTCCTAGCCGCCCGGACTAGTTCCTGTTTGCTTGCGGTCTGCTACTCACCGCCCGACTACTTCCTGTTTGTCGTGTTTTTCGGCCTGTTGCGGTCTTCCTCTAACCGCACAGACTCGCCCTTGCTACCGGTCTGTTTCAGGCTTCTAACTTCTCTAGTCGCTGCCCGCCTAGGACTCTTGCCCTCTTCTTCAAACCGCTGCGGTCTCATGGCGTCCGAGAACTCCAACTCCTCCTCTGTTCTTCCTGATCGTGTTGCGGCTCCAGTTTTCGAGCTTCACGATGAACTTCGCATTACTACTACCTCTCTCAGTGGGAAACGTAATTTTGTCGAGGGGGTTCACTCGGTTCGTCGTGTCCTGCCGACAAAAGGTCTTCTTCAACACCTCACAAAGGTTATGCCAACCGCTCCCACCGATGAGTTGCTCCGCGATGATGGTCGCGTCCAATCTTGGCTACTCAAATCTATGGACACTGAGTCCTATCGGATGGCTATGTATCATGACACGACGAAGACCATGTGGGAGGAACTACATTCGTTTTACTCGGGCCAGAATAGTTTGCAACAACTATTCGACATTATCTTGGATCTTCAAAATCTAGATCCCGGGGGTCCTAGTGATATGATCTCCTTTGTTGCTAAAGCCAAGACCCTGTTGGAGGCCTGGATCCAGCATCAGCCTCCTACTACAGATCTGACCACTTAGTGGGCCCAGAAAGAGGCTGTCGGGATTGCGATGATAATGTCTCGGGTCCTCTCTCACTTGCACAGTGTTCGGGCCCAGATTCTCTCCTCTACAACCACACTATCTTTATCTGATGTGTGCTCTATTCTTCTGAAGGTCACCCCACCCCCGGATACTCCTATTACTCTCTCCAGCGCTCCTACAACACTCTTCACCAGCTCCGCATGCTCGTGGGTCCTCAGCCCGTGGCGGCCGTAACACGACTTGGGGACGCGGTTGGTCTGACAAACCTCTGTTTAAGTACACCTATTGTGACTGAGATCACCCCTCGCAAACATGACCTGCCACCACATCTTGCTGCCGCTGCTCTGGCTGATTCTCCTGCTACTCCTGCCGCTCCTGCCCCGGACTCTGCTGCCTTTGCTCGGGCAGACATTGATGCTCTACGCACTCAGCTCCAACACCTGCAAGTGGTGATTTCTCGCTCGTCTGGCTTTGCCGCCTCTATTTTCAATGAAGGTATTTCTTGTCTCTCGCAAAGCTCTCACTGGATTGTGGACGTGGGTGTCACACATCACATCACTTCGCAACGCCCTCCGTAATACTCAGTGACTGCTTAACCCGAGTTCATAACAGTGGTAAATGGTGATACCACCCCCGTCTCTGGTGCAGCTGATATACTCCTCACGCCCACTCTGTCTTTGACCTCTGCTCTTCATGTTCCCGATTCCCCATTTAACCTATTCTCCGTTAGCCGCCTTACACAAGACCTCAATTGATGTGTTTCTTTCTCACCCTCTACCTTTGTGGTGCATGATCAGAACACACAGAATATCATTGGTAAGGGACGACTGTCAAATGGGCTATACCACCTCGATGGCCCTCCTGCCTTTTCCGCTGTTTCTACTACCGACTGACATCGTCGTCTCGGGCATGCTCCCCTTCAGACTCTCAAGAAAGCTCTTCCAGATGTCTCTCTGCATTAGTTCTCTTGTGAGTCGTGTATCTTTGGCAAACAATATTGTGTTTCTTTTTCTCCTAATTGTACTCGGACTTGTACTCCATTTGCATTAGTACATTCTGATATTTGGGTCCCTTATAAAACCACTAGTATGTTTGGTTATCGTTATTTTGTCATCTTTATTGATGATTATTCACGCTTAACCTGGTTGTATTTCGGGATCGTACTGAACTTACCACTACATTGCGTGCCTTCCTTAGTAAAATACGTACACAGTTCCCCTCTCTTTTAAAGGTTATTCGTACGGATGACGCTAAGGAATACACTATCCATACATTTGTGAACTTATGCATTGAGTTCTGTATTATACATCAAACCTCATGTGCTTATATATCTCAACAAAATGGTGTGGCAGAGCGGAAGAATCACCATCTTCTTGATGTGGCGCAGTCCCTCATGCTTCAAATGCATGTTCCTACTCAGTTTTGGAACTTTACTGTCTCTACGACATGACACCTCATCAATCGCATGCCTTCTTCCGTGCTCGATCATGCCACTCCGTTTAGCCTTCTCTTTCCGTCTCAATCACCGTTTACACTCACGGCTCGTGTGTTCGGGTATACCTGCTATGTTCATAATCTCGGTCCAATCACGGATAAGTTTGCTCCTCAGGCCCGCAAGTGTATGTTTCTCGGTTACTCTCAGACACAGAAAGACAATGTGTGTTATTCTCCGCCTCATGACAAAATCATTATCTCTGCTGATGTCACCTTTCAGGAGGCTCAACCATTTTACAACTCATCGTCTGACATTGCTCCTCTTTTCTCCCCTCCAGTTTCTCGACCGACTGTTCCGTCACGTCTTCTTTACCACCGCTACTTTCAACCCCTCCTCCGGCACATGCTCCGCCTTCACCATCCAAGCCACCCCTTATTCTTGTCTACACTCGTCGTATCCCGGTCTCTGGAGCTCTACAACAGCCTCCCTGTACCAGTGCTATCCCGCAGACTGATGATCCAACATCATCTACGAGCACGCGAAGTAGAAGCTCGAGCAGGGGCTGCAGGGGCACCTGAAGAAACTCAACAATACGCTCGGTCATGTTGTGCTGTTGGCGAATCAGCTCCTCCATTTGCAAATGCTGCGCGTAGTGGTCGGGATAATCCTCCGCGAAACTCCTACGATGCGGGGCATGGGCAAAAGAAGGCGATGGGCCCAATGGCATGGAATGGACATGAACGACATCGCCGGACCGGCGGGACTCAGAAGAGGATCCCGCATCAGCGGAAGAAGCCCTAGCTGGCTGCTCACGCTCCACAGTACGAACAAAGAAACGCCACGTACCGCCAGAAGAGACACGACGCACCAACCTAAAGGAGGTTATCATGGCCGCAAAAATGAAAACACCGCGGGAAATGGGAGTCATGGCAGGCAAAGCGTCAAAGACTCCTAATCCCTTGGCGATTCGCGTAATAAAATGCGAACCACCGATGGATTTCAAGGGTATGTACGTGGCCTGGTGAAGGGAATAGTCCGCTAGAACACGGCCTAGGTGTAGAGGAACGCTGTGCTGCATGCTGTAGAGATAGAGAAGATCCGACCATCCTGCTACATTCTGGCTCATTGCGCGGGCATTGATACTATGCCCGATCAAATGCTGAACATAGCGGAGGGCAGGCGAGGTGATGCGGGAGGATTTGGCCGAACGCGCCTCGTACTGCTGCGTCAACCCGGTGATCTCCTGCCAGAATGCATGAGGAGATACACCAGTGGGGAATTCATGGGGTCGATACAGAACATCAGACTCCATGAGCTCCTCAGTGGTGTATATCCCGGCATGTACGACAAGCATTCCCACACCGAAGGTGTAGGGACGGGAGTTCATCCGAAATGACACAGAAGTGGACTCCCCAGTAACTGCGTCACGTCGCTCTAAGACGCGGAAGGTGGAAAGGAACTCAAGAGAGTTCACGAAATCCCGTCTCCACAATGGAAAAAAGATGACTCCATGAACCCACATCGAGTAAGCGATCCACTTCCAGCTTTAGGCCAACAACCGCGAGTTCATCGTCCGACACAAAGCGAAAATCCAAAAACGGTTTTTGGACAAGGCGATCAAACCTCGTTATCATCTCCAGCCGCCCGAAACGGAGCATCCTTTCTAACTCTTCAGAATCCACCTGAGCATCCGGAGCACCTTCCTGCTCATCCAGAACCATATTCCGGGTAGAGGAGGAAGAAGCACCACCCTTGCCGCGCAAACAAGCTAACCACTTTCTTGAAAGGACTCATGGCGATGAAGAGAAAAGAAAGTGAAAGAGAAAGAGAGGAAAATGAGGGAAGAGGAGGAAGAGGAGGAAGAATTTTCGCCGGAGAAGAAAGGGGCGAAGCAGTCGCTCGAGTAGACGCACGGGATTAGGGCCAGCGTGCGTCAAAACGCCCGTGATGCAGGCCCAAGGTTTCGACAGATTAAACTACGCGTTCTTCTGTTAGACAATTTAATTAAATCTCTAGTGCGCGGTTTCTCTACTTAGTACTATCAAATACTCAAACATTAAGAGACACAAATTCCACAACCATCAACGCAAAGGGACGCAACCCCTTTTATAGATTGAACAAGGGCTATAGGCCAATGTTCGCTCAAGCGAAAAGGACCCACACGATCCGGACAGTTAGCTATTCAAATTAGAATATGCGCAAGCAATTCACAATTCCAATAAAGAAAGTTCCAGACTAAATTAGTGATTAAAATGAAGTCCTAATTTTAATCCCAAATTAATTAAAATGAGGGTTTACCAAATCACTTGAGTACAAGGAGAAATCAAAGGTGATGAACCCGATTTATTCAAGTGTTCACGAGATCTACCCGCTCCAAGTTATATGAAAAATATTCGGGAAATATATGCTTAAAAATTCAGATTTTAATAAACGCTAATTTCAATATAAATCCGGACTAAAAACTAGCCTTCTAATTCCACCAAAACCTCACAAAATAAGTTAGAAGAAATCACACAAAGAGGTGTAGGAATCGTTACCCAAATCCCAAGAAAACCTTCCACAGAGATGAGTGGAGGAACACACGTTGACGGTGGTATATTCTCTATTTCCACGCAGAAATCTTCGAATCCGCACCGGACGATGAAGACGCTCGCCGTTTTTCTCCTTTTGACAAACCCTTGGAGAGGGAGGAGGAGGAGGAGGAGGAGGGAGGGGGGAAGGTGGCCGAGCCACTAAGAGTCGGAGAGATAGAAGGCCGGCGGCCAAGAGAGAAGAGAAAGGGGAGAATTTCTCAAAGAGGAAGGAGAAAGGAGAGGGAAAATTCAAAATTTGAATTCATAGGATTTCTTCTTTCATTCTCTAATTATTCCTTCATAACCATGGCTATATATAGCCTACACCACTCAATCATCATCCATTCAAAATTCAAAAGAAATTATGATGGTTATATGCACCCATCATAATACATGAAATGAAAATACAATACATGAAATTAAACAATTCACTAACTAAATAAAATGCATGAAATAAGTACTTTTTAAATAGAATGCTTAAAATAAAATTGATAAAATATATAATTATAATTATGTAATTTATAATTATATATTTTATTTATTGGCGGCGACGAACGTCGAGAAAAACATGTAGCGGTGACGGCGTTGGCGAAGAAACATCGTGGTAGACTCCCATCTTCGAGCTTGCGGCAACGACCATCCCAATCCACGAACTCTCGATGTCGTAGATCCACAGCCGCATCAGCATCGTCACCATCAATCCTCCCCCGCTCAAATCACTCATCACCGATGAGTGGCCCGTGAGGGGGAACCGTCGAAAGCAGCAACAACATGAGACAAATATGACCCCGCAATCCGTGTCTTCGTAGCATGAACATCCCATATCACTGAGAACCTGTCTGGCAACAAACAACAAGACTTTCGAGAAAACTCGAAAGGGTATCAATCAAAAGAAAATAAACAAGAATCTTACCGACCGGTTCAAGAACCAAGGAGTCAACATGGAAAATAGACACGATAGTACTAACACTCCCATCCCAAGAGAATATTTAGTGGTAGGAAGAGACGACGGAGAAATGCGCTCAAGTGGAACAGAGACGTACAGTAAAAAGTCTGGAAACTTGAAATAAAGTGAAACACCATGTGCTATATAAAAATCTAAAGTAAAAACATAAAATCAACGTTCTTCATAATCACGGATGGGTCGGCGTTCCTACATATTAATTTATTAACAGAGCCAGAAGGCATCTGCTCGGGACTGACCAGACTAAACCCAAATCACTATATCTAGCATCAGACAGTCTCAAAAAGAAGTAGAAGTGCATGCGATAAAAACTTAAAATGAATCACTAATGGCCTAGATACATGAGGAGAGAATCCATGTGCTACATGACTTGGCCCAAGAGCAGAAGATAAGGGGGTAAGTCAGGTGGTACGGGAGCCTTGTAATCAGAGATAATTTTTATGGCACCGACACCGCAGTCTTAATTTCAATTTTAATATTTTCACGCTTGGCATGAATATATGCCAAGGAGAACCGCACATCATAACCAATATAGTTGGATGCCCCCGAATGTGCAAAGGTATGCGAGCGAAACAACTCAAGAGACCCAACTATAGTCGCTAACGTGGGGAAATGAGGGTCATCAAATGACGGCGGGTAAATGCGTGCGATCGGGTGTGGTATATAAGTATGTATAATGGACACCACATCCAGAGGCACAGTCGCCAAAGAAATAGAGTCATTCGTAGTAGGGGACGGAACCGTAGACGGACACGCAAAAAAAGGAGCTGCCAAAAGTGACACGTAGTCATGACTATGAGGTGCGGTGAATAGTCCAAATACTAGTGCGTGCAATATAGTAATATCTACACAATGAGTTAACGTCAAAGTAGGAGCTAATAAAGTGGGTGTGACACAACAACTCAGACTAGGGATACCGGTTCCACGTCCTAAAAAGTCATCTAAGACAGGCAAATAAATAGGGGGAAGGGTTGGTAAAATCAAACCCGGGATAAAATCCAAATCAGTAAAAAATTTCACCCAATGTTGACGACATCAAAGAAATCTCATCCGGGTGTACAACCACTGAATCGTCCAAAATACCCATCCCTTAGATGGTAACTCATCCAAAATAACACTTGGGACATCCTCACTCTCAGACTCCTCAGATAACTCAGATATAATCTCAGTGGGTGCGATCATAGGATCTAATACGATGAGGATCGTATCATGGAGAGGGCACTCAATACAAGGGTGAACAGACACAACTCTAGTAGGGCACGTAATAGACATGTAATACTCTCACAGATCGGAACGTAATCATCCCATACATCGTCTTCCAAATCACTAGGGTATCCAATCTCAATTTCAGACTCAGTAGAATCGTCGGTCACTAGCGTACATGATGGAATACACTCACCTAGTTGGTCATCCTCAAGATCAGAGATATCACATCTACATCAGCATCCTCATGGCTATCAGTCACTACATCAGGAGGCTTAGGCGTCGAGGATAAAGGAGTCAAAATTCTAGGAGTAACATCTTTTGAGTCCAAGACATAAGATCTAGTAAGAATGGTTTCCCTAAAGGTGGTAGCAGGTACACTAAGAGCAGGCCGACATTTGGGGACAAATGATCTAGCATTAGGTATATAATCATTCCTATAGGCAGGTATGAGACTAGCGCCATAACGATACTCACTCACAAGCTTGGTGTTAGTAGTGCGGAGGTAGGCGGGATCAAATTGATCCGAGAGTAGGCTACGCATTGCCGGCCAAGCATGTTTATAACTACCAACACGACGCTCTTCGTTTAGCCAAAACACGCGGGCTTGACCTACTAATCGATCTCGGGCTATGTTAATCTTTTGGTGGTCGTCCCATAAGTGACAATTAAAATAATTTTCTATTCCCTTAAGCCAATCCCTAAAAATTTGTGGATATCCTAAACCGTCATAAGTAGGATATATGTATTGTGCCCTAGGGGTGTATTTAGCTGTATCCTTAGCATATGAATAGTCTAACCGGGCAGCATATACGTCATATGCCATTTTAGTGATAACCGGAGAGAAAACTCAACCGTAACTGGTGCACATGCAATGAGAAATGAACCTGACCCTATTTAATTTTCAAAGATTGAATTGTTCCCACTTAATAACTATGACGATAAAAGCTTTTTTTGATTTGCTTGCAGGAAATAATATGAAAATTATTAAATAATTTTTTTTTGAATTTGTTTTGCAGAAAAATAAAAATATAGGCCACTATTGGCAGACCAAAATTAAAATTTTGTAATGATTTAATAAAAATAATGGCTTAATAAAAAAAAATAATTTTTTGATTTCTTACTAATAAAATGATGAAGAAATTCTAGAATTTTATGTTTTTAAATTTTGGGAAAAACTAAAAATTATAGGCAGCTATTTGCAGACCAAAATTTAAAAATTGATTTTTAGTTGTGCGACTACCAAAAGGTTAATGTAGTCCGAGAGCGGTTAAGAGGTCGAGCCCGTGTGTTTTGGCTGAACGAAGAGCGCGGAGCTGGTAGCTATCCATATGCCTGGCCCCACATGTGAAGAATACTCTCGGAGAAATTTGATTCCCCCTACTGCCTTACTACTAGCCCGACATCCACTAACCAGTATAGTTATGGCACCTTATCCAAGCCTGATCATAGGGGTGACCTATTCACCCAGGACAGATCCTTTCCCAGGGCTGGGGGAGCTACCCATAGCACACCTGCACCTACCTATAGAGGAAAGGAAATAGTGAGGTCCCCTATCTCGAGTTCGGTACATGTGACTGCTAGGACTGTCATGAGCCCGCGAGGTGAGAGTAGTCCTATCTGTAGGGGCAGACAGACGACTACGACTTGTGAGTCTAGCGGCGTATCTGACCATGGCTATATTGAGTATCCTACCCTGATTACGGCCATAGACGCTTGTAAGTCTTTCCCCGAGTTGCCTGAATTAGTCGTTGACTCTCCTGGTGAGTCTGAGGCGGTGTCTAGGACTGTGCCTGTCACTGAGGACGAGGTTGCATACGCTGGCGATTTGAGTGACGATGAGGAGATTGGTTACCCTAGTGACCTGGACGAGGATTTCTCCTCTGAGGAATCGTCTCCTTTTCCTTTCGGCGATGTTTCTGAGGCGTCTCCCTTGATAGTTATGGTTCTTCTGATGACCTTGAGTCAGAAGACATTCCGGCTGAGTCACCCTATGTTGAGAGCTTACCTGTAGGTGATGACCTGCTAGAACACGAGCTAGTTCCTTCTATCCCGGAACATATTGAGGTGCCATTTATTTAGCTTCCCCGTTAGATCAATCCAGTCAGATAAGTGCGAGTGAGGATCACAATATTATAATGATTGATCCAATTATTGCCACAAAGGTTGCTCGCATCTTCTATGAGTTTTAAAATATGAATTAGTAGTTTAAATGCTATTATCAATATGTGGTGCGTCCTGCAGTCCTCCATGAGCAACTTGCAATGTGTCATGCTAGACGCACATGCTTCCAGTTTGTAGGTCTGCATCTGCGACTGCTGTCGGGCATGCCAATCCATCAATTCATGTGTGAATCATATTAAAGGTCATAGTTTGTGACTTGTGTAGCATGGCATTGAGCATCAATGATGACGAGATCAAACATTATCTTTTCCAACAACTCTTTATGTTCTCATTGATTCTCGATCATATCATCCATGAGTAATTCCTCTAAATTCGCGTGATTATCAGTCCTGCCAAACAATCTCAACATCGATCATTAAAGAGTTGGAACGAATGATGTGCTCCTTAGCTTCTCCATCCACAAGACTGGGGATTGAATATTGTCAGGAGATGGAGATCATTTTTTATGGAGAAGGATCATTATGACCGGCATTTATTTCCGCAAATGTGTTCTCTGTTGTATTTTATTGTCGCATGGTTTCATTTGTGCTTGGTTGTTCGGCGTTTCCACGTATGTTGCATTTTGGTTTAGGCTTATTGACCCGACCAGTCAATATGTCCTTAAATAAATTGGTTTGTCAATGCAGGTATGGGTTATATGCAAGCAAGCAAAATAAAATATATAAATAATCAATTTCATTTTCTAAAATTTATTTCAGTTTTAAATCTACAAGAATGAGACATTCAAGGAATTTTTGCAAGTTACAAGAAGTGCGCAAGTGGAGTAATGTCACCTTTTGAAGCTCCCCCTTTGGACATCCCCCTAGACCCACAAACAGAGGCATTGGACATCCTATAACGAGATCCTCACTCTGTTCCAAAGAGGCGTGCCAGCTCTGCGACAAAATCTGACAATCCTCCCTGTCTGACACCCGATCGGCTTCGTCAAACCCTCCAAATGGACGATCGACGACCAGCGAGCCATTCCCAGCTCTCTTCCAATAAGTTTGAGCCTTCTAGCAATTCTCCGTCAAAAACACGAAATATCCATGTTCGTCTTCTTCACCAATGCAACTGAAATCTTCAGATCCGACAACATTTCATCTCCTCAAATAGGTACTCAGCTACTCCATGCTCCCCACTCAACAAACCTTGCCTCTCCATTCCCCTCCATAAACAGCTACCACGCTCGAGACCTCCCAGCTCCCCTACCGGACAACCACATCAGCCCATCCACTATGCACCTTCCCTGGTAGTTTGCCCGAGCAATATTCCCCCTAAAGAGATCCTCCAGAGCCATTCCATCAGATTCCTACTAAGCCAGAGCCCGAATCCTTATTATTACCATCGACTTCATCAGATTGGTCTTAACCTCATGTTGGGCGTGACCGGAAGATCTCATACAAGATAATCTCTTGCTCACTCTCCATTACAACGTTTTTATGCAAAATTAGTGCTTGCTTGCAAATCATCCCAGTGTCGTTGACATTTTTTTTACATTTTACTACATTTACCTCGCTTGCTTATTATCATGCTCCCACGCTGCTGCTGGATGACAAACACGATTGATTTAGTTTCTTGCTAATTAATTAATTACATTACCAAACTCTAAGAGTTTTTCGACCAACTTTGAGCACCCATCCGGAAAGTTGGCATCATTAGATGTGAGTTAATTTTGCTCTTTCAAATTTAGGCTACATCAATTACCAATTGGTGATGTCAGATTTACGAGCGAAAAAGAGTTACAAAAAAATACAAGCCATGTGCAGAAGCAATTTTTTGTGGTGTTTGTGCATAAAAGCGAGGCAATTTGCGATAAAAAAATGAAAATCCTCCTTGGAGTGATCAACCGGCACGGATTAAGAGAAAAGATTGGGTGCCTGACTGCGAAATATTGCCAACCGGCCCGGATTAAGAGAATTGACTCTTCATCAACAGACTAAAATATCGACAGCATGCTCATGTGCCTCAACGGCGTACTTCTGATTTCTCTCCAAAGTCCAAACTATCTCCTCTATAATATTAATGAACAGTTTAACCATAATATACTTCAAGGTTTCAAGTTTCCAAAAAAAATTAAAAATGTAAGTTCGAGATGATGGGGCAGGATAGCAAGGTAACCTCTGATAAATTTTAAAAAAAATGGCAACCCTGATATTAAACTCCTCTATTAATGTCGAGGAAGGAAAAGAAAGGTAGTAGCATCAATGAATTGAGTAGGAAAAGCAATCAATCAACTGGAATAGCATTTAGATGAAATACTAATAATGGAAATTCTAGATGATAAAATTAAAAAAACAAATAAGTTATACAGATAAGGAATATGTTCACAAATACATATAAATATAAATATATATATATAAAGTCATAATTAAGACAATTTGAGCCCCAAAAGAACAATATTTGTAATATGAGAAACTCATGCACATAGGGAAAATTTGATAAAACATGTTAATAAGTAACACAACAATGCACTGGAAACAACTTACTATAGCCCTTTCAGCAACCAAATGGCGGGGTAACTGTCTTAAAAACAAGTCAGCATCACCCGATTTCTTATACTTTTCACGTGCCTCTTTAATGTCAGATCTTTGTTCAAACAACATTCAATCATGGAGAACAAACTTTAAAGCAGAAAATCACATTCATTTAAAATAACGACATTAATACTTTACTCATGAAGAATGGACTATAAACATGTAACAAGGATATCCCTGTCCCTTGGATCAAGTATCAAATCCACAGCAGTCTTCCACTCTCCACGAAGGAGTGCAGCTCCAATTAGATGTGTTGGCACCGAACCGCTCCCAAAGCGCTGAAGGAATTTCAAGTTGAACAAAAATAATCAGGATGGGTAAAATAACATAAAATATTTGTCATACTAGAAGAAAAATACTACCTGCAATCCATAATAATTGATAAACCCACTCCTTCCTAAGCCATCAGCTGCAGCTTTGATAATGTCTGCTGAATTTGCAGAAACATCTCTACAACAAGAAAGTAGAAGTAGAAGCATTTACAAAAATAAAAAAAAACTTTGAAAGGAAATCAAAAGCTTATTTAACAATTTATGTCACAAAGAAATTGCAGTACCTCAAAGAAATTGTGAACCTATTACCCAGTAGATGACCAAGAAGAAGCCCTTCCCTCACATAACTGGATTAAACAATTAGTGAGTCATATTGACAAGTAGCGGTGACTCCAATTATGGTGTTTATTTAATGAGTGGCAACAGTACTTACCAAAAATCACCAACTTTAATGCCAAACAATCTGCAATTAAGAGCAGACAACCTCTTTGGATGCAGTTTAAACACAGTCACCTGGAAAGCAGTTCAGATGCATGTCCCTATAAAGTTCTTGAATCTAACAATGTAATGAAAATTCAAATCCTATCATTTCTGATAACAATGGAACAACATAGATGAACTCTTTTGACTTTACCTCCTTTTCTGACAATCAAACAATTTTGTTGAAGATAATGGTTATGGATCAAGGAGGCTATAAAATTGTTAATTCAGTTGGATTAAAAAGACCACAATGTCAAAATTCAAAACATATATGATTTCTGTGCACCTGTATTTTATGTAACATTAATTAACCTATTAATTGGAGAAAGAGTTCAAGACAATATATCAACTACGTTACTCCTGAATAAAACCTAGTGCTAAACCAAGTTCGTGCAAAGTGAATGATAGGATCAAGGATCGAGGGCGTGCCGACATTTCCTGAAGCCTTCATGAGTCTACATACGTAGGAGGCGGAAATAGGATCACCAGATAGATGATCCAAGGCAGTAGTATCGTTCAGAGCAATGTCAACATATTATGTATTTTTATTTATTGTATTTTCAGTTCATGTAAAATTAGTGATTTTATATTCGGACGATCCTTGCATCCATAGTGGGTTCTAAATCTATAAATAAAGGTTTATTGGCTGATTTTCAGGATTGCAGAATTTGGGTAGAATCTTTCTATGCCTAGATGTCCCACCTCCCATCATTTTGCCAACTACCACCATATTCAACTGCCAGTAACTTCCACCTTTCCCGCCGGCCAGCCATATATCAGTTCCCCCACCACCACTCTTCCCCCACATAACCACCCAAAACCACTTAATATCCAATAACTCATATTTGTAACTACCCATAGCTAAGAAATATGCAGTCACTCATTCTTGTGAGTTGTGATTACCCATAACCATCACATTTCATACGCCCCGCCAGAGCCATGCCACTCCCTCAAGCCATAACTGCCAATTACCCCTTCAGAAAACATTCCAATCGAATTATAGCCCAGACACCCAACTCCTTCCATTTCCTAGTTCCTAAAAAACCCATCAAGGTTCAAATTAACCCTGTGCAGTCCCCCTGTACTCCAATCTGCAGCCAGATTACTAGTTTTTCCTCTCCAATTACTGTGTCGAGGTCTTACAGCATACCAATTCCAGTTACCCTGTGAACCGACTACCGCTCGTTCCTAATCAGCATGTCAACAACCGGCCGAAACCATGTCCATGCCTTGAAATCAATAACACAGCAACTCTCCGGACTCCTATTACTTGCATAAGATTGTGGTGGAGACCAACCCAGATCAGGTCGTCGCAAAAGTCCGGACGACGCACCCTACCAGACCTCTAGTGACATAGAGTGTTGCATTTTTTTATTACGTCACTTTGACAGTTTTGTAATTTTGCAACTTTTATGTGTGAAATATATATATATATATATATATATATATATATATATATAAATTATCTATTAAACTTAAAACATAGATATAAACATATAATTATATATATAGAGGTCAATGTTATCAATTAGGCTTAATCCCGGTTCAGAGTACAGCAAGCAGCCGAAACAGCGGCACAGTAAAGAACCCTGTTCATCTTCCCGGTTTCTCCGATCCAAAAGCACGGAGCCCTGTTCCTTCCCGATCTCCCGGTTCTTCCATGGCGGTTCGACATCTCCCAACCGCAGCACTTCCCCGACATTACCGCTGCACGCGTGAAATCCCTCGACGCCGCCACATCCTCACACTGCCGCCACGACGCTCCATTTCCGCAAGATGAAGCTCTGCCATGGCCGACCCCTGCATTCTATTAGTTTTTTTTTACAGTTTTTCTTTTTTTTGAAACCCTATAAAAGGATTTGTTGTAGTTAATTTAAAGGTGATTGATGATTATTATGAGTTTTGGTAGCTTGTCTTTGCCTCCGTTTGAGAGTTACTGGTGTTTGTAACTTCCAGCCATTGTAGATTCTCTGCTACTTGCTATAACTGTGAGATTGTTCTCTTCCTATTGCAGGTTGGAGAAGATAATGAATAGTTAGACTGCTTCCGTGAACAGTTGTTGGATTAAAATTGTAGCTTGTTGCTGTCTCCATTACCTGTGATTAGAAAAGTTAGATGTTGCTTTGTTGCTTCCGATCTGTGAGTTGGATGATGGAATTCCTGTTTGCTGCTTGCTCTCATTGAGTTTGAATCAGAAGGAGTGACATTTATTTCTTTGTGGCTTCTCCAATCAGTGGAGTACTTGAGGTTCGTGGAACCACTTGAGCGTGAAAAGCGAGTGAATTTAGGTTGTTAGTCGGTGGCTTCCTTACACGACCGAGTGAGTGAATCCGTGGAACCACCTCGTGTGAGGGAGCAAATTAATTCCTTGGTGCCCGTGTGCGATAGCTGCCGACCTCGGAGCGGAGATCGAAAGTGACGAGGAGTTCCTCGCGTGATCGTCATCGACTTCGAAATACGGAAGACGCCTCTTCCGTGGGTAATTGTTTCTTTCTCTTTTTCCTTTGTGTGTGTCTTTATAATTTCTCGTGGGATAATAGTCTCATTGCTGTGTTTTCGCCCGAGTTTCGTCAGCAAACGCTACGTCGAAAACTGCAGACGGAAACGTATTTGTAGTTTACGATTTTGTTGTGCTACGACAAGAGAAACGGAACGAAAGTTGCGAACTTGCTTCCCCGGATTTAAAATTAAATCATTTTATTTAAGAAAATCATTTAAAAACAAAACAGCGATTTTGTGTTTTACACAAAAATCAGTTGCCTCGTTCTTAAAGTTCGTGCAAATTTCGCTCAAAAAACTTTGCAAAATTAAGTTAATCATTGCATGCATTTAAGGTTTCCTACAAATAGCCGACAGACACGTAAACTCTACGCGTCGTCCTGCACAAATTTGGTATCAGAGGGAGGTTGTCAAAATTTTTCCAAATTTTGGGATCTGCTCTGCGTAGAATAGGAACCCACATATCATTTTGAAATTTTTTTCCAAAAAAAAGAGAATTTTTTTAAGCATCATCATTGCATTTGACGTATGTATTCGCATGCATCGGCGTAGTGATAGGTTGCGTCGAGTTGAGCATAATCAACCGAGTCGTGGGAACGAAGTGAATGGACCACCCCAGTGATTTTTACCTTTCGCCCACCAAATGACAGCTTTAACTGAAAGTACCTGTCAGATGCGTGAAAGGTTAAAAAACCTTAGAGGTAGGGTGAATAGTTTAAAAATACCTCCTCAAGCGTCAATGCCGCATCAAATTCGATATGAGCATTATGTCCGTGCGCATTACGATGTTCATCATTACTGTGTGAAAAGATCTACCTTTAGAAGGAATCCTTTATTTGAGGATCACGAATCCACTTACACTAACTCCTATAGAGATCCATCAAGGAGATCGTTACGACACTTTGATGATTATCCTCGATCACAGTATATCACTGCTAGAGATCGTGTTGACCCCCCAATATGTTCGCATTATGCAAGAGACGATCAGTACGATAACTATCGTCGTTATTATCCTCGTACCAGAATGGATCTTAGTGGCTCTTCGACACCATATTATGAGGATAGATTCAGTATCCCTCTAGTTATCGATACTACATGCCTCTTTTATATGAGGAATCTGAGACTGCGTATGTGCGACCACCACCACACGTTCGTCGGACTCACGATTATTCACGAGCATATCATGATTATGATATAGACGATCGTCACGACTACACTCACGAATACTATAGAGGTCACCATCATCAAGAGTACATCACACCTAGTGATCCTCCTAGTGTTCTGAAGGTGAACATGATGATAGACATTAAGGGTCAATGAGAGCATTCCACTGCCCACACCAGGGAGACGTCACCCACTCTATCTGATGTTCTAGTCCAGGATATGTGGAGTCAACCCCCATATGAGTCTACTCCACTGAGTGACCCCGTCCGTGATTCTATATCTATTAGCTCTCCTTTGAGTGTAGATTTCTTGCACACTTAACCTGGTGGTGCACCGAGTCATATCACCACACCCGACGGCGCATCGAGTCACATCACCACACCTGATAGCGCACCGAGTGACATTACGATCGGAAACCAAGCGCTTAGTAGTGATCTCGAGGTAGTCACTTCTACCTTTTTCGGGAGTACGACCCCTTCTGATGGTTTACTTCTGGAGGACCATCACTCTACTGATGGGTCTTTTGACGACCCTCCTATTAAGCCTCCAGATGAGCCACCTCGTCCTTGTGTGGATGAGCTTTATCTGAATAGTACACTTGTGAATTTTAAGACATGGATACCTGCTTCATTGTCTCACTTGATGTCGATAGTGCTTGGGTATAGCCGTTTGGTGACTCGCACTTTAGATGAGTTATGGAGTTATGGAACGTACCACCTGCTGCTCATCGCCTTCACGATGAGTTTTCATATGTGTCACCTAGTGAGCCTCCTGATGCCTCACTTTCCCTTAGCACATTTATTACGGTTGTCACGCTTCGTGCACATTTATCTAAGAGCACTTCATCTGTTATTGGAGCTTATGTTTGCACGCGTCGCATTTGCGACGAATTTTATTGTACCCCTCCTGGTGAACCCCCAAATGAAAAACTTATGGGTTCACCGCACATTTGGGATGTATCCATCCTTAGTGGCACAGTCGAGTTTGAGGGTGCGCTCACTGATTCGTTGATGTTATATCTTGTCACCCGCACTTTCAGAGACAGTTCGCACAGTATGTTGATATTATGCCCCCACACCCGCTTGGGTTCTCGGGACATAAATACTCGCGGCGGACCAAGGAGCGCGCGCAAGACAACGGGGCTGAACCATCCGGTTCAGCCCCCACTCATTAAATCAGCCAGAAGGGGGGGGTTGAACCACTCCGGTTCAGCCCCACTTGGGGGGGCCGGCCGGCCCCTCCTTTCCCCGGGTATTTATAGCCTGGGCTGCTTTGGGGAGGATTATTGAAGACATATCGGGTTCTTTCTCTCTTTCCCTCTACCCTAACTCTAGTCTCCCTTCCTCTCTAGTCTCTCTATTATCTCTCTTCTTCTTGCACGTTCATATCATTTGGTATCAGAGCATCCTTCCTACGACCATGGTGACACGCTCGGAGGCGGAGACCGCACGATTGGCTACCCTAGAGGAGAACTACGTAGGGTTGGCGGATTCGGTGGCGGCCATGGAAGGCCGCTTGAACACGTCCACAAAAAACATGGAGGAACGCATGGATGGACGTATGAGGAGATCAGGCGCTGTTGATGCAATCGTTGAAGGGCAAGGCGGTTCAAGGCAGCGATTCTGAAACCGAGGCGCCACAAAATGTTCCACCGACTGTCAACGGAGGATCGGCGGGGTCGGGACATTTCGGTCCCGGCGGAATCGGGACCGATCCGGGCCGCACGGAGCCAACGGGCGCCGGATCGGCCCCCGCTTGGATCGGGGCGTCGCACAACCACCTTGGCTGGTCGACAGCGACCGAAGGGGCCGGTGGTGGCCGCCCAGGGGGCGCCTACCCCTTCCGCCAACCTGCGGCCTGGGCCGGCCGGCAAACGCCGCATCCGTGCGTGCAGGCCGGGAGCGGGGCAGGCGGACCTTCCGCCGCCCAGGAAGGGACAGTGGCTGACCTATGGAGGACCCGGGAGGCCCCAGCAGCTCCTTTGAGACCACCGGGGGCTGTTGACGCCAATTTCGGAGAGAGAACGGGCCTTCTACCGACGCCGCAGCACGTGGGGGGGGCCGATGAGGTTGGGAACGGCGAGACATGGCCCGAGCAGCTACGCCGACAGGGATTTCAAGGCGGGGGACAGGAATGGGGCGGCGGCCAAGGGGGAGCGAATTTCCATGACCCTTTCGGCCGACCACAGCACGGACCGGAGTTCAACGGGAGACATGGGGATATGCAACAACGGCCCTACACGCACCCGAAGAGAACTCGCATGAATTTCTCTAAGTTCCGCGGCGGGGATGTCTTGGAATGGGTGCAAAAGGCGGAGTTATTTTTCACTTATCAAGAGATACCGAATGATCAGTGGGTGCAGCTGGCTTCTTTCCATCTGGAAGAGGACGCATATCAGTGGGCTCAGTGGTTCATACGGGCCTACGGATACGCAACATGGGCGAATTTTGTGAAGGGTTCGTGGCACGTTTTGGGCCGTTGGAGTACGAGGATGTGGAGGCCACACTACAGAAACTCCGTCAGAAGGGCACAGTGATGGAATATCGAGCGGACTTCGAGAAGCTAGCAAATCGGGTTAATTGGGAGGAGAAGACGCTCCTCAGTTGTTTCATATCCGGCATGCGGGACCATTTGAGGGATGAGGTCCATGCGTATATGCCGCGCAGTCTAAGCCATGCCATCAGTCTGGCCCGCATACAGGAGGAGCGCTTCAGCCGTCAGAGAAATCGGGCCCCACCAAGGGTCCCGCCCGCCCCAGCAACAGGCAGAAGGGAGCAGGCACCGGCAGCCCGACTGACAGTGACGCGGCTTACTTGGCCTGAACTGCAGGCCAGGAAGGAGAAAGGATTGTGTTTTAACTGCGACGAGAAATACGCATCGGGGCATCGATGCCAAAAGGTGCAGGTCTTCATGCTGCGTGAGGAGGACAAGGAGGAGGACTACCCGAGCCTCGAGGCCGAGGAGGAGTTGGATCTGGCTGAGTTTGGCGTTTCGATTCAGG